>BGPT01000277.1:87236-131018 GCA_003297045.1 Symbiodinium sp. clade C Y103
CTTCCGTTTCCTTGCTTTTGCTTTTCCTTTCCTCTTCCTTTCCTCTTCCTCTTCCGTTCCTTTTCTTTTCCTCTCCATGTCCTTTTATTTTCCTTTTCCATTCCTCTTTATTTGTCTTTCTCATTTCCTTTTCCGCTCCTCTTCCCTTCCTCTTTTTTACAACACCATGGTTAGCGATAGGGCCCCCCAAAAGCGATACCCTGTTTTTTGAACCAAGCGAAGAACAAGAGTTTTGACAACGGCTCATATATATATATATATATACATAGATACATACATGTGTCATATACAAACGTACACATATTTATATATATATATATACACATATATATATATATATAACTCACTAACCCATTTCGCATCTCACTCTAGCCTGAGAATAGCTTGTTACATCGCTGCTGCATGCTCCTTAAATCCAAGCGACTGGTAAATGGCAGAACCCTTGCAGCAATAAAACTTGTTGTAGAAACTCATTCATTTCCAAGGTTCTAGCATTACTAGATTTCAGATGGCGGGTGCGCATGTTATTGCGTTCCGGAACCAAGAACATGAGTTTCGGAGATTGGTCATTTTCTGTCCTGGTGTTCCTAGTAAATATTCTTCTCGGCAAGCCCGAGTTGAACCCCACCTTAGTTTGAAGTACCAGGTACAAGCATTCCAGAATTACGTTCAACCCGCCTACAAGGTGTTCATCGCGTCTTGGGCTTTCGCCACTTCAGTATCGACCGCGCCGAGGCGGGCTGGATCAGATTATGTCACATCTCTGGGTTAATGCTTCTCTGTGTTCATTTGATAGGATAGTGACTCCTAAATCAAACTCACGTCGAACCATGATGCCTCATTTTCATGACATACCGGCCTTTTACATGGTAAAATTTTTTTCCGCGACGGAAGCCTTTCTTTACGGAAAAACAATGCTAATCGGAACACCACCAAATAATTACAAGGAAAGATAGATACTGCAACAAATTCCACATGTGCCCTTAAAGCAATTTGATGTGCAGTTGATGCAATCCGCCACAGGTACGCAGGTCAGTTTCAAATCTCCATCCTTGCAGCTGTCGCCTGATGCCGGCCGGCGCGTGCTTGCAAACACCCGAGAAAAAGAACACTGCCTTTCGTTTTCATTCTTCTCAGGTGGGTTTTAATAGGAATTTAATGGGTTTTAATAGGAATTTAATTGGTTTTAATGGGGATTTTATGGGTTTTAATTGGGATTTTATGGGTTTTAATAGGAATTTAATGGGTTTTAATGGGGATTTAATGGGGTTTAACGGTGATTTAATGGATTCAAAATTGAGATTCAACCATCAAACATAGGGGTTTCAATAGCATTGACTGGGACTGAATGGGATTTTGATGGGTTTTAATGAGCATTCAATGGGATAATCGATATATTAATCTCAGCATTACGAATTTAACAAGTACTAGGGGCTTAAACCCTACTGGGAATTTAATTGGGATTTACAAGTCATCATGGCATTTAATATATATAAATATATATATATATACATATGTATATACACACACATATGTGTATATATATATATATATACAGGGATTTAACGGGAATTTAATGGCATATGATATAGAATGATATATACCAGCAATTAGGTTTACCCTCTGGTAATTATGGCTGGCAATGGGACATCCCCTAGAAATGGAGGCTTCAATCGGAAAATCATTCATGAACATTGTGGATTTTGCAGCAAGCCATGTGTGATTCCCGGGGAGGGGCCACCAAACTATGGCAATTTCGCGAAAATCAGCCTACAGATGATGGAAGATTGTTGTTATCCAAGGGATTTTGGCGCATCATCTTTGGGTCATTTTGGGAGAAACCTGTGTCCATGGCTCAAACATGTTCGTTTTCACCAATTTCCAGAGTTTGATCCATTTTCAGCGGGGTACACCAAACGTTGGCATATCCCGCATTTTTGTGATGCACCCAAATTTACGTGGGTCAATGTTTAAATCTGATTATTATTTAGGATTCAACACCAATTATTCAACCATCCACTATCTAAGGTTTCTTCCCCCACTTTGCCTGTTAAATGAGCAGTGGTCACTTGGGATTATCATGGTAGGCCAGTCTGCACTGGGAAGAACTTAGTCTGTGTTATACCATAGTGGGTAGGAACATGCGAGGATATATAGCTCTTCTAGGGGTTGTTCAAGAATTTGGAGGCTTAAAGACTCTATTTCTTATTCTCATTATTAAAGATATCAATTACAAACATTTTCATCATTGATTGTTTATCATCGTGATGAATTAGTATCATCAGTCTGGGTTTTTCTCACCTATTACTGTGGAAGGAGAGTCCAACGAATGAGCGAACAGGGGCCCATGGGGTGAGGTACCAAGCGCTGGATTGACCATAGATTACAGTAGCTTGATGCAGAAACCCAGGATTTCGGGCTCTTTAGCAAGCATTGGAACTGGCCGACCGGAATCATTGGCTACGGGTAGAAAGCGCTTAAGAACTTGGGTCATGGATGTACGTCATGAGATCATATAATATCTATGAGTATAACATAGTATAAACCTACATATTGGTATATCCTGTCAGATGTATTAGAACCCGGTTCCTAATCAGGGATCCCAACCGCTGCTTGCATATCCTGAGGCGTAGAAATGGAAGATGAACAGGAAGATGAACCTGCATACGACGATCCGGGTCAGCAGGTGGGTATTGTTCACAACCTGTGCATCGAAATGAAGACAGGATGATGGTCATCCCCGACCCCATGATTTTTTGTGTATGCGAACGCAGCGCCTGGGAGGTAGCGAACGCTGGCCAAAGTTTCGTCTTGGCATTGGCAGATGTTGGGGCCCTCAGTTGACAGAGGCAGACTTGGGGTTGCCTGCAGTGAGAACCACCTCATTAGGGGTATGATTTATCAAGAATCAAGTTCATCAAACAGAAAAACCATTTGTTTCTAATTGATTAGACATTCACCCCCTCAAACACCTTTCATTGTTTTCATCATTCGACGGTACATCAAAATGGGTCTCAAAATAGGCTATCCCATGCCACATTGTATCGTCCCATCCCGGGTATAACTACTATTTATAGTGGATTTTCCCATTAAAAATGGTGATTTTCCATAGTTATGTTAGTTTACCAGAGGGTACCCCAATCTATGTATCCAACCCCAAAGAAAACGATGGGTGGAATCGGTGAATTGGCTCCCAAGGTGTTGACACATCTCTCCTCCCTGAGACCACCAGCGACAGGGCAGCGGGTGCGCTCTATCCTGCCCTGGCCATGAGTTGCGGTATTCAATTTTTTGGAGAAATCCAAGGATATGGGAAATGGAACAGAGGTTTTTCAGAAGATCATCTGGACTGTCTAGACTCCAAAGTGGGATGAGCACGCTTTTAATCGATTTTAAATAGATCAACGAAGGAGCAGCTTCAGGAATTTCAGCAGGACTTGCGCAAAGTTGTACAGTTTTTGTTTTTCTCATAATATCTATTGTAAGACATCTTGAACCTGAATAAACTTCCAGAGTAAAAGTTGTTCTATTTTCATTGATTCCGGAAGCCCAAAGCCATCCTGTAGGTCCAAGATCAGCTGTCACGTTAGCTTCTTCCTGGCCATCCCCCTTATGTTTGGGATAATTGGAATACATGGAAAATCATTGACATATATTTGGATGTATTGGAATATACCCCACTGCCGCTGCCCAACCATTTTCGACTAGGGTGCCCTTACTGTTCGAACTTGGCCCGGCAGCTGGACGAACATCGACGAACGCAGGTTACGAAGTTCCACTCGATTCGTCCTCCGCAGTTGCCAATTCGGGATTATCTTTTCAGGTGCGGCCAGCCGTCGTGCCAAAGGTTCCCTTCGGGTGATGGAAAGGGAAGCACCCATAAATTGAGCATCAAATAAACCATGGAGAAATCAATCCTCGTGGAGAATGATACCAGATTCTTTGTACATTAGAGATATTATGCATATATATATATACATATTATGTATATGTATATATGTACTGTATTAGTTATATTCATACGAGGAAAACAAGTTACCCACATGTTGTGCTATCCAAAGATGGGAGAGTTCTTGATGTAACACGGATCAGTTGGGAGAGGGAAAGACCATTAGCTATTGATACTCAACAAGAATGGGGAATTTTCATGAACCAAGGGGATATGGTATAGCTTTTACAACCATGGAATGTGGATGGAGACATAGGTATAATGGGACATCACTAACTTCAAGAAAGTAGGAACAATCCTGCTCTTCTTGCCGTTGAACATGTTGCCCACTGCCAGGATCGCCAGGTACTTTCAGTGCAGCCGGGAATGCTTTGTGTCAGTCAGCTCAGGGGGGTTCAGTCTCCTGTAAATTTGAGGACTGGGAATTTGCCAGCCATGTGAGGTTTTCATAGATTTTCCAGATGTTCGCTCGAGGGGGTCGGATTTTCTTTCGAAAACTGGCAATTTCTTTACCACTGGCGTTTTGGTTTCGCTCTTTGAGGCTATGCCTGGTGTACATTGATCGAATCGTGAAGCTTCACCCGGACTTCACGATATGTAGCCTCAATATCCACAGGCGGGGTTGCACTGGGCGAAATGAAGTCTATGGGATGGCTAGTGAACATTTCTTGGACGCAAGGCACGCAGATTGACTGGTCATGTCTAGTACAGTCCATAGTCATGTTAATATAATTCATGAATTGTATTGAATTGTATTGAATTGTCATGTCTTTGGATATTCTTGCTTGGTTGTTCCCCATGTAAATCATTGCCAATCCATTTTTTGTGTTCTTTGGTCGTCCCCACATCGGACAGCGCTTGGGCACCCGTTTTCTGGAAACCCATCCCCAGAAACATGATGATGAAATCTTTGTCCGCCGGTTCCACTTTTGAGCTTTGTCCACTTTGGGATGGGTATACCTGATAAAAGATGTTCTGCCATAGCTACAGTTCCTTTGGAAATCTCATGTACTTACTGATGGGACTAAGAAGGATGTGCTGGCATGCTCATCCATGGCTTCATAATATGTTTTGGTGATATTTGGGGGTTCCCTAAAATGGGGGGTACCCCAAAATGGATGGTTTATAATGGAAACTCCTATTAAAATGGATGATTTGGGGGTACCCCGATTTTAGGAAACCCCCATATTTGGTGGTATCCCCAGGTTGTGGAGATGTTTGAACCATCACAATAACCATCTCCCAGACGACTTGGATGATCTCTGACAGGCTATTGGTCACCAGCGTTATGCTGGCGGTGAAATTCTTCGATGATGTATATTACAGTAATGCTTACTACGCCAAGGCGGGGCCATGGGGCGGGCCATTGGGATGGGCTGGAAATCCACACCAAAAAAGGCTGCAGAGAAGCGACATGTTACCGAGATGGGTTTGTTTTGTTGGCGTATTTCTCCCATGAAAATTCATCACAGCATCTCCCAACATCCGCATGGCCGAATCATCGCATCCGCATACCGCAGGTTGGAGGGGTTCGGACACGGGAAGTTAACGCGCTGGAGAGCCACTTCCTTCAACTGATTGAGTGGAAACTCCACGTGACTCCTGAGGCGAGGACCTGAGCCGATAGGGATTGTTGATGATTGTTGACCTTCTAGCTACTTAGCCACTTTCACTTGGTGATCTTAGTCGAAAAATGTGGTAGACGTAGAAGATCCAAGATCCCTTTTTCAGTCGTCCGGCTCAGGAGTTCGACCAATACAGGAGCCATGTATGCACGGTTGCAGGGCCCCTCAGAACTTCTGTTTTCTGAATCTGGTAGCGAGGGTCTAAGAGGCTGAGGATGCGCCAAAATCTGCACTCCATGTTGCAGGTGATTGGACCGAAGGTTAACGGAGTGGCTGGTTCAATATCCTGGAAATTCCAGCATTTGTATCCTGATCCCCGAATGTAGACAACAGGGAATTTCCGAGCAAAGGAGGTTCATCTGTCTAGATGCTGTGATTGATGAACATCTTTGGCAGCAGAAGGTCTCCCAAAGTTGGCTTCAGGGAATATTCACAGCAATCCCCTATACCTGGGGGTCATGGTTTCCTGTGGATGTTCCCTTCTGGTTATATATGTTGGATCCCATCAAACGTCCCAGTAATTATATCAGATACTTTGTTGGTTTGCACCCACATTGATCCTTACTATACAAGTTAGTATCCCAATAAATTTCAGTAGATACCATGAACTATCCCCAGAAGATCCCATCGTATCACCATATATTACTAAAATTTCTTGGTGGATTTGGTGATTTGGTGACTTGGCTAAGGGAGCTGCGCAACCTGTGCCAAGGTGGGATACATCTTCTGGGGTATCCCAAGGGAGCGGATGGATTTATGGTGGATAGATTTAATGGCATTTGCTGGTATTTTTGGTGATTTTATGGGACTGAAAATCGTGATGTCATGGGATTTCATTTCAGGGATTTCTCTTGTGTAACGGGTGAAGAGTCGCTGTAGGTATCACTCCCACTTGGCTACTTTGGTCGTGTTTTTTTGGTGAACACTTCAACGTGACAATCCCACGGGCCAGGCTTGCAGATGATGGACTTGGTTGATGCAGCTGACCTGCCCTTGACCCTCGTCCAGAAACTCTGCTCGTCCGGTTTGGCTGAGAGAGCAGACTGTGGCTGCAGAGATGACGAGTGTGGAAAGATGGCTCCACATAAAGCCACTTTGGAATTTAGACTCTTCAAATCCGGCCAGTTAGAGACCAAATATGAATGTGATATTAATTGATATTATATGATGCAAACATGGAGGATACCACCCACAAAAAAGGCGTATCAAAGGTGAACCTCTTTTTTGGTTTGCTTTTCTGCGGATCTGAAGGCTTCGAAATCCAAAGCTGTCCAAAGCGAAATTCCAAGGCTTCGTTTCACCCAACTCAGCTCCCTTCGAGCTGTACTTTTCCACTTAAACGTATCTTAGTGTTGTTGCAGGGCAGTGGCCTCTGCAACTGGGGAGACCGTAATGGCTTAATGGTGCAGTGGTAACTTTAACTTCGCCTCCCAGAAGCCAAGCAACATTGGCACGTGTTGAGCAAAGTTTAGCCTTGATAACTAGCGCCAAGTGTTCGGTTTCTGAGGGGCGCATCCCCCAAAAAGTTTCTTTATGGACACATATTCATGGCAATTTAGATGCTGACCCGTGGGTTTTAAGCGTGACTTGATGCAGCAACTGAGTATGACGCAATGGTAGAGTTGTGTATGCTCACCAGCAGAACATTTGACCAGCATCATATTTTGCATTTTTTTCGATCTTTTGCACAAACTCTGGAATGAAGGCAGTTGGATAACCATCCCAAGAACCATGATTTTCAACTTCTATAGTTCATGACGTATCTTCAGATCTTGGTTATTCTCTACCTGAGGCATCTTGTTCTCACCATGGTTACCACGTTTCGCCTTCATGGGATGGTTACCCAAAGACTTCATCCTCACGCACCAGCGTGAGGGTGCCATCAGCTGGCATTGTCCAGCGGCAGTCGTTTTCGAGGATGAAAAAAAAACCACGCGAGAAAAACAGGTTTGACCAGGGTAGATATCATCGATAGTAACATCAATATCCCGATATATAACTATATATTGTTATATGTCCATGTATATAAATCTATATGTATATATAAGAAATGGTATGCATTACCAGTATATTCTGGGATATGATGGGAAATATAACCAATAGTAACCAGGGTTGCTCCAACCCAATCATGGCTTTGAAGCAATTTTCCCCACACACTTATGGAATCAAATGAAGGCAGAAGCGATTTTGTCATTCTTTAGAGGTTCACCAAGGTGTCTCGTGACACCTAAACTAATTGGATCTTTATATGTAGGCTGTAGGATTTACATTGCGACAAGTATGTATGTATGATGTAATATTATATACATGTATGCATGGATATATACATATAATATACATTGCATGTAGAATATGTATACTATATATATGTATATATATATATAATGTGGTAGCATATAGCATGACACAATGGAATATAATATGACATGATAGAAGGCAATATAATATAATAAAAGATACTGTAATATAGCATGATATAACATAATACAATATAATATGATATGATATGATATGATATAACATAAGCATCTACACACATCTGTATACCTATTTTAAGTGCGGAAATGCAGCCCACGGTGGAAGAGGTCGACTGTATTCTTCGGTAACCCTCCGATGGGGTTCTGGGATCGCAGGCAGCATCACCGAAACCAACTGTTGTGGTAGATTTAGACACACTTCCTGCATTTGGGGGATATCCTTAGTCCTCAAAAGACTGAGAGGTAAACCATTTCAAATTCGGTTTCCATTTTTCCTCCCACCAGGTCAGAAGATTTCCATTGACCATGCTGTTGCATATATCGTTGATAGCTTGGTTCAAGAAACTTGCCGCGTCCGCATCCGCGACGCTCAGGTGTGAGCCCGGAGTTGGTTGGAAAATCACACCATCCATGTATTATATATAGATCTTTTTTTTTCTACCTGCGTGGGATATGCATAATACATACGCATACGATGACATATGTACGGTAATTAGCGGTCGTATTACACACGCGACAGCGCCGTTGTTGCATCTGAGGCCGGTGGGGATGTCAGACCTTTTAGATTTGGCAGAACCGACCCCTGAGGCCCCGGGGCAGCCGCGGCAGCTGGGGAGTCGCAAATCGGAAAATGATCTGATGGAATGAGGTAATACCCTCTGGTAAACTAAGATAACTATGGAAAATCGCAATTTTTAATGGGAAAATCCACTATGGATGGCCATTTTCAATAGCTATGTTAGTTTACCAGAGGGTACCAGGTAATGCCAATAACACTCAATAACAAAGCCATCCCCAAATGGGGTTTTATTGAGAAATACCTAACAAATCATGCGAATATGGGTTGTTGTTAATTCCCCATGAGAACGATATCAGATGATGATAAGTCTCAAAGAGTTTGACTCAGGACTCAAGATCCTGGGAGTCAATGTGAATCGAATGGTTTACTATTGGATATTCTTGGGTTTACCCCATTACATCATACATCTTCAGACTGCCACCTACATATTGTCTGTCAGCATGCGCGCAGTCGAAGAAAGAAGTGAGTTTGGTCTGAAACTGAGCCCAACATGGGTCCAGTGAGGACCATTTCCAAGGGCTGGTTGTTGAATATGTCTATGTACTCAGACTGAAATATCATCCAAATTGGGTCTTTCACCCAATGTCAAACCATTTGAGGTTGGACACATGTTGTTCACTTCTGACCCATGCTCACATAGGTTTATCTGAACATAGAGCCAGAATTCCCATGGTTTATCATCATTTCCCCAACACGATTCAGAGTTTTTCGGATATTCCGATATTCCGCTAAGTTCGGACACACCCAAGTGAAGATGGCGTATTGCGGATATGATTTTTCTCTACACAAGATGTATTTTTTGACCATCTTCCCATGGTGAAATAGGACCTCGCTGAGGATCCGGTCGGCACGGCGGGCTACACCGCTGAGCCAGCGGCCGCGCCGGCACCGGCGGCGACACCCGCGGCTGTAGCGTGGATGAAGGGAATGGGGGATGGTGGATGGTAGGGGATGGTAGGGGATGGTCGTTTCCAACGGGCCAAAACATCTTGAAAGAATGGGGGTGTCACCAAGTCACCAAATTCAATTCTCGAAACAATGTGACCCAAGAACAATGAGGATGGAAGCCAAGAGGCCATAGATATCCTACGTCGGATCTGAAGTTCATGCTCCAGAAGTGGGAAGAGATCATTGGGAATTGGGCCCTCGGTAGGTTTTCGTGGGCACAAGTGGATACAGGTCAGAATCTATAGGACATTGGGACCTACAATCAAACTTCTGGTCAATTTTCCCCGGGCAAAATGAGAAAATCCTCATCGGTTTTCCCAGAACTGGACGGAACATGTTCCAGGACACCTTGCTTTTTTGTGTAAAAATCTAATGTTTTTTGGGTAGCAACCATCTCTGACCCCCCGACCTGAAGCCTCAGTTCTTGTCCATGGGTTAGCTGACCTCGATCGCCTCAGGCTGAAGATGGTGCGGGCCCTGGGGGTGGAATCTCGGTGAACTGATGGCCATAGCAAAACTTTCTCTCTCTCTCTCTCTCTATTCGAACTTCTCTCTCTTCCACGCGTATATAGTATACATATATTATAATATATATATATATTATTTATATATTATTTTATAATATATATATAGTATACATATATTATGATATATATATATATGTTATGAATATATATATATATATATTATGAATAGTATATATATACACATATCAAGTATATATATATATACATATTATAATGTATATATATACTCTAATATATATATATATATACACTCTAATATATACATATAATATATATGATAATATATATATATATATACACATATCATAATATATATACACGTATATCATATAATCGCATATGTATTTATGTATATATACATATATACATGTACAATTGACATATAATCACATGTATAGAATATACACAATTATACACATTTGCATATGCATATGTCTTTGCCTTGTAGTGACCCCAATTCAGGTGAGTCCCAACATAGCAGATTGACGAGTGAGCCCAACAATCTCTGGTTATTGACCGAGTTTTTTCCGCATTTCGCTCAAAAGTATCCAACACTTAAGAGTGAGTCCAGACATGGGATGTTGCGAGGGCTTGCAATCCTAGTTAATTGCAGGAGTGACCGGGGATCGCAAGGAGTGGCAAGCTGTAACCTATTTATGTTACCTTCCATTACCCACTTTACTGACTTCTGGGATCATCGCGGTCATCGCCCGATGTCCAGATGACTGGGGCGACTTTGCCTCTGCACCCACCTCTGCAGCAGGGATTCTTATCTTGGGGTTGGGTGGTATTCTGAAGGGTCAAGTGAATATAGATCAACCATGATCGATGATCAAGACCTATAATTATATAACTTGGATCCTTTATTCAATTTCTCATGTTTGGAAAGGATGAACATGCACTTGTGCCACTCATTTTCTGATGTGAACCAAGGGGTACCAGGCTATTGACCATGTAAATTGGTGCTGGTCATCCCCCATGTCCCGCCCTTCACCATTTCTCTGCATTGAGGCCGAAGCAGTGAAAGAAGGTCGGGTTATGGGTCCAAAATCGGGGACCCCAAAAATGGATGCAAAAATGGATGCTTTACTAGACAGGATGATATGGAATGAAACCGGTGGAGATTCTTGGGCTGAACCAAGCCCCTGACAACATTCCACGAGTGCTTCGAGGATGTTGCTGCTCAAAATTTACTGTAAGGCCCGGATCAAGGGTTAACCCCGAATGGCCCCAATCCATACCAAATCGCAAGCGATCCGGACCGATCCATAGGTATGGATCACCCCGGAATGATCTATATCTGCTCTTGGAGCCGCAGCCATATGTATATACATATATGATTATATATGTATATATATATATACATATATATATATACACACATACGCATACAATACGCACACACACACACACATTTAAATAAATATATATATATATACATAGATATACATACATAGATACATATATAGATACACACACACACACCATATCGGAAGCCACCATCTTATGGATTTGGCATGGTTTGGCTCCAAATGATGAACTCCCACACTGAGAAATAATCGAAACCATGCTCACCAGTTTTTGTGGCTCCAGCACTAGGCCCAAAGACGACCAAAGAGGAGGCCATGGGATCAGCTGTGGGTTTCAGCAGCATAGGTAGGATGGCCTTTTGGGATTTACCCCCAAGTGTCATCAAGTATGGTTGGGAAATCCCCCATGATTGGGCGTACAATTGGCAGAATCATCTACACATGCGGCATTTTCCATTGCCATGTCTCCAAGTCTTTTTCTTTCTGCTGGCCGCATCTACCTGTATATGCTCACATGAGCAACTGACCGTATGTGTCTAGTATGTATGTATATATATATATATATATACACCGGTATATATATATATACATGGCTCTTGAATATCAATGGCCCATGGGCATCCATTACCTGTAAAAGCTCACCCAGTTAGGCTTTAAGGCAGCCCAGTTCATGCCTGTTGAATATGAGGCTAAACATGTTCAAACAACAACCCATACCTTACCAGATACATGGGATCGTTTCCAACCCAGTCAGATGGTTATGGTCACTGCGGGGGACCGAAGAGTTTGGTTTCATTTAGCATGAACTATCCCATTTTGGTACCCAGTTTTGAACCTATTGGTTTGTCTGAAAGTAGGGTACCTCCAATGACCTCCAATTCCAATGGATTATCAGCACTTTTTTTAAATCAAAATTGGCGAGTAAAAGGCTTAAGGTGCACCGTCTTCAGACACACATACACACAAAAAACAATAACACAAAATTGACTTATTAGTGTACATCTATCCACTTATTCATCGATCTATCTGCACGTAGTATGTATATGCATGCATATATATATATATATATACACATTGAATGTATAATAATCTATAGATATACCGATACCCATTCTATCTCCCACGAGGTTGAAACCAGCATGGCCAAGGCTTCCTTCGACCCCATCGCCGCCAAAAGTTCGACCCCCGCGGCCCCCGCCCCAGCGGATCCTTACAACAACTTAGGCACCTGGGCTGCACTTGAGATTTTTGTTGAGCCTCAAAATGGGAAAATCATCTATGAGTGGATGGAAATTCATGATTTCACCAATTTCAACCCTAAAAACCAGTGGTTGAATGGGATATTCATGGAATTTCAATGAATTTAATGGATTTTCATGGAATTCAATAGGCTTTAATGGGATTCACAGATATTTACCAGGATACCCTCTGATTGTTGCATTTTGCACTGGAACATCGCCATGAAAATCATAGGAAATCATCGTTTTATGGCTGATTCTTGGTATTTCGGGGCCCCATTTGAAACCCTGAGAAGTCAAGAACATGACCCATGAAAAAATCGATTTAACCAGCATAAATGTGGATTTCACAGGATTGAACCAACAACTTCTATTCCAATATAATGGCATATAGTGGGATACAGTATATATAATGTATAATGTCAGGTTGGGGACTTGTTACAATTCAGCTGCCCAAACCATTCTTCCATCTTTTTCCCCCCGGTACTTGGTCCCACCGTTGCTCTCTGCCGAGAATCCATGGAGCAAAAGAAGAAGAGCGACGACAATCTGATCTCCTTTGGGGCGCTGGATGAATTTGGTGCGGCCCTGAGCCACTGGACTTGGTGACAGTTGGACCTTTCTTGAAAGATCATTGACATGTCCATCCCTGGGTTGATAGAACTGGTGACTTGACAAACGCTCCTTGAATAGCCAACATGGTTCCAACTAAAAGTCGCGCATTGCAGATGACTTTCCCTAGCAGAACTCCCACATCAGCCCTTTCAGCTGCACAGATCCCGTGGCACATCAGTTTGATGCCCCTGGCAAGGACCGTGCAAGGTTGTGGGTCAGACCCCCAACAGATCCTACCATCTTCAGAAATACCACCAATTCCTCCCAATGTAACCCAGAAAAAAGAAACCAAGCTGACATGTCATTTGTTTTTCATCATGCTACAATGGGTTTTGCCCACCATTGTTCAACACAGGATGTGATCATTTTCGGCAGTGCCGCAGGAGGGAGCTTCAGCCAGCGCAACTGCAGAGGCCCATCGAGTTCGATGGCTTTCCATAGCAAACTGGATGTAACACATTACCAGACATTATAGTATATATATAATATGATATATATATAGAATATATATATATATAGAATATAATATATATATATAATATAATGTATATTTAACATATATACTATAGTGTATATATATATACAATATAATATTATGTTATATTATGTTATGTTATGTTATGTTATATTATCTTATCTTATATTATTTTATATTATACTATATTATATTATGTATATTTATGTATTTAATGTACCCATGATATCCCCAAGATTGCTATATATTTCTATAGTGCATTAGAGTATCCCATGAATCTCGCAGGATGATCCCATCGGTCAGGCGGATGCGGAAAACTTTGATCCCAACTCCGGCGCGGCCAAGGCATTTCGGTGGCCCAACGGGGTGGCGAGATGGGCTGGGAATGGAGGATTTATCTCCAAGACATGGCCATTTTCATGGGAAACATGTGGAAAAATGGCGCCATGAACCAGGTTAATGTGGAATTCACCTCATGTTATAAACAACTACCATTTGGGGACGATTTTTTGCCACCGTGCTAATGTTGGGGATAGTTTATCAGTGGGTTTACGACATTAGGATAGAATGGAAGGAGGCACCCTAGATATCTCCAGCGATTCCTTCTGGTTGCCTCCCCACTCTCGTTCGGATGTTTCCTTTCAACAACGGTGTGGCTTAAACTTGAGTACCCCAAAAATACCTGAGCATGGGATGGTTCACTCTCAAAATGATTGAAATCCACTTGTGATTCTCTGGGCCGACCAACATTAGCGGAGGCCCGCGGTGATGGAGATTTGCTCGGCTTGGGAGGGGCTGCGTAGGGAATCCCAGTGAAGCTGCTGATGGGTTACCCAGCAACAAAGAACTGAATCTTCATCACCCAAAATGATGAGATTCGCCAGAAGAATGAAAAGCAAACATGGGCAACCTACCGCAACCTACCATAAAAAGTCGACACTTTACCGCCAAAACCTATGAATTCTCCGATATGAACAGAGGAATGAGCATCCAGCTATGCTATGCCAGTTTGATGATTGTTTGATGGACCAACCAGGGCCCACCCCATCTCCCCGTTTAGTCCTAGAAACACCAAGGGCTTCATCTTCAGCAGAGGTGCGCAACCACTGCCACAGCTTTTGAAGGATGTTTAGGTATCTTTTTTGGCAAACTATCAACTTCTTCAGTGACTTCTGGATGATATTCAGAAGCGAACCATCCAGTTTGGGATGCTCAAGTTTCATGTAATGGGCCATGTGGGAATGGTAGCCACTGTTCATCACCAGCGGTCTATGGATATCCGTGGTACTACAATGGGAGCCCCTGGTCGGCAGCCTTTGACGAAGGAGCCCGACAAGAAGATGATCTATGTGTACCACAAGGGCGAGAAGAACTGCGCTTGGACCTTAGCGGAATCAAATGCGGATGGCAGTTGCACCTAAAACAGGTGAAGAGGTGTAAACACTAGACTATTCTGAAACCATTTATTTTGGGGTGTGTGAAAAACTGAAAAGTGCCGGTAAGTGGACACCCTGACATATCCTGACCGGGTGCAAAGATCGATCTGCGATCCAAGTACCCGAGGAGAGTCCACCAAGGTCGGCTGGTATTCTGACATGCAGGCAGATGACATTAAGGAGGTGGGGCTGAGATCATGCTGGAAGACCTGCCTGGACTTCACGAAGATTCAACAGACACTTTTTCATTCGTGCTTTTTTGAGTCTTTATTTTGGCCACCCCCGAATCAATTGACCTAGTGATGGCAACATGGGCTATGAAGATGGGAGACCTTGTGCCGATCGTTGATTCCCACCAGGCGATCCTGTGTGCCTGCGATGCCATCATGGATGGAGGCTTCGTGCTCCGCGAAGTTCAGCTCGCAGGCCCTGCGATTGCACAACTGTTTTGCATCAGCTATGAGACATGTGGGGTACCCGGGTACTCACGTTGGGGACATGTAGAGGTTCCCTGAAATGGGGGAACCCCTATAATTATAAGTCATCCAGTTTAGTAGGATTTTCTATTATAAACCATCCATTTTGGGGTACCCCCATTTATGGAAGGATCCCACCATGTACTCTCTGGTTTGAAAAACTTGGGTTTTTCCTGCTCAACTTTTTGTCAACATGAAACCACCCAGTCTTGCCAGATGAAGAAGAGAAAGCGGAGCCAAAGGAGGATGGAACGTGGGTTTGGGGCTTGGGATAGCACGGATAGGTCAAGGAATGCGGGAAGCCTGAACTCCAACAAGCTTTCGGGTATGATTTTCTTATTTTTTGAAATATTTTCGGTAATTATTGATGATATGAAAACCTGAAATATTTCTAGACATTGGGTAACACCAATCCACAATGTATATCAATTTATGGGCTCTTCGACTTCAATGTTCCCGGAACTTAAGGCTAGGGCCGACCTGCAGGATGGCCGGGTCTTTGAGTTCGAGGAATTTGACCAGCTGCAGAATGGACAGACCTACATCATCGAGGCACTTCGGGCCGCTCCAAAGGGGGCTGCTGCTTCAAAAGACAGGACGTCCAAAGATTTTCATGTGGAAGCCACCATGGAGCACATTTGTAGAAGATGCGATTGAGCAGCGTTGCAGGGTAGATCCTGCCATGCGCCAACACTAGGCGTTTGCGATTGGTCAGGTGGAGCAAAGTGAACATCCCACTGATATATCATGATATATCTATTCCGTCTTGGCGTTTTTTGTCGAAATTGGTACCCAACCCAACTATAGACAATAGGTTGAGTACAGTATCCCCCTTCTTTAAAGATATCATCTACTGTAATCATACATATTAAATAACATTAATACATACAAGTAGCCACTATTCGCGTTGCAGCCTGCATGGCTTGATGCTCTCAGGCCGCTGGCGAAAGGGATGACCTGAAGAAGATTACAGGCCGTTGACTCGGGGGCATGGGATCCCTGCAATAAACACAGAAAGATGTGGAACACCCAGGAAAATCATAGGAACATATGGGCCAAACATACAAAAAGATGTGGACAACCCATGGGGAAAGCCAGGAACATGATGGACAAGTGGTGGGTTAAAACCACATCTATGTGAGTTTACATGAGGGTACACATCCATTAAAACATCCATCTATATACAATCAAGGGATGATCATCACATATAATTTCGGAGACATTATGATGATAGTTATGACAATCATCAGCCGATCACCATTTTTGAACTTGGTATCATCATTTGGAAGAACGCTCCAATTCAGGTTCATCACATATTCTAATCAGTCGTGAAATTTACCATCAGGGATTTTCTCCATGGATTGATATTGCTAAATTTGTTAAATGATTAGGATATCCTTCAGGATAAGTGACTAAGCCATGATGCCATGATTGAACAAAAATGGACTTCGCCAATGGCCAGGTGATCGTTTCCGACGCTTGAAGGTGCAGATTGATCCCAAGTTGCACGTGGAGGCCGTAAAGGCCTGGCCGAATGGGCGAATTTTGGGTCAAAGCCGTAACTGGGACCATAACTGGGGGGATTCCCATCCATTTACGTTAGCTATTTTGAGGCTATTTTGACGTTTACCAATGTACTGGGGTGTTGACCCATAGCCGAATAATTGCTCGAAAACACTTGTTGAATCGTGATGAATTGAGATAGTTGGGATTTAAGATAGGATCTACATGGTGAACAACTTGAGGCATCGAACTCAAGGGTGGTGGTCCTTTGAGCCGAGCGTCCTGAGGCGATTGACAGAATGAGACGTGGCGCAAACCTTCTGATGCTTGGTGGCAGGGCCTTAAGAGCAATGCAGTACGTGCAGCATCCGTAGGTCGGTGTGTCTGAAGATGGGGTATATACCCTGATTCCTGGCCATCAAATAATAAGGAAAATGATGATTAACCAGTGGATTGAGTAGTTAAAACCGATTGTACTCAAGAATTGACAAAAGCCATTGAATATCTACGATGGTTATGCGGAGCTGGAAAGTTTTATTCGTAGAATTGAGGAAGGTACCCGTGCCTTTTGATTGTAAGAAGGGTTTCATCCTGTCTTTTTTGGCCGTGTGTGCATGCAATTACTATTCCATGCCCACTGCATCCACATGAAACATCAAAAGCTAAGAAATTGACAGAGGGCAAAACTTGCAGTGAAGTTGCTTCAGGGAAGCTATTGGATACAGAAGTAGATTTGGAGCCTTGGTTTGGTGTAAACCCTAAGCATCATGAATTGCCATCTTTTGCTCCTAGAACGTGTCCTTGTTTTTTTGTGGTTGGTGAAATGACAATGCATGCAAATTTAGGAGTATGCATTTGGTGTTGGACTAATCAAAAAAGAGCCATTCGCACAAAAAAGAAGGTTAACCGGGTGCCCATTTTTCAGACAAAGCCATACGTATCCATATGTTGCTTGATATCCATGGACACCTACACGTCACTCCATACTATACTGTTGATCTGACACTGGTGGCAACAGCAACCTGCAGCGCATCGCGAGGAAACATACGCATTATGGCTTTCCTCATCTTCGACAGTTCCAGGCCCCTTGGAGCCTGCAGATAATAGAGGCTTTTCTCTTAGTATCAACTTACTACTGTACTACAGACCACCCAGGTTTGAATCCAGCCCAACCCAGTCTTTTTTCATGCTGAACCACCAACGGACTGCGCCTTGTCCAGTTGAGCGACGACACAAAGCGCCTTATTTGGTACTCGGGTGCCAAAAGGACTTGGTGGGGCGGCGGCCGGCTGGTGTCTGCTTGAGATTCATCCATTTGTGGGCGACTTTCCCAAAACCACACATGAGTTTCCAAGTGAAAGTTGCTGGAGGCTGCGATGATAAGAAAAATGTATATAGACGAAGTAGAAGTGAGCTACCATGAGCTACTCTCCTCTAAACTAGCATAGATGTGGACAGCCCACCATTTGTAAGTCATTTTCCCAGGGAAACCCATGGGTTTTCCACATCTTTTTGTTTGTTTACCCCGGGTATATCATGTTACATCCTTTTCCCAGTCCCTTGGCCATCCCGTCCAGGAAAGAGGACTCCATGGTGAACTTGGACGAGGCCAGAGCCGAGTTCATGGGGGATTCATCAGACAGCTTACATCAATTTTGGGGAGCTCAACATTATGTACAAAACCATCAACACATTGAGTTTTAAGGATCTAACGCATGAATTATGATTTTGAAGACCCAATTGCAGCAGGAACATTGGGAAGTCAGCCACATGGCTGATAAGATTTGCATCTAACTACTTCGAAAGGAACATCATTTTCCCACCGAACATGTCACTCCAGCTACAAGAATCGCTAGCCCTCTAAGCGATGGAATTGGGAGCATGACTTTCCTCCATTGACCATGGTCATGTCATGTCATTTCTAGCTGCCTTCGGAGGTAGTGGAGATTAAGCTTGGTCAGCAGACACCAGTCTTCCTTCACTACCGTCCCACCGGCATGGGCGGGAGTGGTCCCGGTGTGACAAGAATGGTGGAGATCACCAAGTACCAGTTTTGCTGGAGAAAATCATCATGATCAAGCCTGTGGGATTTGGATGATTTGGGGGTACCCTAAATTTTTGTTTAATGAACAGACCCCGGGCTTCAGGGACCATCCATAGGAATGTCCGAGACCTTAGTCCCTGAGCAAGAGTATTTCTCGACCCGTCCCTGACGTTTAACCAATAAATATGTGATGAATATAGGATAGGATACATGGAAAAAAAATATATGTATATAATTGTATATTATATAGACAATTACCATACCCACTGTTGTTGCTCGATCTCCCCATTCTTACACGCTTATACCATCCTCTAATGAGGTATTGGTCCAGTTTTGCTTTGACATCCCGCATCATTGGTTGATATCTCTTCGCAACTTGACCTCCGGTGAGACTCAGGGCTGCTTAAGGTTCCCCAAAAAAATAGGGTACCCCAGAATCCACTGAATCATCATTTCCCCCAATGAGTTGATGGTTGTGATGATGATGTTCGGGGGATATATACCCCAATTTCCGACAGACCCTTGTGGTTGGTTCTAATCACTAGGGGCAGCTATCCCAGCATGGCCAGGTTTGCCCATGCTGGAGCATTTGTCCTTCTCAATTATCTATGGGCCAAAAGGTTCAGCTCGCACCTCAGCCGGGATGAAGGGATGCGGGGATCAAGGGATGATCCCTCAACAAATTGAGAAACACAGGGGGATAGAAGACAAGATGAGCATGGAATGGGCGTAGAACTTGGAAGATGCTGGTGGTGTCTTGGGAGCTGTCAATCAATTTCTCGCGGGATTCATCACCAGCATCGGATTTGGCAAAACCGAAATGACCCAAAGAATTCATCCGCTGTTGGTCTCTGATATGGCTTAATTTAGATTCGCACTTGTCGAAAAAAACAATGCCCCATTTCTCCAACCTCCGATATTGAGCAATTTCTTTAGAGGCACAACTTTATAAATGTTTTTTGCCATCTTTTTGTCACTGGCCTCGACCTGTTTCATCAGCAGCCCGGCGCCAGAAGACGTTGGATCTCACCTGCAAAGATGAATTTGAGTTTGATCACTGGGTCACAGGCGCGGAATCAGCCCAGGGAACAGTGGGGAGGGCAAGAAAATATACACTTACTCTCCCGTAAAAAAAATCATGGCAATGTGAGAAATACAATTTTTCAAATCTCGAAATTCAAGAAACATCATTTGAACATATGGATATGATTAATTAATCAATTGGGATTGTTGATTCATTGTCAGGTTTGGAGGGCACATGAGGGCACACGTTTTTGAGCTGCCCATTTTTGGGCCGTTGCACTTGGACAGGGCTGAAAGCCATCTTCTATTCCTCCAAGGCGTTGAAGGGTCAACGGTTGGGGTGATGTCCAGATGCCCAAGGGATTGTTTTCGGAGGCGGAAACTAGTTGCTAGACACAGAGAGGTTGAAACACGTATAACATATACATACATTATTGTGATGACTATTGCTTAATTTCTTGTTTGTCTCCTACTTTTGCTCCTTCTCCTGTTTTTTTTCTTTCTTCTGACTATATATGTATATATAGACATCATATGACATATATATATATATATCTCATGCACATATTACATATACACACACACACATTTAGTTCGATGATTTTCCCATGAAACATCCATTTCGTTTAGGTATTAACCAGCCATGTTTGATGACACCGGAGGGAAATCAGATTGACCCCCAGTTCAACACTATTTTTTCAGGTCCTTCTTAGCTCAAGCACTGCCGGCCAGAACAAGCAGATCTCCAAGGAGGCGCTGCTGGCGCATTCCAAGCGCTTTCAAAAGGCCATGGAAAAGAACAACGTGGGGTGCCACACTCAGTCTTTGAGTGCGTTGGATGGTGAAAACGCCATGGAAAAGCTGCCGGGAACCACAATGAAACCATGAAATGTGGGATGAGATAGCGGTATTTTGGAGAAATTGGTGGGTAAGGAATGAGTTCTGGTTTCATCTGGTTTCCTGCAACATGTTCTTTCAGATTAAACGACCTCTGGGTCGAGTCATCAAACGTTTGCTCTCCCAGATCCCATCCAGAAAATGTCTTGGCTTTTCAACTTTGTGGGGACAGCCTGTCAACAGAACAGCTCTAACATGTCTAGTGTTGCTGTGATTCTGATTTTGTGGGTGGTGGTTTCCCTTTTGTTTGTTTTTCAATCCCTGGATGAATGATGATTGACCCAGACGAAAATTTTCTAGAATGAGCTTGGTGGCCGATATCAAGTTGCTGAGGATCAAGCTGACCAAGCTGCCCGAAGTCAAGGAGAAGGTGCCCAGCTAAAACCTGTGTTCTGGGACTGGAGAAGCCACAGCTTTGGACCACGGCCAGGGCCATGTGGGGCTTGATGACTGCATTGAGATTGTGACGCACACCCCGTGGGGCTGCCTAGTTTCCAAAAAGATGAGCTGCCAACTGTGGAGTCGGTGGTCAACTTGGAGATTTGGAGAATCTTCGCAGAGGTTCAGTCTCCCCAAAATCTGGCATGGAGTCAGTATGAAGACGGAACAGACAAGTACAAGTGCTACAAGTGAACGTTTACTCTACGGGTGCTGGCAGAGTGAACTTCTCTTCACTTTTGCTGCCCCATTAATTTGCTCATAGTCAATACGAGCTTGCATGATTTTGATGCATTGACTTGCATCATCTTGCAGCCGTAGGCAGCAGTTGGACACCAAGATGGAAAGGTTGAGGGAAAGGTTGAAGACCATGAGTCAGCAGGCAGTCCAGGGTCTAAGTTGCTGCTGTACTTTCTGGGGAGGAGTCGTGAAGCCAGAATAGCAGTGCGCTTTTGAGTCTTGCTGGGAATATAGTTGGGAATGACAATGAGGATGCAACCAACCATAATGGAAATATAACCGCGATATGGTGGGTATATATCACTGCCAGCAATATGATTCTTGGATTTGTCTTAAAATTAGACATGTTCAAAAACCATCCAATCCGCAACAATGCAACTTGAATGGGGGAATCGGGTAAGTGATGATAAAACCCTGTGATTAGTACTGTCTACGGCGTGCTGACAACACACCATGCATATCTTTGTCCTGATATGTCCTTATTGAGATGTGCATCCAGGCGAAAACTGTAGATGTAGATGCGTTCGTCAATTCCGGGTATATAATTTCAGGCATTTTGTACCTAGATGATTATGTCATACACATCCACACATGGCACACATGGATAACTTCTGATTTTTTCCATCTATGTGTTATACATGTATATAAAGATATACAAATGTGCACATACACAGCATTTTGAATACACCATATATAAAGTATAACATATGAACCATGGTACAGACATGTCACTGCCAGGTGTCTCGATTAGATCACCACTCAGCTGCCGAGATGGAGGTCTGTCTCCGGGGAAACTACGATGAAATTCCCAATGCTTTCGATGATTTTTCGCCGTTTTCCACCAATTTCCCATGGTTTTCTCTATGAGTTTTCCATCATTTTGGCATCGTTTTTTCTATGGTGAGAGCTATGTGGAAATGTGAGGAAACCAGTGCTTTCCTACGGGACAACATACAGACATAGGATGATATAGGATGCTACATGACATGATATGACTCGTACATGACATCTTTGATTTTTTTTTACTTCCAGGTTCGTTCACCAGATGTATGAAGTTGGAATCCCCAAATTAGACCATTTCAGGGATCCTGTGAGACCAACCCTGCCAGGTGGATCTTTCATTGTTGACAGGTGGATCGGGCGGGGGGGAGAAGGAATTTTTGTACCATGTGGATGTGCCAATGGGGGATGGCCCCACAATTTTGTGGCAATTTGACAGGAGAGATGCTGCAGTATTTACCGTAAACTCTGTAAACTTCAATCTTCCAACTCTTGAGCGGTGAAGCTTGTGGCGGGGCAGCATTACTTTCCATTCCAGGCCCATTGAAATTGGCTCAACTTCTGCTTAAGGTCTGCTTCTTCCGGTCATTCGACTATGACTTAGTAAAGCCATGATTTCGGGGATCCCTTGATATCCCATCTATCCCATTATCTATCCCATTAAAGCCCCATTATATAGTTATATCAGGTATATCCCATTAATATCCCATGAATATTCCCAGCTTTCTAGGCCCTTCCCTTTGTTCAGATACCGCAGGTCAGGGTCCCGCCTACGCTAGCGTCTTCGTCCAGGATGAGGACGCGCAGGTGCGCGCGGCCTTCGGTTCGATGGGTGATGGGTGATGGCGAAATCGGGGAAGATGCCAAATCACCTTGGAAAAATGGAGATTTACCAAGGAGAAATGGGGATTGATCATGATTTCTCCAGGAAGAATATTGACATTGATCCAAAAAGCTTCCGTGTCAGGAAAAATGATGAATCAGGTGAATTCCATCTGCAAAAAACCATGATTTAAAGGGTCAGACTTGGGATTTGCCCAGGAGGGATTGAACCAGCAAGGACACTGGGGATCTACCCAGTAATCATGGAGATTTACCAACGATTTCGATGTAGATTTCACCAAGAATTGTATCGACCCAAGCAAGATGGGGATCTGTGTCTATGATTGTGTATGTATATATCATACAATTATATAGACAATTAGATACATATAACTTTACTGTATATATTATGTACATATTGTATGATATTTTCCCATCTGAAAACTAAGAACGACCCCCAAGAACAGGGAACTGGAACCTGGAAAATGGCGTTGTTTTTGGGTTGCACCAAATTTATTCTCAAGGGTGAACCAGAAGGATCACATTCGCATACAAAGAGAACTTGCTACGTGCCAAACCTGCAAACCCTCCAAACATATTTTTTCTTGCAAAGTTTGGCCTTGACTGTCCTTTTGGGGAATATGTGCATGTAGATAGATACTGCCCCAATTGTTCAGGCCAGTGGCATCTTGATTCGAGCCAGCCATATTTGATTCGAGAGCATCCGCAATTTCGTTTGGTGCAGTTATGCCCGCTATTTTGCTTACTTTGTTGGAGAAATCTCTATGTTTGTTGGTTGAATTTCCATTCACTAGAGGGCAGGTCAGCCGTGATTGCCATGACATGGCAGGATGAGGAAATGGAAATCCGCCGCATGCATGAGCTCGTTGAGCAGACCACGCAAGTTCTACAGCAGGCTGGGCCCTTTGGGGGGTTGGGGAGGATGTCAGGGGTAAGCCGTGGGCCCATGGGTTGATACCCATCCAACCAGTGGCATAGATGATGGTGAGTGGTACCTGGTACAGCATATGGTATACCTGATCGACTCCATTCGACTCCTCTATTCTTGCAAGAAGGATGATGACTGTGCTGCACATAAATACATAGTCATCACAAAGAGGGTACAGGAAGTCGAGACCAGAACAAGCAATGACTGGCCATGGGTATTCGGGGAGCCAAGGAGCAGGGTTAGCTAAAGTCTCTTGTAGTGAAGGGCCTAGTTACCTATAGGGCCTGTAGCCACCTTGGAATTGATACAATGTGTGAGGTGATGTGCTTCTCCACCCGCTCGGGAAATCCCGGAAATTCCTTGGGGAATGGGTGAGTATGACCGGAGTTTCGTTAGAGATCTGTGGAATAAAGGCTCGACGACATATGAGTGTCCTCAAAATGACCCAAACTTGTGAACCGTCTATCCGTGAAGCCGCCCAAAATGCTGGTTTGACGTCCCAATCTTCCCAACTGATCATGCAATATGTGTCCAATATGTCCAAGAAATGGCTGTACTCCCTTCAACATCGCCAACTATTTCAACTATAAAGAAATCCTGAGCCATGATCAAAAATGGTGACGAGCCCGTAAAAATTTGCCACGAAATCATCCATTATCCAATTTTGTCCATGTTTTTTTCCTGGAGAATCATCCGTTTTCCTTGGATTTTCCCATTTTTCTTGGGCGACTTTCTCCATTTTTCACCCCATAAAAATCGCAGGCGCGCAACGAGCTCATCGCGCTGAATCAGCGTCAACGATCGGAAAGCTCGGCCAGCACAGAGGTGCCTTTCGGAAGGTGAAGTGGAAAATCCACCGGTAATTCACTATTTTTCATAGGTACATCATTGTAGTTCACCATGTTTTAAGAGGTAAACCATGATTTTTGTCATAGATAGTGGGTTAACACTTTAAGCCATCAAGACCATGGGCTGAGGTTAGCCATCTCTTTGTGTCAACAATAGGCATTTTTACTTGCCGATTTTATAACATTCTATAACAAAAACAATAAATTCAGAATTTCAGCAATGATTTCGTAATAATTACTCCATGAAACAATAGGGATTTAAGCAATGATTATGGGACATGTGGGGGATGGAACCCAGCAAGATTGGGTTTTAACCATAAAACAATTTTGACAAAGCTGTGGAAAAAAGTGAGTCTGATGATTTAGCTAAAACAGTTTTTTTTTCCCTTTAGCCGTGTCAAATTGCTAGATTATCACACATGGGTGATTTTAATCATGAAGACATATGATCAAACAATTTTGATCCTTTCATCGGATGTATGACACGATTGAGATCCCATTTATAAAATTGAATGTCATGTCGAATTTATTCCCCTTTGTCACTGGTTGATTGGGATTTGTTCAAACTTGGGGGAGTCAACGGGCCAGTGTATGGCGGTGTCAGTTTAGCCATCCAACATATCAACTTAAGCTAATCAATGATTATTCGACATTCGGGAATTTCGCAAAATGAAATTGAGGTTGTCAAAGATAGGGACACGGATGGGATGTAAACTGATATGATTAAAGGATACATAACTTAACTATATGATTATATGACATTTGACAAACAAAAAATTGGAATAAAGTATGGGATATGATGTGATAAAACCCGACATCAATCGACAGCAATTATGGACAATCATCAGAGTCACTAGAGATTCTTGTCCCCCAAATAGGAGATTTACTATAAGCTTTCAATATGAGGATGTGACCAATGAATAGTGGAAATGGGATTGTCCAGAAATGTGGTGTACTCCAATAAAAATGGCAATTCGAATGGGAAAAGTGTTTTTTTTTTTATCACAAGGGATCTAACCGGGTACCCCGGTATCCCATTCTCAGACCACCCACTGGGGAGGAAGGAACCATGTTTGTGTCGGCTGAAGAATAACTCTAAAGTTGGACTCCTCAATACTCCTCATCTAATTTTCCAAATGGTAAAATTTCATGTATATTGGTGGTTATAGATCCCATTGATATCCCATGAGTCACGTTTAAATCCCTCGTGCGTCCAGTAGTCATATAGCGGCGATCCCTAGTTTCAATCGTTTGCTGGCGAAATAAATTGGCCTGCTAAATCCTCTATGTTCTAACGACAAAGCCAAATCAACCAATGATACATGGGAATCAGATGGAATCAGTTGAATCAATATTTCTAGCATTTGTCCATCAATTTTAACTTTGGAAATGGGATCTTAATGGTGTCACATATCGCATGGATCCAGCTCCGTCAGGCCAAAGCCAAGAAGAAGGAGACGGCGGCATGCAAGGCGCGGCGACTGTTCGGAATGGTGGAGAACTGGGGAAAGATATGAAGAATGTGGACTGATGTAGAGGTGGTCACAACAAACATGTGATGAATATGAATACATGGATACTGATTCTGATTTGATGGTTGATATTGATTCTGATTTGATGGTTGAGGTTGAGGAAGCCATCAGAAACATGGAGTCACATTACGGCTAATGTTTGGCAAACCACGGGCCTTGCATGGCCCCATGGTCCATTCCCTCCTCCAACGCACCGGACTTCGCCAGCACATCGACCAGCTCCTTTGGAAAGCAGAGGTGGACCTGGAAAATGTGGAAGATATGTATTTGAGGCGCCCGTGACGTCACGGGGGGGCAGCAAGGGATGATGTTGGATTTTTTTTGTTTTTTTAATCTTCTTCTTCTTCTTCTACTTCTTCTTTATCTTTATTCTCATCAAATCTATATAAAGATGTGCAATGCACCAGTAACAATAATGCCTTATTAAAATAATGACAACAATAAGCATGACAACAACAACAATAATAATAGTGATCACGAAATATTTGTATATTATGATATATCTTTGTGTTTCAATACCATTTCCATCAGCCCTGCACCATCGGATGCAGGCACATTGACAACCAGAAGGAGACCTACTCCTTAGGTGGACAGGGGTAGCGCCTGAAGTCCTTGAAGAGGAAACCATGTGCTTTGTTTTGATTCATTTACCTTGAACGTATCCATTGAATAAGTGAAGAACCCGCGGGGTTCAAACTGGGATAGAGAAAAATGATAGGTAAGCAGTGGATAGTGGACTTTGTCAAGATTTGTCAACAATATTGAGGAATCTACAAACAAGAAGTTGGGGAATCCGAAGTCATTCAGCAATTTATAGTGTTTTGTGTTGCCCCAAGCACTTCTGGACCACCCTTTCAAGCCGAGCCCCTGGCAGCTGACTTCAACCAGAGAGTGTCCAGAACCTTTTCGGACATCGAGGATGGGGGGCTCGGTATGGCTGGGAAAAGGAAGGCGTCAAGCCAGGATAAACATCCAATTCACCAGGTATCGTGGCTACAATTAATGATTGAAATTAAAACTATTTAAGGTACTCGTACTATTTTGGGGACCATCCTTTTAAAGTGGAGGTTTGTTATCCTGGATTTGGCATGTTAATTTCGAGATGCATTTCTCGGCGCTGGAAGATTGAGTGGTGCAGCCTCTGGCTTTCAGCTGCCAGGAGAGTATAAACAATCAGCTTGACTCCATCAAGTCATTCTTCCTCAGGTCAGATTCTCAGCTGCCAGCCTCTCTAGCCTCTTGCAGTGCTGCATGAATGCAGCGCAGGAGCAATGCAGCATGATCGCAAGAGTGACTGGAAGAATCGACTGCTGAAAAAGTGCAAGCCGCATTGGAATGGAGTTTGTGTGCAAAGTAGCTAAATCAGAAGGAAAACACATCTGTAAATCAGTACTTTCCCATGCAGAGACATTGAGTAACACTTCGTTTTCAGCTTCAGGGTACCCGGCTATCTGAGTTTGCCCAAAAACGGGAGATTTACCCCAGGCTATGGCCATGTTACTGGGAAACATACTGAACAAACAGGTTTTCATATGTTTCGATATGCATGACATATGCATGGAACATGGGGGTACCGGCCTCCTCCGTCAGGTGACGGCTGTAGGTCGTTGACTGATCCACTCTGCCGCTTGGACGCCAGATGATGACTTCAGGTGGCAGTTTGTCTCAACATGGGGGGGATTAATAACAAAGCATGAGGTTTCAAGATGTTCCAAACCAGAGGATGGAAGGGATTGTTGGATATGTATACATGTATATACATACATCTGTATACTGTAAAAAATATTCATGTATAGTTTGAAGTATTAATAAATGCAACATCCACAAACATGATGATCCCCAGTTGGAGTTGCCGAGGTGCCAATGATCCAGTGACGAATTCCAGCGCCCTGGACGGCTGACCCTGTGGAAGCCAACCGAAAGCCCAGTTGACCTCTGTTGGCTGGCTATGAAATGGCTATGAAATCGCCTTGAAAACAGAGTTGTGATTCTCTGTAATGGCACATGGAATCACTTTACTGATCTTCACATGGCATTTTTGAAGGACCCCTACAGATAAATTGTGTTCCAACATGACCATATTCGCAGCATGGGACTTAAGCATCACGAGGCCATAGAGATGTACCATCAATTAGCATCGAATATGCAATGATGGTGTCTCTAGTGGTATATACCTAGCACGCCCAGGGCCCCATTTTTTTAGGGTTTTCTGACCAAAACCTAGTATTTGAATCAAACACCTGCATTTATGGATTTCAGTGCCCAAAGGGGTGTAGAGTGGAATGTCAAAATCGCTTTCTTTTGAAGCCGTTTGTACCGTTGTTTGCGTCCCATCCCTGTGGTTTGCTCATGGCAGACTATCCGATTTGGATCGGTATCCTGAAAGGGCATGGCATATGGAGTAGCCCCGGGGACCTGGGAAGTTCCACCATGGAACGTTAACGCGGGATGGAACTAGTTCATCCACCAACTGGTCATTTACCCTTAGGTGTCATCAAACATGGCTGCTTGGAAAATCCACTATAGTTGGGTATTTGATGCGAACATCATCTATAAAAAGGGGATTTCCCATTGCCATGTTTGAGTACCATAGTGGATTCATATCATCTCATATGCATATCCATATTCCTTCAATCCATGGCAGCTTTGGGCTGGCTTTCAGCTGATAGAGCTGTGAGTGAAGTCAGCTCTGACAATTCGCGCAAAACGTGACGCTATAACTTGTGCCGCACGACATCGCAATTCAGCCCAGCTGGGCAATAGTTGAAGTGAGACGCCGTGCCAGGTTTATTGTGTCTGGATCCTGTCACAGGTGGAAAGCGACCAGAGATGAAAATTCCCATGTAGAAGTGCTGTCCTCTACTAGCCATCCATAACATAGATCTACATCTGACATAGCAAACGGAAAAGATCCAGGGGCCCATGGATGAATCTTTGCATCTGCCATGATAATATTTGGGGCAAGGTGGGTAGCGCTGGGGCCACCATCAATCACTTTTGGAGCAACAGAAACTGACATAGTTAGCGTGGAAATCATAGATTTCGGACATGGTATATAGTTGTGGCAACCCCAAAAAAGATAGAAAAGCAACAATTCCTACTGAAACAGAGGTCGGTCACTTCCTTTCCTATCTTTTCTTGGGGTTCTAATAGGTTCTATTAGGTTCTATAAACATCTATAAACCAGCCCAATTCTTGGATCCCGATTTGCGAAATCTGTCGCCCTGGCGCGGTCTCACGTTGATGAACAGACTAGGACGTACCCAATGAGGTCAGCAGAGCGGGTGTTGAAACATTGAGCAGAGATGTGCACTTTGTTGATTTTAAGGTGATGGTATAAAATTTGTTTGATCTTAGAAAACTAGTTATATCTTTAGTTATATATTCTTGATTTTGGAGTATTAACTTTGCCAAATTGATAAAATCATCAACATTTTCCCATTGACAAACAGTAGGATTTCCGCCCGTGCAGTAAAATCTGCGGCTGCTGGACCGACTCCGACTCCGCCGCTTCAACGAGGAAACGAGGCAAACAACAGGGCACCTTGGAGGAGGTTGATGAGAACGAGGAGGATTCTAGTTTCCCCAATAGATATACGGGTCCAAAATGCCACCCATTTCAATCGGATAGAATACTATACATAAACACATGTATGAATAGGGGAATAGTTAAGATATCTGGGCAAATTCAAAGGACATGGTTGACCTCAGTGTTGACGAGGGTTTGTGAGGAAGTACATTTGTTAGAGGGTTTCTTCCACGTTTAAGAATGACTGTGGTTTTCCGAAAGTATACAGGGACTGGTCAAAATCAGTAGATATGATTTGTGCTGCTTAAACATGCAAGGCGATGAATCAGCTGGATTGCCTGGCAAATAACATTCAAGTGCAAACTTGATATGTTCAGTCAAATAGTCATTATACATAGAGTGATTCATAAAAGGGCCCGGAAAAATCTGGGAGGCTGCTAAAACCCATGGCATTCTTGTTCTTTTTGGCTCCACCTTCTGGTAGCTGATTCTGAAGGCAGTCCCCGCCTCAGTTGATTTTGATGCTGTCGCACCATCAATCTCTTGGCCAGGTATCAGGGACTCCGAACTTTTCACCAAGGATCAATGTGTCGAGTTGTTCTGGAGGTTACCCTCTGGTAAACCATCTATAAATGGGCCATTTTCAATAGCTATGTTAAATTACCAGAGGTTAGCCGAAGCTCAAAACTTGGAACCTTTGGCTGTTGGATTGTCATGGATTGCAATTGTCTTGGACTGCTGAGGTGGGTTCAGCCGGTGTCTTGGCAGAGCTACACCGGGGCCCGGTCCGTGTTTCAGGAATAGAGACAAATGTGACTTCCCCATGAACCCACCGATGTCCCCAAAATCAGGAAATTCAGATGATGCACATGTCAGAAACGACCATTTAGATGCCAACCCAAAGTGAATTAAGTTGAAGGAAGGGTTTGATCCACGCGTTAGAAGGAAACACACCACTGAAGGACTCTGTTGGATTGCTGGAATAATCCTTCGGTTCATTCCTGTGGGGCCAGGGCTATTGTCCAATTCAGTAGCATCCCCCACGCTCCTGGAATCGCTGACGGGTTATGTTTCCTTCCCTATTGGGTAATTCACCGTTTGGTGGTATCTACCAGGAATATGTTTGGATTTTTTGAGGCCTCGTAAGCAAATTCACATTTTTTAAACTTCGACCATGTAGCGAATGCAATTGCTATATCTATCTATCTCCTTCTATATACGTATATCTATGCATTCACCAACTAACAAATATATATATATATATACATATATATATATATATATATACACAAATACATAACATTCTACATTCTACATCCCCAATTCTCGACATTTCTGGTGGTTGTCCAGTGATGGTGAGGCTTGCTCCGCGGCACTGCGAGCGCCATGCTGGAGCCCTAGATGGAGGGGATGGCGAACGCTGAGGAGAATGGAGACATGACGATTGGTTGATCAATCAATTGGTTCAGATCGGTTCAAGATGATAAAATGGCACATTTATGGACATTTTACATCATTTGACATCATTTTACTGGAAAATATCACGAACAAAAAAACTGGATTTTGAATGAATTTGATGAATTTCGACAAATTTTCCATATCTCACCACAAAGGTTTCCTGCAGGATCTTCCAGACAGAAGCTGTTGAGGCCGGTGAATGTCAGCTTCAAGGTGTCGGGCTCCGGTGGGACTTCGTCTGCCCGGCAGAGTTATTGTGGTTGGGTTGTTTGGAATCTGGGAATCCCCCCCAAGTTAGGATAGTTTAAAGATGTTTGAAGAAATAGTTGCCACCTAGCACTATTTTAGCTGGATTCTGTGTTCCTTAAGCTGATTGGGGTTGCCACAAAATCATTTGTTATCCCACTGATAAAGTCAGTTTTTTTGCCCAACTTATCATCATCCCAACTCCATGTTGGCTTGCTGGTTCATCACTTTGGGTCCAATTTGGGGCCGGTTCCCGGCTCAGCTCCCCAAATCTCAGGGTGATATTCATCATCTTCACCATTTTCTAATAGCCTGAAATGGGGGAAAAGGCATGACCCTCTTGTAGCACGACTGGTGGCTTTGCAACAAGCATTGCGGAGACCATAGCCCAAGCTCTGGTGCCAGATTTTCCCTGGACTTGGAGCCATCGATGACCATCAAGGAAGTCAAGGAAAAGGCCCATGAACCGTCCGACATCCCAGGGACATCCAGGGACCAGGGCCCGGCGTACGTGTCACCATTTTCGCTTAGCCACCCAAATTATGAGGTAATCATTATGTGTATCGATACGTGGGTCCTGCTTATTTGTAAATATGATTTAGTCTTAGATAGACTAGATTAGATCAGATTTGAACAGTACATAGATATGCCGTGATATAGCCGTATTATGCAGAGGTAACAACAATTGATATGAACCAGCAGCCATGTCCTCAGGTCTGGGATAGAGCCGGGCCAGATGAAGCTGATCTTCAAGGGGCCGGGGCGCTTGGGCATGCTGGTGTGATCCCCTGAAGCTGAAGTTAGGAGATATATGATGATATATGATGGATTGATAGATTGGATATATCATCATAACCAGACAAGAATCTATATATGATTGTTTGATTGATCGACTCAGATTGATAGATTAGATCAGAGTAGAGTATATAGATGACACATGATGACACTATATAGAGACCAGATGTGATCACATGTGAACAGTAAGTGGGTCAGTACTAGGTATATTTTCATGGCATCATGATTCAATGTCTGTCTTATCCGAGGAATTACTTTTCAATGGAGATGCCTAAGTTTGAGGGTTGTATCCCAGTTGCAGATCAAATAAACACATCCCGGGGATCAGCTCAGTGAGTGACACTCATGAGACCACCCCACTTTCAGTGGGTCGCTGGAAAGGATGGAAGACGTACAAGACAATATGGTGTGAGCATTTCCATTTCATTCCATCCCCATGAAAATGTCTCCATTACATCCCCTTTTTTCCCCTACAGATTGATTGGTATCCCCAGATTTCTGAGTAGCTATGATTTTCCATCTCATTTTGGGATATCATGGGGATAAAAAAAACCATAGGATTATCTCCCCCCTTGAGCTTCGCTCACCTCTCGAGGCGGATCCTAAAGGATGATGACACTTTGGAGTCCACCAAGGCCTGTCTTTTTGGGGGTTTTCTTAAAATGGGGGTACCCAAAAATGGATGGTTTATAATGGAAAATCCATCTATAAATGGAAGTTTTCAGAGTTTGGGACCTAAGAATTCGATTCTTAGCAGATGTTCCTGAAAAGTTTGGGACATTCTATGAAATCCTATTCTTGGCAGATGATTCCCAGCACCCGAAAAACAGACATGAACAGCGATGAGCATTGGGGATCACCGGCAAAAAAAGCAAATGCACCCACACACACACAAAAACATATCACGAGAGATATGCAGATACAATCAAATACGCGTAACACAATCTCATGGGGATTCAACCAACCCTCCAGCAGGTGACCACCCAACAGTAAGCTTTTTAATTCACGGCTTACTAATCAACAAGCACAAGAAGAAGGGTGAATCCTGATTATTTGTTGTTCATATTGGATTGTTGGGGATGTCACCTTGGGGGTGTGTGGTTGAATCCCATGATAAACCCATGACTGGAGAGGCCCCACTGGCCGATATCTCATGGGATATCTCATGGGATACAATGGCATTGGATGATTTACCCATCTACTCTCTGGTGATTTTACGTAACTGAAAATGACCCATCTGGTTCGAACAATTACCCATCGAACATGGTGATTTCCCATTATTTTTTCCATATCTATGTTAAATTACTAGAGGCTATCCCTAGTATTCCCTCAGAACAAAAAAGCCTACAAAAACCCACTGCGTTCCGTAACGACTCACCGCAGGTGGAGAATGGCAATACGATGCACGTAGTGAAGTCAGCCCCGAGCGCCACCCCGGCTCCTACGCTTGGGCGCCCGGTAGATGAGTGGGAAAAAAAACAAGGATAGACCAATATTAGGGAACATTTTTTGGGGAGAAACATCTTCTGCATGTTTGAGGTTGTAATAGATTTGACCTGCTTTTTTTGGCGATAGCTCTTGATTTAGACCGAACTCTGACGGTGATCAGATTTGATTCGGATTTTTGGATGGAATTTAAGCACTAACTAAACAATGCTAGGTCAAGTGAGTCAAGTTTGAATTTTTGTGTTTTTTTGACCCAACATGACCTTGTTTCTTCATGAACTATTACGTCTAATACATGAAAATGGGTTGCAGCTCAAGGGATCAGATTTCCCATTTTGATTACCAGAGAGGATGCCATTGACTTAGCCCCACAATTGCAACTTCTTGAGATTTGGGTCTGAAGAAATATGGTTCCCCATTCCCTCCCGGGGTTCATCAGTTTTTCACATTTTTTCCCATGAAAGTCGCCATTTCTTGGTGGAAACTCCCAGTTTGTTCAAGGCCGACCCCTGCAGCCACTGATACCACGCCGGCGATGCCAACACCGGCTGCTGGGCTGCGGGTTTTCAGCGGCTGGTGGTTGACGATCTAAAATAAGCCATTGATGAATGGGATCAATCCTAGCTATAGGATTATCCAGGCCATTAATGGTCATTTAACCATTTGCCAACTATTTACCCTCTGGTTATTTAACATAGCCATTGACAATTGCCCGTTTATAGATGATTCATGGTGATTTATCATTAAAAGTGGTGGTTTTCCATGGCTATCTTAAATCACCAGAGGGCAACTCTTACCATTTGGGATGCACATGGCAATAAGATCTAAGCTAGTAAAGCATGCTTTCCACCAGGAACAGTTCGGCGGCTCCCGTCCCAGGCGGCAGCACCCACCCCGGCCGCGAATCCAATGGCAGCTTTGTTGGGTGGCGTCTTGGCTCAGGATGTAGCTGTAATCACCCAGTGCCATGGAAAATGGATGAAAGTGGCCATGTTTCAACTCAGAGATTCAGAATCATCTACCTTCCTGGGTCATGGTTTCGTATGGTTTCCATGGCGGTAGAAAAGGTACGGATCCAGCAGGTGCAGCATGCCAGGACTCCAGCATACTGCAAGACATCTGAAGAAAAATCAGCTATGTCCCCATTGCATGGATTGTTGATCTACTCATATTTGTATGTTGTTTAACTACGCAAAAGTTGTTGTGGGTGAGGAAACTCTTGTGCTCGGAGTTTCGGTTTATGGCAATGTCAACAAAAGTTGCTGAGAATCCAGTAAATTCCAATTCTAAACTTGAATCCAGTGAACACAAATTCTAACATCGTGATAAATGACGATACCCTTAACATTGTCATGGGTTTTCTGCATCTTTTGGGTGGCTTCCCATGGTTCCCACGGGCCCTGTGTCGAATCAAAGGTATGGGCGGAGCTCCCGGGGCTCCTGGAGCTGGAGCCAATCCCATGGCAGCCATGATGAACGACCCTGCTGCCATGCAGGTGGAAGGGATGACACATGACACCATGGAAGGGTCGGAGATTCCTTGGTGTCAGTTGATATGGGATTCAAGTTAGATGATGTTAGATGTTTTTTTCCATATTTTTGGATGGTCGTCAATCCATTTTCGTACGGATTGACTTACCATGACACCCATATACCGTGGTTTGACCATGGCACATATCACTTGGAAAGATACTCAGAGGAAATTCTGGATGTTCGATGATTTTCTGATGTTCTTGGGAAACTTGGGTGACATCATTTGGGGGTTTCCAGAAATGGGGGATCCCCAAAATCCCAAAATGGACGGTTTATAATACTGTAACTGAACATCCCAAACAAGAATGGATGATTTGGAGGAACCCCCATTGTAGGAAACCTCGATTTTGGGCTAGAAATCCATCCGCATGTTTCGATGCTTCGGAGGCCGCCATGCAGATGATGGGCGGCATGGGTGGCATGGGGGGTATGGGCGGCATGGGCGGCGCCCCTGGATATGGCGGACCCGGTGCACCAGGCGCAGGCCGGACCTCACTTTCACTGACATAATCTGACATCTAACAAGTTTACTTGGGAATTTTAATGAATTATAAAATCATATAAAATGTTGACTATCGATTTGTACTTGACTACAATCATTTCACTTGAAAAAAGAATCCGCTCAAGCACTAGTGATATATAGTGAATCGCGAAAAGGAGGGAAGCCATTTCTCACTGAAAGATGGGGAAAGGGGTCAGCATTGGTCCCAAGCTCCAGGTATGGGCGGTGGTTTCGATCCAAACATGGTGGCGGCCTCACTGATCTTTTTAAGAGTGCAGATCCAAGAGACTATCATCATATTTCCACACGTTTCCCATTATTTGATGGCAAATTTACGGGCTCATTACCCAAGTCTTGGAAATTTCTAGATACTTTGGGGACTTTGGGGCAAACCCATACTTCTCCATTTGTTGTATCATGTCTGTTCATCCCAACCTCTCCGTTGGGACCCAAAGGTGGCAACCATGCTGCAGAATCCCGGGGTGCAGCAGATGATGCAAAATTTGGCCCGGGGCTGTGTGGCAGATCACCGCAAACAGCGCCGGAGTCGATGGATTCGATACGGATCAAACCTGAGGGCCTTAGAAAAAATCACACCACCAAGAAAGTGATCCCAAATATGGCAAAAATCCTTGTGGCATTGAGTTTTCGAAGCACTTTTGAACCATTTTTCTGGCAACATCTTGGGGATGGGGGTCAACATGAGCCGCTCTCAACGGTTGTTTGTTGTTTGCCGCACTGGTCAGACATGGTCATACTTGAGGCGTCGAACCCTCAGCTGATGCAGCAGATGATCCAGAACAATCCGATGTTGCAGGTGGGATTGCTTTGATGGCCTCATGGGATGTTCATCTCAGAAAGTACACTAAAAATTGGGAAACGGGTTGTTTCACAGGATATTTTGTGTAACTTCAGGCATACAGTATATTTGGGACGATTATCACAACATATCCCAACGTGACCAATATTTTGGGATGATTTGAAAATACTTATGAAAAGAAATGACGGATTTTTGGGCAGCTAAAGTGGGAAAACTGGTAACCCTTGCTTCATTGGGATGGGGGTGCCTTCTGATTTTGCAGTGGGAGTGGCTGCACAGTTGAGACTGAAAAGACCCATCCAATCCAATCATACCTGAGGAGTATAGACATATCCCAAGTGAAACCAGATCATCGCCATGCATACCGATTTATTACACTTATTGCTATGAGAACAACTAGGAATCACCGTATAGTATTCATATATATATATATAATATACAGTAGATATCAATATTATTTACATATTCATATATCAGTTACTATTCCCACAATCACCATTGGTAATTCCATGTAATTCCTGCATGGATCTGCGTCCCCGGCCCAGCAAATGTCGCAGCGCGACCCGATGTTCGCCCAGGCGGTTTTGGGCAGCGGGGAAGTTGGTGGGAGGTGTGTCAGTTTCCTGGGAACATGTGGAAGAATCATGAAAAATCTATGGAAATCCAGGTTTTGATTAGGCTTTCCATCCAAATGTTTTTTCTCTTCAACCTAATACTGGTTGGGATATGCTGGGATGCGCATCAGCTATACATAGCTATACCATATACCATACTATACCAGCTCGAACTACAGGGCGGGTACCAAGGTTTTGACATGTTTTGACCCCTATCTCTATGCACTTCATGCTTCGAGGTCAAGTGTCAGTTATCTTCTTCATCGTTGTGGCCAGTGGTCTTGGGGATTTCCACCCCACTTCTCAGTAGAAGATAGACCGGAACCCAAAGTCACTGGTGCAGGGCTGCTTCATGTCGCTGTCGACTTGGGTGATCTCTCAACTTGGGGACCCTTGAGCGCCCGATGGTTTTCCGATTTATCGACTTGTCACATTCGTAGCTGGAGGTTTTGTCAGGTTCGTTCCTATGGAAATGATATGTAGCAGACAACAGATGTTGACAGGAAATGGGAATCTCTCTGAATCAATGAACCTATCTAAAATAGATCCTTGGATATCCACATACCTGCAAGACCAGCCACATTTGATCCCTTTAGTACCTGAGCTTTCAGCGTTGCCCACCTTGGTTGAATCTCTTTCCTTGTCGCCAGATGATGCAAAATCCAGAGGCCCAGCGTACAATGGTTGGCGGAAACATCACGTGGCACCATCAGGGGGAATGGCTCAAAGGTCAATTGAGGTATCTAATTATATTTGTGCATTTTTTTTGGAGGTAACCAATCTCTCTGAAGTTTTCACCCTCAAGACTGGATTTCCTGTGGCTTTTGGATTGTTTTTCTCCAGCAACTCATTCGAATCAACTTGTTCTGTTAGTCAATCACAAGTTGATGTGGAAATCACATCCTGTGCAGTATTCATTGTGGGAATATCTGCATACAGATCTGATGCATGGAGTTTTGGCAGGGGGAGGTAGCGTGTATGCAATTGTGGATACGCAGTGAGTGTTCATCACACACATTTTATGACATAGATGATTTTCTGTAGATCATTATTTCACACACACACATTATAGATATAGATAAATATAGTCACACAAATATAAGATAGATAATTTCTGTATTTGAAATATTTGACATAGTTATTTATGTATTTGATCCCTCACCCGAGATGCAAAAATCGCCCAATCTGCCCGGCCCAGCTCATGCGAACGATGCTCAACCCCCAGATGTTACAGGTGGGGCCATGGCTGGGTCGATGATTTTGTGGCAAGAAATCACTATGGCTGTGGGCTTCCTGAGTTTTCTTGCAGGTTTGTCCATTCTGTTCTTCGAGAGTCAACAAGTAATTACATCTTTCCAGGCATAGGTGACTCCGTTTCGACTTCCTGATTTCAACACTTGAAATAAAGGTACACTACACTGATGAGATTCACCTTGCTGCTGCCCATATTGCCCAATATTGCCCATCAAGGATAGATGACATCCGCTAAGTGAACTTGATGCAATTCTGTGGCAGGGCCTCCTGCAGATGCAGCAGGCCATGGGCAACGCTGGCATGGGCCCTGGCGCCATGGGCGGCGGTGCCCTTGGCGCACCGGGTGCCCTTGGCGCGCCGGGCGCCACCCCGGGTGCCCCGGGAGGCGCTCCGGGCGCGCCGCCGGCGGGCGCCCCGGGGGCGACGCCAACGCCGGGGATGCCGCCGGGGCCTGGAGCTGGGTGGGGGGAGCCAAGTTCCGGGCATGGGAAACAATAAGTCGAACAACGTGGAACAACAAGTCGATCTTTTCGAGATGGGTTTATGGTGTGTTACAGTTTCCTAAATGTTTCCAACCTGATTTCTAGTTTTTTATAGTTTTTTTGAAATGCGTTTACTCAAACTCAAAGATCAAGATGGTCCGTGTCTTTTCAAAATGATTTCGAGGATGATGCTCTGCATCAGATTTCAGGGATGCTGGGACATTTCACAGCTTTTTCAGTGTGCGTCAGTTTTGCTCCTCTTCTGAGGATGGACCCAAATGCCATGGCTGCTGCGATGCAGGCCGCAGCAGTCTCCGTCAACAAGTTTTTATCCAAAGATGTCCAAAGCCCACTTAGTGCCACTGACCATCACTAACCCACTTTCTTTAACATCCCTCTAGTGCCAGGAAGGGTCCGGTTCCTTGGAACCGATTGGTGGGATCTGTTGCGAGATGTGAGACGTGGGATATCTCGGCCATTGGCATCACCACCAGGCAATGATGGGAGGCATGGGTGGAGCTGGAGGCAAGATGGACGCTGGGGAGTTTGGTCGTTGAGACTTTGGGGAAATTCGTCAACCACAACTAAATCACTATTTGGGTAAGCTTTGGGTCGATGCCGTCAATAATGTTTGGCTCTAAATGGGTTCAAATGGGAGAATCTAGAACGCACTTAGTTTTTCTTCATAGTAACTAAGACTCTGGTAACTCAACATAGCTATGGAATATCAGCATTTCTACTGTAGCAGGTAATCATCGAACTCAACGGACAATTTTCGATAGCAAACTGTTAAATTGCCAGAGGGTAGCCCATTATATAATTTCATTAATAAAATAAAATAAATCGCTATGAATATCCCATTAAATCATATTAAATCCATTTAAGTCCCTATTTTTACTGATTAAATCACATGGACCTTCCAAAGTGAAGAATGATTAAATCCATTAAACCACCATTAGATCCATATTTTTAGAGATTAAATCACCATCAAATCACCATTAAATCACCATTCATATTCCAAGAATCAGCAGTTCAATGCTTACAACTCCATTGTGGCAACTCATTGACCCTTCCCGTGAGGTCATGATCAGTGCACGAGAATTTCATGCGGTAAATCCGATCATAGCCTCGAGTTTGAAAGGTTGAATGAAATTGAAAGAGTAATTTTGCAACTTAAGAAATCAAAGAAAATTCAGACAGTTAATATATTATTATATATTATTGATATGATGTGTATATATATATATAATATTATACAATCTTGAATGAAGATTAAGAAATCAAAGAACAAACCAAGGCCAATTTTTCAGACTGGGTTTGTCTGACAACAGGGTGCCCCAAAATCAAATTGTCTAGCATCAATTTCCCAGTGAAATGGAAGTTTTGAGGTATCCCTATTCTCAGATACACCGAATGCATTTTGTTGGTTTCATATCCCATTATATCCCGTTATATCCTGTGATATGCCATCTTAATCTCATTACAATCCCATCGTATTCCCGTCATAGCAATCAACAAAGACTCATCAACGAATTCAAACAAGGTTTCCAGCGATTATCTAAGAGGATTTAAATAGACAAACATAGGATTTTGGATGATTTTCCCATTAAAACCTCTATTTTTATAGGGGATTTTCCATGGCTATGTTAAATAACCACAGGGTAACAATCATCACTGCATGCTGGAGCATCGGCAGGTATGCCAGGGCTTGGTGGCATGGGAGGACCCATTGGTGGAGCAGCTGATGGAAGGTGGCCCAGAAATGGGGCCAACAGTGGTGGAAATTGATGACCCAACAAGACATTGTTGAATTATTGATGAATCATTGATGAATCATTGATGAATCATTGATTCATTGATTAATCATTGATGACTCAATTTTTGGTGGAATAAAGTGGAGGATTTGAGCATCTAACATGGGGATATCATGGATCTTATCTGGATACAATATGATATACTGGGGATTTTATGTGTCCGTTCTTTAAAGGTGTATCTTACTGGTCGGGTGGTGCTCCACACTGGCTACGTTCTGGAGGGGGTTGAAACCACCAAGCATTTATGAACGATCTAATGGATTTGTTTTATGGACATGTACATTCTTGTTTACAAATCTTTAGAGTGATTTCGTATGAGTTTTGCAATTTTGGGGCAAAGTCGGAAATCTTAACACAGTGTTCTGAAGTATATGTTCAGACCGGACACCTTTTGGGCACTTCTCCAAAGCCGGGGAATACTGCTACAAGTCTCGCCATGGCTCTCGGAGCAGGCCTGCGGAAGAGAGATTCGCCACACAGCCAGTGACCTCGGAAACCTTCAAGATTTGTTTCTCTTTTTTTTTGGGGAGTTCTGGGACCAAAAAAGATCTGCGCTCTAAGTTTCTGAACCTCAAGAACTCATTCCCCTTCACATTTTGCAGGACTTGCCATGGACATTTCTCCATGTCTGCGGGTTTTCAACCCCCCAATGGATGGCCCAGGAAAGCCTGGAAGCTCGGGACATCTGGGGACTGAGGTTGGAGCAGCTGACCAACATGGGCTTCCCAGATCGACCCTCCAATATCCAGGCTCTACAGATGGCCAACGGTGATGTGAACCAGGTGCCTGTTAGCAGCAAAGTTTGGGGCTGGGAGATGGGAGGAGATGGGAGGAGAACAAATCTGAAGCATGCAAAGAAACACTTGGAGATGGTTGGAAAAAGTGTCAGTGGTTGGATTCAACTTCAGTTTTGATCTTCGGAGACTGCCACGATGATGTTGAAACATCTTGAACTGGATGTTTTGCCTCAATTGTTGGCAAGGGATTGCGTTGGAGACATCCTTGTTGCTTCGTTTTCAGAATGGAAGGTCTCATTTCATTTGTCTAATAGACAGCAGCTGCAAAGGCTAAAATCAAGATTTGAAAGACCATATTTTGTTCCAGCAGCATATATTTAATTTATTATGGACCTAAACGCATGCAGCCGTATAGATCTTTTAGATCTACATCATGATTTGGAGGTTTTGAAGGCCACGGCATGGGTTTCCATGACCATGATCCTGGCTTTATCCAACAAGTGTTCTGGTCCTCGGACAGGCCATCAACTTTCTTTTGGGCGGCGATGCCCCCTGATTCGGAGAGTCTCTTGGAGTAATTTCAGTGAAAAAGAAGGGATTGTGATTCCAAGGTGTCACTGGTAAACATCAAATTCATTGTTTCATTGGTATCCCATTTTTTTGAGCCCCACCTGAAGCTTTAATGGACACATCCTGTATTGAGGCCAGCATTTATCATTTCTTAGGCTTTCACGTGGAATTGGGATCAAAGTTTTGGGATGTCTGTGTTGGGGAGCCTGTCCTTCGGGAAGCACTTTGAGAGCCCACTGAGCACAGGAAGTGTTGGGCAACCACTGGGGAAACTGTACAATCCCCGAGCTTCGTAGCCGATTGATACTTGGGCTTCGTACATCATGTACTGTACACATATGTATAGGAGGGTCATTTATTTTTGGATTTTTTTTTGGGACAGTTTTTGGAATTTTTTTTGGATCTCCTACCTCTCCGCTTTTAGCTTTTCCTGCTTCTCTGCTTTCCTGCTTCTCTGCTTTTCTGCTTCTCTGCTTTTCCGCTTTTCGCTTTTCCTGCTTTTCTGCTTTTTTGCTTTTCCGCTTTTTCTGCTTCTCTGCTTTTCCGCTTTTCGCTTTTCCTGCTTTTCTGCTTTTTTGCTTTTCCGCTTTTTCTGCTTTTCTGCTTTTNTTTGCTTTTCCGCTTTTTCTGCTTCTCTGCTTTTCCGCTTTTCGCTTTTCCTGCTTTTCTGCTTTTTTGCTTTTCCGCTTTTTCTGCTTTTCTGCTTTTTTGCTTTTCCGCTTTTTTTGCTTTTCCGCTTTTCGCTTTTCCTGCTTTTCTGCTTTTCTGCTTTTTCTGCTTTTCTGCTTTTTTGCTTTTCCGCTTTTCGCTTTTCCTGCTTTTCTGCTTTTCTGCTTCTTTGCTTTTCCGCTTTTCTGCTTCTTTGCTTTTCCGCTTTTCGCTTTTCCTGCTGTTTGCTTTCCTGCTTCTCTGCTTCTCTGCTTTTCTGCTTTTTTGCTTCTTTGTTTNTTTACACCCAAGCCTGCACACCAGCAAACACATGACATTCCATGTAAGATGCAGTTTGCACAAAGATAAATGAAATCTAAATGAAACCCCAAAGATACCCTAAATAAAACNCCCACATGAACGTTTGAAGTAGAAACATGTAGCAAATATCATGCAAAATGAGAGGCTCAAGCGCCGACATGCAGCAAATTCCATGCAAAATGGAAGGCAACCATGCCAAGATGTAGCAAATACCATGCAAAATGGAAGGTGAACATGTAAAAATGCAGCAAATACCATGCAAAATGACAGGTTCAAGGTCC
>BGPT01000277.1:131086-168119 GCA_003297045.1 Symbiodinium sp. clade C Y103
TCAAGGTCCAAACTGTTGCAAATACAGTGCCGACATGTAGCAAATACCATGCAAAATGGAAGGCAAACATGCCAAGATGTAGCAAATACCATGCAAAATAGAAGGTGAACATGTTAAAATGCAGCAAATACCATGCAAAATGACANCTGTTGCAAATACAAGGCAAACGGGGCCAGAGCATAAACCCAAAAAAAATTCCAAAAACTGTCCCAAAAAAAATTCCAAAAACTATTCCACACCCATATGTATATCCCAGTACAGTTTCTTTCTCTATCTTGCTACGTATAACTTCACATAACAAGCTAGCCAAGTTGCTAGCCAACTTTTTCCTCTGATCTCTATCCTAATTTTCTCTCTGTTAATATCCAATGTAGCATATGACGGTCCCCAGTCAAAAAAACATAGACAAGCTCATGCCTGCTGAACATAGGGTACCCATGACATCTAGTCAGTGGTTGATTATCATGATTAAGTTCAATTCCCATGTTTGACGGATAAACCATGTTCAAGACCCATAAATCGGCTGGTAAAGCCCCCCATGTTTAAGGACAACCATTGTTGGTGTCCCGTGATATCCCTTTCTATCCCACTGTGAACTGCCTTATGTTGATTAAGTCCATCATTTTTGCCGGTTAAATCCATCATTTCTGCTGGTTATTTGAATCACATTTTTTTCTGGTTAAACACCATTTTGCTGGTTCAATCCTTCAACAAAAAGCGGGTCGTGGGTCAGGTGAAGTCGTTGTCTCACTGCGTGCTCAAAGGCCCCCGAAGGAGAGGCGATCGCAGGACTGGACCGAGCCATGGTACTACCAAAAATTATGGGAATTTTCATAGGGGTTTGAACGGAAAATTATGTGGATAAAACTGCGACATGATTGTTTATAGGGATTTTAACCATGCAAACAATTGGACACGTGATGGATAAACGTTGGTTGGTTGGTTGGCTCGTTGGTTGGTTATAGTCGATTTCATGATGATTTAAACTGAATGATGTTTGGTTGATTATCATCGTGGGTTGTTGACCAGCTGATTTATGCGCGAATGTGTCAACCAATGATGGAAATGATAGGCATACCTATTCAACCAGAAAAAGGGATGGGTCAAAACCCACTGTACCATATGAATGCGGGGATAAACATCCGCCACCTATTTGGATGTGGACTATAGGGCACGAGGGTTTTGATTCATAGCCAAATAGGGCACCCCAAAATGTCATGATTTGTCATTTTCCCAATAATATTGCCATCTTACCTGTATGCCCCATTTTCGAACGGCAACAGAGGAACATGCCCAATATATGAATAGAATAGATTTAACTATATTATATCCAATCTGATCTTATCTAATCAAGCCGAATCGAATCGAATCCAACCTAATCTAATCTAATCAATCTATCTAGCTATCTATGGGTATATTGTAATTCTTGTTATTTTTTTGATTGTTGGGAATCTCCATGGAAATCTACCAGCTTTCTGCTGCCGCAGGAGAGGTTCTGATGCCCTACAGCCTTTGGAGCTTCGCCGGTTTTGACCGGTTAGCAGCAATCAACAGCTTTGTGGAAGTGAGTCTGTCTGAAAATGGGGTATACCCCAATATGATCAACATATACAATGTGAATATAACAGGACTAATCCGAAGACAGCACAGGTATACAACCAATAATATGATTTTTGCGTGTGTCTGAAAATGTGGTACACCCGCAAAATGACAATTTTGATGGGGAGTGGGGTATTCTATTTTCAGAGAAACGCACATCCTTGACCTGACTGAGAAGACGCCATCAAACATATTTGGATATGGGCTGGTTTCAAAATGGGGGATACCTTAGTTACTTGCAGCCTTCACAGTGGGAGAAAAGGTGGTCTAAAATTGATTCTAGGTATGTACATGTCATATACGTTCATATACTGCAATCCAAACATAACAGCACTCCGCCACATGTTCTGGTTTGAAACACCATTGAGTTGTGGGGGTACCAGATTTTACATTCTATCACTGCGATCAAAATGTGAAGATTGTTTTCGATTTGGAGACAATATCCAAAGTGAATCTGACTAATCATTTGGGACCTACAGATTGAGTTCATTTTTACCAGTAAACCATTCCCTTTATTAGGTTTAAGACGTTTGACCCATCCCCATAGTAAGTAGATTGCACACATTTGGATGAAGTATACATGCCCTCATCACAACGTCACCATTTTATTGGATGATTTACTGTAGTAGGAAGTTTTTATGACAATTCATCCCGATTTTAGGGATGACATCCCTCAATGTCCCTCAGTTCAATGAACTCTATCCGAAATTCCGATTGGTTTTGTCACCTTTTGCTTTTGAATCGGTGGCAGATCTGCGTCATTTGAGTTGAAGCTCCTTGGGCCTCCCCCGGATCTGAACAGCTGGATTGGATCCATGGAAAGCACGGGGAAATCCAACCGTTGTGGCCTGGTTCAGGCTTGAAACCACTATCCAATCATATCCAGTCACTATCCTCTGGTAATCATGGCTGGGAAATCCCCAAACTAGAATAAACTAGATGGGCATGAAAAAATCTGAGAAAAACATCGAACCATGATGGGGATTTTCCAGCAAGCAATGGAACTGATTCCCAGACGGTACCAAGATGTAACAAGGAACTAAACATCTGGATTGAAATGATCTTCCAGCTGGCTTTCTCTGCCAGGGACACGCCGCATCGTTGGATCTGCCGAGTGCATCCGCCAACACAGCAGTGACCCTCTGCAACTCTTTGGTTACTAGGACCACTAGGAAGATCATCTATTTCAACATTTGAAGGATTTCTATGGATTTTTCACAGTAGACCATGCTTCGGATATCTTCGGATCCTTTTTCAAGGACATCTTCGGAATTATCGGGGAGCCGAGCGATCTGCCCGGCTGGATCCAACGATTGGGACTGGTCCTAGCACCACTCGCTTTGGCTCCAGCATGGAGAAGTTCAGCACCTGTCTTCGAGCGGAAGGCGCACGAAAAATGCTGAACTCGTCTGGCAATGGGCAACATGGGTGAAGGGCTGCAAATGGTGAAAAAAAGAAAATCCTCTGAGTGTTGATTTTTTATTCCCTCTTCTGGACACGTGAAACCCTGCCATGCACATCGGCTCAAGATCTGCTCCGGAGCCCGGGATGAGGACGGATGAGGACCATGTCTAGGGTGGGGTTGTCGGCAACAGCCGATTGCTAACTGCCTGTATGTCCCTTGGATGCAGCCATCACTGTGTCGGTATGTTGTTTGAATGTGAGAGCTATACTTACATACTACTTTTTTCTACTTACAGTATGCTGTTCCATTGATGATTGTTGGATTGTTAGTTGCACAGGTTGAATTGTTGGCTCTTAATGATTGGAAGAAGTTGTTGCTGTTGTTAAAGAATGTTGGTGCTCTATCCACATTGTTGGTGAAGGTTGGATGACCCCAACCTTTCGCCCGAGGCTGAGCCAATGTGACCGGGAGGCAGATTCGAGGACAGCTGGGGTGCAGGTGGCAGGGGACAAGGCTTTGCAAAGTAGATGCTTTGTTTTCATTTTTGAATTTTGGGGGATTAGTTGAGCATAGTTGAGCATAATATCCTACAGAAATATACAGTATCTATATCTGTATCATATAAAAAACTATATCTGGTTTTCGAACGACATGTTCCTCATCATTGTTGGTTGATAGAACAAACATACTGAAATATCATGTTTCCACATTGTTGATGATATACTCGTTGCTTAAAGTAAATTGCAGTGATTCGGAACGTGCTATAACCGTCCTGTAGAGAAGTCGTTAGTGACCAGAATAAAACAGGATCATCACAAGCATTTGGAATCCATTTGGGGAATATTGATGGCAGGAACAATCAGGAACGGATCCAACATTGTGAACAGCCGGACACTGATGATGTGGGTTCCCACTGTCTTTGGTTGGATGTCGTGTCCTTTTTTCCTGATTGTCCGAAGACTATGAGGCAGTTTTTGAGATCATGCAGTGAAAAAATCGATCCCCCCAAAAAGAGATGCCACAACAATTGCTGGTGGCAACCCTGTCCCAAAAAATGCCGCGATCATCAGGACGTGTGTGCCAAAGGTGGGTGCTGCCGTGACTGTGGCTTCCAGTGGCGAGATCTCCACTGCAACCAACAGTGCGCCATGATTGGCGCCATGGGCACGCCCATGGGCCACGGCATATTATGGGGTAGCAGGCTAGCATACCCAAATTGATGGTCATTTGATGGGGAAAAGGTGGGCTGAACAAGGGGACTTTTGGGTGTGCCTGATTTGCATAAAAACTCAATGAATGGCAGGGTTTCTATTCATACAATAATACAAATGCACACACACACACATATATTATATGCATAGATATATACATATCACATGTATTTTTGGGAAAACCCTCAGTATTCTCCCCAATACATTTTTGAGACAAAGCAATATGCCTCACTTCAAAAGTTGCCGGCCCCAATTGCTCCCCGCAGCATCTCTGGCGCAGAGCAACTCACGTGACCCTTTGATCCTTTCCTTGTCGAGGCGGCAAAAGTCAAGGAGTCAAGGGGATACAACCAGCTATTTTCATGTCTGAAACCCATGAAACAAAAGTAAAGAGTAAGAAAGGAATCCCAGGGTTTCTGGGTCTGAAATTCTAGTCCCCAAGATGAGTTCAGCTATCAGGAGGGTTTCCCTTTTCACCTGCGCAGCTGCTGGATTATTGTCACCATCAGCATCATCATCATCATCATCATCACCACCACCATCATCCTCATCAAAATCAACATCTACATCAACATCAATCAACATGAAAGTCAGCCTTGGACTCACTATTGCCTGCAGGTCATGGCCAGCCTCCCTGAGCGCGTGCAGGCAGCAGTGGAGGTGGTGAAGAACAAGACACTGAAAGTCGCAGAGGACACCAAGGCCTATGCGAAAGAGAAGACCTCCCAGGTAACATCGGAGAAGTTGATGGAAGCTATTTGTTTTCCCTTTTTTTCCGACTTTTGTTGGCATTTTGGTATTTGCATGTATATAGTTTTTGTGTGAAATTGTTTCTCTTGAAACATTATACAAATAGCCCTTGGTATCCTCTGGTGTTTTCTTTGTGTAGTTTTTAAAGTAATAAATCATTTCTAACAGGAACTGCCGCTTCACTATGCTAGGCTTAAGTCGTATCAAGTGAGGACCCAGCTGCGGTATCCCATGGTATCCCAACCCGCCGCCACCACTCGCCACGAGGCGATGGAAATGTCCAACGCTGCCAAGCAACGGCTGGTGACCATGGCTCAGCAGCGGATTTTGGCAGTTGCAGCATCAAAGGAGGCGATGAGGAGCTACCTCCAGAATGGACAAGTCTTGCTGGTGGATGCCTACAAGGACTGATTTGAGAAATCTGATGACTGCATCATACTACAGCTGTGGTTTGTTGGGATAGGTCGGCCATTTTGTTGGCATGTTTGCAGTTTTCTTTCAAATTGGATCATGATCCCCCAGAAAAACACCAATTGTACAGATAGTATCAGATAGTACAGATATGTGCAAACAATAAGCAATGGGATGAATGATCCTCCAAGGACTCATGGGATGGGTGTCTCGACAGGAGTTCAGAGCCAGTGGAGTCAAGGAGTTTTCTCAGAAGTATGCGGCACTCTTGAAGCAACACACTGGAGAGCACGCGCTTTTGTTGAAGCAGTTGGCCATCAAGCAATCCCAGCAGGCACGTCTCTTTTTTTGGGAAAAACAGATCTGTAAATATCTGTAAGTGAGGACAAAGAGGACTTTAGGGACTCTGAGCATTGCGGCTGTTGTCTGGTATGAATGATATGTTTGAATCATTTTCAATACCTTAATTTTGTTTCTGGTCACACTTCACCGATTTTTGGTTGTGCAGCCCCTCTTGACCTCCGAAAACCATCAGGCGAAGGCTTCGTCCTTGGCCATGGTGGGCTCGGTGCAAAGTCGTGTGACGAAGACGTATGAAACTTGCCACTCCAAGGCCCAGCAGGTCGTGACGTCGGCGAAGGACAAGACGCTGGAGATCACCAACAAAGCCAAGGATGTTGCGAAGGCACCGCACCGGCACGGCTGGAGCCGAGGGGAAAGCCTGGAAAACAGGAAGAGTATGGGATGTCATGTACACCAGTTTTAATTAGCTATTGCCTAGGTATGTATGCCAACTTCAAACTCTCTTTGTTCCTGTACTCCTAGTTTTTGAATTGAAGAGTTGGCCCTGGATGTGTGACACATCCAGTGCCATCCGGTGCCGACTTTGTTTCCGGTTTCAACCTCCAAGTGGTGTAGCTTCATTTCATTGGTAGGTATATCCTGGTGTGTCAATGGAGGAATATGGAGGACTCGTCTTTTGCGCAGGTTATGCCACTAGACCATGTAGCAGCCAAATGGGCATACTGGGGTAACGTTTCAAAATCCAAAGGGATCGGAATCGAGTATCTTATCTCTTGCAGGTTTCTCCAGGCAAAACTTACATTTCTCCAGGTACACACACACACATCTGCAGGGTTAACCAACGCTTTCTTTCAGGTAAAACCGAAAGAGATGGAAGTAAAACCGCAATTTTTGCGGGCAAAACCCAAAGAGAGAGGCAAAACCATCATTTTTCCAGGTCCCTGGACTTTTGCGGCTTTTCCCGTAGTCTTTCCATGTTTTTTTCCCATGGTTTTCCCCAGGATGGCCACGTCCAAGCGACCGCCGCGGGCGTCTGTGGTGGTGCTGCTGCCCTGGGTGCCACCGGTGGCGCCACGGGCCTGACGGCTGGCGCGGTGGTGGGTGCGGCGCTCGGCGTGGTACCGGCCATCTTCACCTTTGGGCTGTCCATTCCACTGGGCGCGGCCATTGGAGGTTTGATGCTGAATTTTTTGGGGCTGACCATGGCAAACTTATGGGTGTTCTTGTTGGTTTTTTCGGATATATATTTTTGGGGTTGTTTTATAAATTTTGTTGGACACTTGTTGAAGGGTGATTGAGGGTTGTTTTTGTTTGTTTTTTGGGTGGTTTTGGGGTTTGATGGTTGGATTTTTGAGGGCTGTGTTAGATGGTGTTGGGGATGATTTGTGGGGTTCATGGAGGATTCCGATGTGGCTCAAATCCATGTGTTGTTCCGCAGTTTCCAAAGATCTCGACTTTTTGATAGTGATATGTCCATTTTTGTTGGTGAGTCCTTAATTGTTTTTTCTAAGTCCCCAACCGCCAAACCGCCCATTCTTGGTGAACTTTTCACCTTTGATAATCAAGCTCTATATATATATATATATGCATATATTTCACGTTTGATCTGGGTCAATCAACCGCTGATCATCATCAACTACCCTTCATGATTACCATGAACCCTATTTGATCATATTTGATCATCACTTTAGATTGTGAATCAACTATAGCAATCTCTAAAAAGATAGATATAGACAAATACATGACTTCCGATAGAGAAGTTGGAAAACATGACAAAGTATGAAGTAAATAAATGTAGATATCATCTTTAATCATTTATATACATACCATACATATCTTTACATCATCTTTACCATCCTGCAAACCTTGGTGGATAGCCATCGCCGAAGGCGGCACCGGCCTGGCTGTTGGCACCACCGTGGGCGCCACCGCTGGCGCAGTCAGTGGCGGTGCAGCGGGCTATGGCGCCTACGCCCGGAAGGACGAGATCAACGAGATGCGAACGCGGGCTGTGTCCAGGGTCTCCTCAGGCGGGTGGAAGATTCAGGTCAGAATTGCGATGATTTCAGGAAATGTCCGAACAAAAAGGGGAAGTTGAATGGTGAATTGGATTATAGTTCCCCGTATTTCGCATATGTTTTAGCTGTGAACGTGTGTTTTTTTTGAGGGGAGGCAGGAGATCGTGCCGAATCGCGCCTCCTGAACTTTCTAGTGGTAGCCTAGAGTGCGCATAATTTGAGGATCATCAAATCTTGTTCTCAGAGAACACACATTTTGGAAACATATGAAACTATGTTACAATCCACTCCCTGATTCTCCGTGGATTGCAAATGTGCCCTTAACCCGCCCACAGGATCCCACAGGCAAATCATTCAGCCTCACTTCTCGAAAATTGCATTCCGTGACAAATCATATCCCCGCAGGTATTCCCATATTTTGCTGGGATTGGGATATCTTAGCGTTTTTAAACATCTTAAACGTGTTTTTTTCCTGATTTGCTTTAACTGGCTACCTGGAATGGTGATCTCAGTTGGTTACTGTAAACAGCTCCAGTTTGGGCGAACCGATGAAGTTCTGACTGTGTCGCTGTATGTGTATGCAATGTTTACATATTTGTACAGGTACATATTATTATCAGTATAGAACACATATTGATCATCAAATCAATTAGATATATCATGATATATCTATATCTAAGCCTTTATCGTCAAATTAATTGTATTAGACCTTCCAAAACTGATGTACTATGGAGGGTCCAGGCGTGTTACCTCATGGCTATACTTGGGGGCGCAGTTCCAGTTATCACTGCATAACCATTCAACAACCATTATAACCATTATAACCATTATATATAACCATTATTATAACCATTATCATAACCATTATTATAACGATTATTATGACCATTATCATAACCATTATCATAACCATTATTACAACCATTATCATAACCATTGTTATAACCATTAATAACCACTATTAATCCATATAAACCATAAAAATCACACCCCTGAAGTGCACCCCTGGCCCTATCTGACCCACCGTTAGGGATCCTCCCCAGGTGTGGATCTGGTTCGAGGAAAGGCCGTGGCGTCCGTGGACTACGTGAAGAGCCAAGCAACCTCGGTCCGGGCCAGGTTCACAGCCAAGGCGTAAGGCGGCCCACCGGGGGCCCACCGGGAGCAACGGAGTGTGTTTTTCAGATTGTTGGACTATGAAATTCATGTTGGATTTTATAGGATTTTCCATGATGTTTCATAAGATTTGTCACCATCATTCACCATCCGCAATAGGGATAGAATGGTAAAAGAAACAGGGAGATACTTTGATGGCTAAAGAATGGGAACAAGCGGCAATGGTTGGAGTGAATTGTGGAGGACAACCGGGATTTTGGAGGGACCATCAGCTGAGTTCAAATTAAAAGGGGGCGCCCCAAAGTGAAAAACTACAATATACTGTATATATATATATATATATAATATTATATAATGTATTTCACAAGAATTGTGGTGGATGAGTTGTGGGTCTGCACTGTTTTGGACACACTCCCCATGAAACGTGTTTCGACCAGCACTTTCCAAGTGTGCAAAAACTGCACCTTGCGCAGGGTGCCGTTTTTTTCCCATGACTTCAACGGCCTTCTTGGAGATTGGGCCCTGGAGTTTCCCCTTGTTTTCATGTTCGCATGGGCGAAAGTCAAGAGTTGTATTGCTTCACTGGGGTGACATGTGGGAAGGCCGTTTTGATTCGCCGCAGGCGTGAGGTCTGGCTGTACAGAGTTCAGTGAAGTCTAGGGACATCCCCTAGGAATCACGTGCCAATTCGACGTGACGTTGCAGGTTGCTGGGATGGTCAAGACTGGTCAAGTAGATGCTGAGCATATGCTGAGCAAATAGGGGACACTCTCAACTCCCCATGATAGTGCATGACAGTTCATGTGGATGGATCCTTCCAGCAGTGAGAACAGAGCTGTCACTGTTTTGCAATCTTTTGCGGATCTGATGGAGCAGCTGTTTGCGCAAAAAAAATATGTTGCAGCACACAAAGATTGGAAGGAGCTTGATAGGAAGTGGATGGTAATGGTAGGTAGGTCATGGATGGCCCCATCTCTATTGGTTCTCTTGTGCAGCGTGGCAAATTCTTCGACGAAACAATCCATAAAAGTCGACCGTTGGACTGGTGGCAACTATCAGGTCTGGTAATGGCCACTCGAAATCTATTGCTCAATTTTCATTGGTACTTGTATATTAGAGTTATAAGTATGAATATACCTCTTCCACCTGCAATTGTATTCGTTCTTAATTTGGTCAATTATCATTTATCAATCGAGCCACTCAAGTTTTCCAGGTATTTCATCCACACCGCGGACGTCCTTATTGCCATCCTCTGTACTACATCCAAGTCAAAGTGTCTTGGCTCCGTAGTGAAAAGCTCCCGGATGGAGCGGATGGAGATAGCTGCAGTCAGTAATTTTGGATGGGAGTGCCTAAGAAAAACGCTCAAAATCGTTGAAAACCATCTGTTTGTCTGGGGATATCGCAGACTCAATCCAATCCAACTCATGCAATGGCATGGATTTTTCTTGCCTTTCACCCCATATCAACCCAAGTTGTTAAATGCCAAATACCAGAGAAAATCAATAAGAATCCGATTTCACAGAGTAATCCCCATGAAAATCGGCCTTTTACATTAAAATCTGGTTGATGAAGTAGCAAAATTAATTCCAAGTTTAGCTCGAATCTGCCGGGGATTTCTTTGTCATCTCCTTTTATTCCCAGGTATTTGGAGCCATAGCATTAGCGCGCCACAGCTTCCTGTAAAGCCTCCGCAAGGGGCCCCTTTTGAGGGGAGGGGCGAGGACTGCCAAGGCTGAGGAGGATCCTGATTTCACCAACAAAACTGGGGATTTCAGGAAGAAGAATGAGGATAGCATGGGTTATCATACCATGATTTTTCACTAATGGGTTGTATACCGGGATATCGCCAGGAACGCTGAAGGTTCTTGCGGCGCACAACTATTCCCATGATTCTTGGGATTTTCTCTGGGGTACCAGTGGTGCATTGACCCACCAGATGGCTCAAGCCTAGACACCAACTCAACAGTGGTTGGATTCATGGTGCACCAAGTCCATGGCTCGTGCCATCAAAGCTAAGGGCACCAAATCATTGGACTGTTCATTTTTGGATGGCTCATCATTTACCACCAAAATGGAGCCAACTCTGCGTGGGTCCATTGGTCCCCCCAAATTATGCAGTTCCAACTTGTTTGTAGGTAAATTATTCTCACAAGGGGAAAAATATGGTTGGGATTTATATAGCTCTTTTTTTTCAAACATGTTTGGTTGAATATGATGTATTCCACCATTTTATGGCAATTTTTGATAGGACAAACGACGATAAACCATAGGATTTTGGGGTTTTCCCCAGCTGGAAAGCCAAGTCGTTCCTCCCAAGGCTGCCGCGGCCGTGGCTTGGGCTGAAGGGCATGACCAAGGGACTGGGGAGAAAGATGAAGTCTGTCGATGTCTATGGGGGTTTGAAGCTCATTATATCATTTATATCCCAATTAAACTATATACCGATTAGGTTTTCATCATATCATCAATTGATTTTGGGGATTCTGAATGGTTCTGATTTCAAACAAGGAGCCTCATTACGGGGGGAATTGAACTATGACAACTATGGCATTTCAACCAGTCCTTTCGCGGCAGCAACACCTGGGATGTCCTGGGATGTTGATCTAAAATCATCCCCTGGATCACCATAAATGGTTGGTACCCTCTGGTAAACTAACATAACAATTGAACATCCCCATTTTTAATGGATAAATCAACTATAAATGGTCAATAGCTATGTTAAATTACCAGAGGGTAACCATCATTCCAAAATGCTAGGTTTATTATTGGGTTTACCACATGACAGTCAATCAGTATCTGTCGGTGATACACTTTCCCTCACAAGTTCCTCTTCCTCACATGTTGAGATGTACAACCTCTGCCAGCTGCAAGTCCGTTGCCTCTACTTCGACCGGGCTTACAGCCTCATTTGACTGGCTTCAGAACACCATGATACATTGACATTTAAGATTCTCATAATTATATTGATACCCAAGCCCATTTGACTGTGCTACTGTAGATATTCCCATTTCACTGGATGATAACATATGACCTGATATACAATTGTAGTTTCAATTCTCAGTTTTTTTTCCAGGTGGAAAAGCATTAAAAATTGGAGGCAAAACACACACACACATAGATGTTTCTTCAACATATCCCCGCAAGCAATCCATTGAATTCCTCAAGGCCACCTGGACTGAGGTGTAGTGCTCAGTCTCTACCAACACAACCGGAGACGCCGGGTTCGACCAGGAGCACGGCATGGTGCAAAGTTTGGAACGCTTAGTAAAGATGGAGGTTTGTGAAGGTTTGGAGGCCCAATTCTCCATATATATATATATATCACCTATATCATTATAAATCTTATATATACATGGTAGCTGTGTATAGTATTAATCTTGTGTGTTGATTCCTCTTTGCAATTCACGGAACCCATAACTGGGATGGGGGTGTGGCTGAAGGAATCTCGGTGCTCTCCTGCCAGTTTCATCCCTCTCCGCATGTCCTGAACGATTGCGGAGTGGCTCAGCTGCAAAGGTCTGGTCATTATATGGTTGCCAGTGAAATATCCGATTGCATGGTTAGTTCATGGTGAATGTATGTTAATGTTATATCATGATACATCTCGATTACGTTACTTATGTCAAAATTGGGGGGGTACCCTTTGGCAATCATAGATACACCTACCTGGCACTTGGAAATCCCCGTCCTATTGGGAAAATCCGTTGCCAACAAGTCATTTTCCATTACCATGTTTGACTACCAGAGGGTTAGCAAACATGGGATGGTCAACAAAAAACAAGCACTAAACTTTTTGATCAATCGTTCCTAGGGTCTGAACATGGCAGCTTAACTCATACACAGATCAACACACTGTCTGAATGACTAGGTGGTGGATCAAGCCTTTGGACGCCTTTGGTATCTCTCAGTTGTGACCCCTGGAAACAGATCGGTGCTCACTCTTAGTTGGGGTGACATTACCCTATGACTGGGTGGCTTTATATATCTATATCAGAGTCAGGCCCTAGCGGGTCGATGCTTTCATCGGCCCTGTCACCTGTGGAGGCTGAGTTGGGGTGAGAAACTGCTGGTTCATTTGAGATTCCATGGGGATTCCATGGGGATTCAATGGGGATGTAATCATCATCTGTAGATCAAGTATATTTATATATTTATATGTAGATATTCGATATTTACAAGTTTCTTTTTCCTCCTGTTTCAAGCTTCGGATCCATGAATCCTATAGCGAGTAGGTACTGCTCTTTGTTTTCAATTTTTGTTTGGAGACACCCCGAATATCCTCGGATACTCAAGAAATCTCATGATGGGGATCCCAAATTCAGTTACTTTGGTGATCACCGGAGAAGATTTCAGTTCCGTCGCCACCATTCTGTTGCAATAGATCCACAAACGGGAGACTGAGGATACTGTGGCTACGTATGTATGATCCAACCCCATTCATCACAATTGTGGGACAACCAATGGCCATGAACTCTATCAATTTGACACTCCCACTTGTCATCATTCTCCAGTCATTATGCCATGTATCAACTTCACACACTCCCAGCTTGCTTTTTGTCAGCTTTGATGTATCGACATGAATTACAGTGTTTTTCATTATATAGTATTATGATTATGATAGTATCAGTAAGAAAAAACTATATATATATATATTATGATCATATTGTCTACATCTATTTTATCACCCCGTTGTATCATATTCCATCATCGTCTATCCCCACTGAACTCTCATCCTTTTAACGTTTCCCATCTTTTCAACAGGTCTCCGACGGCAGTTCGCCGGGGAGTCTCCCTTTTTCGAGTTTGGATGTGCCTCACCTGCGACCACCTGGGACCTGGGGCGTTGCACGGGACGCCAAAAAGGCGTTTTTATTAAAGAGACCCATAGAACCAGAATGAAAACGGGTCAACTTAGTCGAAGTAATCACGGAGATTGCTGTTATGCTTATCCGAAGGGGTGCGCGATGGCATTTTGGGATATTTTGGGTTGATTCTTGTCAGGTTGATCATGTCCGGACATGTCAAAACCTGTTGAAATGATCCTGGCACCGCTGCTGCTCCTACTTTATGAATCGACCAAAGTTGAATGAAGTTGACATATGCGGCGAATGCCGAAAGACACATTGCCTCAGAACAATTTAAGAGTCTTTATACAGTCCGCTACTGATTTGCTAAGCCCTACTGAACTGTTTCTTCGCCATGGAAGCCGGCTGCATGCCGCCAGAAGCTGTTTCCAACCAGGAGCCAGCAGGTAGCAGTCAAGATGACACGATCGAGAAGATCGTATTTTGTTTCAAAATGTTGGAGGCATCTTTTTCAGCCTGTTTGGGATGATCCCAACTTTCCGATTTTTCCGTTGCCACCAACGAGGTATACCGGATCAGCTTCGTGGATGGAAGTGAACTCAATCTCGAATTGTCGCCCTCTGCAACTGTGAGAGACCTCTATGAGACCGTTTCCAGCGTCCGAGCGCTACCGAGCTCGCGACTGCAATTGATTCCAGCCGGGCACACGGCGCCAGTGAAACGGAGCCTGGAGAAGCTTCTGGAGGTGGAGACTAAGGAGTTCCTGGCAGTGGCAAGCAGACATATGGAGCTAGGTGAGGTGTGACCCCGCCTTCTTCAGTCCTATTCGGTCCTATCCATCTGAGTATATTTGAATCTTCTTGAGTCCCGATGGATAATGTATATAAACATATTCTGTCGATTTACGTATGTTGAAATATGTTGAATTATGTTGATGATTGATTCAAAGCGCTGGTTGGATGATGTTCTATGATGTTGGGTGATGTGGGGTGATGTGGGTGATGGGCCGATGCAGGGTGATCGAAAATATCAAGCCACGGTATGTGTATGGCTGCCTTCCCGAAGTCTCTCCTTCCCCCTCAGGTCATGGTGCTTTCCCGGAAGGAAGTGTGGTGGATGCATCCTTCGAACACTACCCCGCGACTGCTTATACCGGTGAGGAGCCGCCTGTTGGCGATGGTGCTGAGCTTGAGGCAGTGCAGGGCAAGACGGTCACTGTTGGCACGGCTTGTAGGCGTGAGCTTCCTCCTTATGGTGATCCTTGTGGTGTGATGTTCAACTGCTTCGAGAGTGAAGAAGCACCACCGCTGGCAGGCAAAGTATTGCTTCGCTTTCTGGTGCACCAGCATGGTTATGCTGCTGGCTTCGGAGTGGGCACGAAGGACATGAGTGTGAGCAACGATCCTGAACATCAAAGAGGTTTTTTCGGAATATACCATGGAGGGTCAAGCCGAAACTGCTGCGGAAATGCCAAGAGATATGCACGTGGCAAATTCGTACGCGGCAAACCCGACCAGAAATGGCAAGATGAACAGATAGCGATCCTCATTGATGTCGAAGCCAGGACCATGCAGTGCTTCGATGGACTTGTGCCCTTCGGACCTTTGTATACAGAACTACCAGAGGAGCCGTTGTGGCCTGTGGTTGTGCTGTGGACCGGCAGAGATTCAGTCAGTCTGTCCATTTCATCTGCATAAGGTGGAACAAAAATACACCGTTCGATTTGCGAAAAAAATGTTCGGGTGCGGAGACGAAGCTTCTGGCTTGGGAGAAGATGGTGTGCGCACTGTTTTCAGGTCGTCGCTCTGTTCGATCCTGTTTCAGATAAACAGTAGGACCTAGGAGCTTTTATGGCCATCATTCAGATTCAGGTATTAAGTGCTGCGGAATCATCCTGTGCAACATAGCACAGTCCCAAGACCTATGATGAACCTAAAGGTGAAAAAAATGATGAGCCATTCTGGGATAATTTTTGTGTTGTTGGTATGTGCTACCCTCTGGTTCCCAGTGGTTTGTATCTCCACCCAGATCCAAGGCCGAAAAACTTCAAGCACTTGCCGAGGCCTCTGAGGCGTGTCAGATTTTACGAGTGTTGATATGTGAAAATCATTGAAAATTACCCTCTGGTAAACTAACATAGCTATTGAAAATGGCTATAGAAATAGTGGATTTTCCCATTAAAAATGGTGATTTTCCAATTACTGTACATGAAATTACATGAAATTACCACCTAGAGATGTGGTTTTCATGGGGTGTAGCATGTTTTTTCATTCTTTTTCACCAAGTCTTGGAATGTTTTTCAACCCGGGCTTTGTGGTGGCACCATTGTAGTGGCAGGCCTCATCGGGATCAACTCATGCCCAGCCAGGACTGCCTTCTCCCTTCTGATCTCTTGAAGAATGCGGTTGTGAAGATTGAGGCCGTCTATTCAGAGGTGCAGCTGGACTTCAGATCTTGTTAGTTTTTTTCCATCCATGGGAATACCAGAACAATTCATGGATCAAACTTGCCAAGATAAGGGGGGAAGTGACCTTCCACTGAAGTTTGGACAAGCTTTCAATGAACCTGGAAGGACACTTTCAATGAGAGCAGCTTTGTCAAAGACGATGATGCGTCATGGTACCACCGTTTAATTCATGACATTTCCATGAATTTGTGCGTGGACTCTCCAACCCCCAACCAAAGCAGCGGGATTTCCAGTTGTGGAAGACCAGCCGCACAGCTCTTCTGCGCTTTGGGGCGGTGAAATATGGCAACATGGCACAATCACCCCAGTTTGATATGATTTTGCCCCATGTTTTTGTATGTTTTTGTCATGGCACAAGGCCCTTCCCGGGCAAAACACAACACGGCCCCTGCCTGGGTTGGCCGAGGCTCTCCGACGAAGTAACGCAGCACGCGATGCTGCCTTGAAGGCGCAAAAGGTGCGGGCACAGAAAATGGACCATTTATAGTTGATTTACCTTGAAACATGATGATTTTGCATAGCTATCTTAGTTTACCAGAGGGTTTAGTAGTGAACCTATACTGTAGTGAATCAAAAAACTAACTATGTTTTGTATAGGTTGTACCTATGGTTATATCCCACCGCGAAACATTAGTATCAGATTCACCACAATATGGTGGGTTTACAACCTGTAGTTACGAACCATAGATGTCCTTTTCCTTTACTTGTTGGAAATAATGAATGTCGTCGGGCAAATAGCCCTCCTTCGCACCCCCCTTCGTGGGTAAAATTATTGAAACTCCCAGCAAACATGTGGCTTGAACATGTCAAATGTTTCAGCTGTGCTCCCGGGGTCCAATCAAAATCCATCCAAAGCTCACACGTTTAGATGGTTTATACTTTCTTCATTGTCATGGATTCTCATGAATATGGCATTTCATGAAATTGAACCATCAGACAGAATTCACCAACAAAACATGGGGAATTCACCAACTAACACAACTTGGCATCTGAACATCAATGAACTGGGGTCATTCAGGATGTTACTTGAGCATTTTATTTGGAGTATCATTAGGGGTTATCAGGGACTATTTGGGCTTATTAGAACACTGGGTGTCAGTTGGAAGATTCATTTTGCCAATGGCTCCAGCCTTGGCTGTCCAGCCTTGGCTGCACCTGTGGATGAAGATGGGGTGAGCCCCACCATCCCACCTTCCTATTTTGGTACAGTTTGTATATCAAAGCAGCAAGAGTGAAATCCCAACGATCCCTATATGATCTATTGTGTTTGGGATTCTTGAATCTATCATTGTAATTATCCCTGAAGGTATATTGTCCTAGTCCTACAACCCAGGAATGATTTCTAAGTATCCAAATGTTTTGATGGTGAAATCCATATTTTTGGTTCAATCCCTCATTTTTGGCCGGTAATATCACCACTCTGGGTGCCTCAACGGGCAGCCGAAGGAAGCGGAAGCGAAAGTGCAAGAGCTCGAGTCGCTACTGCTGCGGGAGCGACAGGAAAGACAAAAGGAGAAGCAGGCGGGGAAGCAGCGGAAAAAACATAAGGGCAGACCATTTGGAGGATCATCCCACGGATCGCAAGTGGCTAACTACCTTGCTTAATTAGTAAGTCCCCTAAGTAGCTTACTGTAAATGGACTAGTGGGGTTTGATGGGGGTTGACCCACCGAACGCTATGGGAATTCGCATGTGCTGTAAGAATCCATAAATATCATCAGTATCATGACTCTGACACTAATTTCAGAATTATAATGAATACCATGAATATAAGAAAATATCGCACATATGTCACTTATCACAAAGATCATACATATACTTGATAGACAATGGGGCGGTTTGATGTGGACATATCAAACATAATATCCGATGAAAGTAGTTAGGTCAAGCCACAAATGGGTTTCCAACCAGCAAGCATGGGGTTTGCACCAGCGAATATGGCATCCCTATACAGTGAGACGAGTCGAACCATTGCCACCCATACAGTAGGCTTGGTTCTTGGTTGCTGCTTCACGTACCACCCCCAAATTGGGATTGCTTACAACTGATTTGCATCGCTTGGAATCCCTGTATGGTGATCATTCATCATCATCGTCGTCGTCGTCGCCGTCGTCATCATCAGCATCAGCATCAGCATGACCATTATCATCAAAGCTGGCCTAACCTAGAGCAGACATGGTTCACGAGTAGCCCGTCTTAAAGTAGGTGCAACAACATCCATACCCCAAAGGTGTGGTAGCCCGTTTTAAAGTAAGTGCAACACCAAGGTGTATAGTAGCACGTCTCGAAGCAAGTGCTGAAGCACTTCCCTAAAGGTGACATTATCATCAGGCCAAGTCATCCGACTTTGGGGGGTGTAACTAATCACCCAGCCTTGATTCTTGTTGGATGGTAAAGAGTGAGCTGAAGACTCCTATGGTTCTTCTGCCAGGCTCAGTGACCGGCAAATCACATCGGCCTATGAAATACCACCCATATGGGACCCCAAAATGATTCAGTACTGAGTTATAAGGTGGTATTTGCGGGTTTAGGGGGGACGGGATCACACAAACCAGCCAAGAATTTCATCTGGGGATGATTTCTCTATAGGCAAACGTCCCAGGCCTGGCAAGAAGCGGCCCAATCGACTCTTATTTCAGCATCTAGATCTTCAGATCTTCCGCAGGGTCTCCCAGGCATCGGACATCTGAGCTTTTTGGGGTTTGTCCAGACGTCAAGGATGCGCAAAAATGAAACAACATGGCTCTTTTGAGGGGAGAATGATAATCAACCTTGGGATTTTAGGTAAACTCTTTTCAGACAAACATAGACAAACTCATTTCTGTGTCTTGATTGTAGATGGAGAGATCCTGAATCTTGATTGATTGGAAGCTCTTGTTCCCATGAAGGGAGACAGTTTTGCCATGCTCCGTCAGCATTTTCATACAGGATCAATACTTTCACAATCATGTCGAGCAGCAGTGTGAATCGGGTTCTGATATATTGTCCTGGAAAGGATCTCCACCAAGTCAATAGCTCAATCCATCCGTGGGCAGATCTTTCATATCCTTATTATTCCCAAATTGTCCTGCAGTCTTGCGATACCGCGATCAAGAAAATAGGTTCCCTCATTTCTTTATCCTTAAAGATCTCACCGTCTCACGGATAATATGTTTTCCTCCAATCTTTGATTTGGATTGGGCGGAATATCGCACGTAAATCATGGTTGCTGCGAGACGACAGATGATCTCCCAATGTCAACTCAATCAGAGCCTTGCCTCAAAGCCTTGACCCCTCAAAGTCCCCGCCAGACCCAAACCGTTGTCCTTTATTTTCTGGTACTCAAAGATGGCTGACACAGGTAGAAAAGAGGTCCAGCAATGTAGATGAATGATGTAAAAAATAAAAATAAACAACAATTTATGACTTTGTCTGAAAATGGAGGCCCTACCCCTCCAATTCCAACGGATTTGTCCCAATTCAATGGCCAGAAAAATTCTGGGGGTGCCTACCCCCCAATGTACCCAGGCCGACGGCTCAAGGTCATAGGCGCTCGGGCGGTTGAGATATGTTGAGATCCAGGATGCCCTTGATATTCATTGGTCATTCTTTGTGTTTGTTGAATGTATTTTGTTTTGATTCAGTCATTTTGGTTCTGTCATGTTTAATCTATTTCCTGTGATCTTCTCTTGAAAGTCCAGTTCCGGCCAGAGTTGCGAGAATGATGACAAAGAACCCAGCGAACGTGTCTTTTAGCTCTGTCCGGAAGAGCCTAGCTTGCAGGGCTGTCGGCAGTTCTAAGGTGTTTTAAGCTCCAAACGATTGCATTTTTGGTTCAAGTATCTCAAGTATTCAATGAGCTTTCAATTCTCAATTTACCATCACAGTGAATGTCACTGAAATGATGTTCTTCAAAACCCTTGGTCAGTCTCCAAAGTTGGTAAGACAAGTGTTCTCCTCTTAGGCCATCAGCCACCCATCTGGGTTTCTGCCGGTGGAGAGGCATCAATCACAGACGGAGGAATCCCATTCTAACAGTGGTGCCACCTCTTTGACGAAGCTTGGCTTCGTAGAATTTCGTGGGCAAGAGGTGTGACCAATGATGTAGCATGATATAGGCACGGAGATATATGGAGATCCCAAAATGGGCACCCAAGGACCCGCATATATTACTCCCCACGTGATGGTCTCTAGATTTTAACAAAGGTGCAACTCCTTCCCTCACTCATTCACTCACTCACTTCTATCCTTCACTCCTTCACTTCTTCACTCCTGCAACCAAGTGCCGTGTCCTTCCGTTTTGAAAGTTGTATACAGTATACAGAAAGATCAAAACTGTAAAAACAGAGACAAGCCCTTAGTCACAGGGTTTGACTCACACACACACACACACACTGGGTGTCCTTGGAGTGTCTTTGGTGTGTCTTTGGAGTGTCTTGGATCCTTGGACATCTTCGCAGCAAAAGTTTTAATGGAGCCTCTTTTTTTGAGGTCGGTGGTGGGATTGGGTTCCTGGGTCACCCCAAGTGCGTTTAAAAAAGTGTGATATTCAATAAAGCCTTTTTTTCCAAATATGTGGCTGATGGCATCGCACTAATAGCTCAATATCGCATTTTTCCAACTTTTGGGAAAAATACGGTTCCAAAAGATGCAGAGATCTTTAGTGGCTTCATTTTTCCTACTCGCTCAAATTTCTTGGGCGGCGCCGTCAAAATGGTCGAAGCACATGGGGTTGAAGGCCTGTGCGCCAAGATCCTGCGCAGATTATCGCGGAAATGTGTGGGAATATCGCGGAAACATCCGGGCAAAATTTGGATGCATTTTTGCGTATGTTTTCAGATACAGTATTTTCACCACAGCCCGAAATTTCAGCATGACTTGCGCTAGTTCTGCTAAGAACCAGCCTGAGATTTGAGGAAACGATCTGATGCGATTGGACGGGGTTGTGTGAGTCACACGGTCAAAATGCCACATCGCACTTTCAACATTTTATAGCAGTTGTTTATTCCATTGCATTTATCAAAATGTGCTTATCGCATTTATTTCCCACACTTGGGTTTCACAGGTTTGCTTGTCCATGCGCAGCAGCAGCTTCTTGATGCGGAGGCACATCGGAGAAGCCCTCAATGGCTGTGACATCTGGTTGATGCTGAATGATGCTCCGGCCTTGATCAGACTGGACACAGTCCAGCCATTCCGGCTGCCCGGCCAGCGCCATACTCTAGAATGCCAAACAGAATGTCAGAAGATATGTCAGATAGAATGCCAGAACACGTCGCCAGATCAAATGCCAGAAAGAATGTCAGAATAGATGCTAGACACTATGTCAGAAAAATGTCAACTAGAATGTCAGAATATATTTGCCATATTTGCATCCAGATGATATGTCAGAAACTGTGTCAGAATAGTGTGTCAGGGGGGATAACTCGAAGTAAAGTAATTGTGTTATTTCATGTTGTTTTTACATGGTATATCATGGTTTGTACCCAAATGCGTGGTTTGCTCAGTGTATGTTTATCAAACCATCCGTTTAGGGTTGGCAATCAGTAAGGAGCTCAAGAGTCTGTAGCTGCCTAGGACTAGCTTAGTATCTTCAGATCAGAGCGGAGCGTTCCCTGGCAGCAGTGATTTGAGCTCCGCGAAGCTGTGCTGTCACATGATTGTGCCACCCTTCATAATTGTTCATCCTGCTATTGAATAGACAATTTTTGAGGTTTCATCATGTTCGAAAAAACATGATTTCGATTTAGAATTTAGAGCCTTGTTTCGGCTTCGTTTCTGCTGACTGCATTGTTCCTGTCAATGCAGCCCAGATTCTCCATCTACAATATGTTTTCGCCATAAATCATTATTTAGGAAAAAAATACGCTAAATATTGCCTCCAGTTAGGTAACATATATGTAAATCTACTGTATCTCTATCATTTGTGTTGGGATGTGATCAAGAGTGACCACTGAGGCTGAACGGCCCAAAGGGGAGCCAGTGCTGGGGAGCCTAAATTTCGCCCAGATAGTAGGGATGTCTCAAGACCTGGAATCACATTCATTCCATCCCATGTTTGATCATCCTTTCATTGGTAGGGCCCTTTTGGGGTGGACATATGGGGGTTTCCTAAAATGGGGGTACCTCTAAATCATCCATTTCAATGGGATTATCCATTATAAACCATCCATTTTGGGGTACCCCTATTTATGCACCATGTTTGAGACAAAACCATGTCCACATCGTTGGTGATCTCAGTGTCTGGTCAGATCCTGGTTGCGGTGCCAGGTGGTAGCAATGCAGGCCGCGGCTGGGCGAGGTTTCAGTTCTCGCCAGTCTCCCCATGTTTGTGGCATCCCCAAACCTCACGGTGTTCCATAGTCTAAACCATGAAAATTGCGACAAATTGGGGTGTCTCATCCATATCATGTTGTTGCTCATCCATCCCATGTTTTGGGTCACCACGTCAACCACCCCTCAGATCGACTGTCATTAGCCTGGCCTTCGGCGGAACAGGCTCATTGGCCGCTTCAGACGATCGTGGAAGCCCCAAACGGATTGAGGAGGACTTGAAGGCGCAGATTCGGTGGACAGGGATGACTTACTGGTGCTTAGTAGGGAATGGGGGAATGACCTAGAATAAAAAATAAAAATCATCCCATTCCCCCATTCCCTACTAAGCACCAGCAAGTATGTTTCAATGCGATTGCGACCGCCTGTAGATTGCACAACCCAAGCCACTGCGAAGAAGGGACGCCGACGCGGTGCAGACAACACTGAAACTGCATCAGGACACCATTGTGAAACAGGATACCCTTCTGCAACCATTCAATCCACCGCTAAGGTAAGCTACTTCAATAGAGGTTGGTGAGCGTTTGACTAGCAGTTCCCAGGTGTATTTCTGAATTCCAGACATATCGTTTTTTGAAACCCATGAAAATCCGGTGATATAGCCAGCCCGACTGGGGAAATGCCTACATCCTACAACCAAGGGGTCTTGGTTGGTTGATCCACAGCTGGGTCCAAAATTTCGAGGCTCTACATCAGAGTGGTATGGGGGGCAGATCTCATCAAGCATCGCAAGAGAGGTTGATTGCAATATCATAATATGAATTAATATGATATGATATAATATGATATGTATAATCAACAAACACGTTTTAACTGTGGAGATACTCTACATGGAAACAGCACAATTTGGATATCCCACGATATCCCTTGCCACTATGAGGCCTAAAGGCAGAGGAGAACATTTGAGAATGGGACGCAATGTCGCGCGCCGACACCGCGGTTCTTTGGTCACTGATTGAACGTTTTGATTCATGGCAAAACATGAAAACCAGACAAGGTGGTGTCTCATACTTCGCTAATTTTGTTTATCACTCATAAGTAGTTGTAGGATGTTATAGGTATGACAATGTATATGAATTATAAGGTGTCTATACTTAATGGGATTGAACAACACCTTACAGCTCCAGGGACATCACATTGAAATACATTGAACATGGTTAATTAATCTTGGGGAGCGTTGATTCGCGGATCTAATTGTTGGGCCATCCCATGCCCTGGCGGGGTCGGCTAGAGGCTTCGTGAAAGACCCAGGAAGGAAGTAGGAAGTGACTCACTTCCCCGATTGTTAAGCACCCCCACTCAAAATCCTGGCGACATGTATATGTGTAATAATATGATATATATATATATTATATCTGGTTGGGTCCCTTCTTGGAGGATCTGGGAGGTGCTTAATATTAAGGGGATTACAACTGATTGATTGGTGGTTTCACAGAGGTTTTATTTACGCTTTGCAGATTGAAACCGCCGAGAGTAGCATTCAGGTGAGGATTTCTCAGCACGTGGTGTGATTGTGTATGATATGCTTACTTTATGAGTTTGGGTAAACCACAACGCATGATCGTTTCTGTTTCCTTTTTCCACTGCTCAAGGGCCTGGTTTTTGTGCAGCTGGAGACGGAAATGTGAGGAGACCCATGCCTTCATATTCTCGATCCAGGGACATAGATGAACTAATGGTATCTAATGGTATCAAATGGTTGGAACCCATTGAGTTTCCAGTGAACTTCTAGCCATTCCTCACTTGACACTCTTTGGCGCAGTGGCTTTGTGAGCAAGGTAGGGCCATGCTCCCTTGCATCGTGGCCTTGTGGGGACGTTCTCCATGCGAAATCACTTCGTTCAAAGGGGGCGATGGTGGGGTGAAGCTTCAAGGGGGCCAACAAACTGGACAGAGCCCGGAGTTTGGGCGGATGCAAAGATTGGACTCCCGAGTTTTCAATACTGGGCAATGTTCCGACTCAGCTCCTATGACTTGAAGTATTCCTTGAACCAGCTGAGTAAATTATCTGGCACATGGAAGCATAGGCAGGCAAACTTGGACTAACCTCGCAGATTTTTGACATTTCTTTGCTTCTGGCATAGTCTGATAGTGCACTTCAGGCTCGATGGGACTCGTGGCAAGATGCAGATTTTGCTTGTGATGTGTGGTTGTTGTGATATTTTTGATTTTTTCAATTTTCCAGTTTTCCATTCAGACATGAGATGATTAGAAATGTTGGCTCAACCAAGCTCAACATAGCACAACACAATTATCTCAACCATCAACCGGAAAAAATCCAGTGCCTGGTCCCGGTAGCAATGGAGGTGCGGGGCCCTGAAACCCGCGGGCAAATTGCACTTGAGATGGACAAACAAGGATGAACACTCATTCTTCCTGGACATTTCTGTGGTTCAATTTCTGTAGAAAGTTAATTTGAAGAATTCATTGCCATCATTTTGGAAGTCGAAATTGGCCATCACTATATGTGGACCAGCTTGGACCCATGGTAACATCCCATTTCCAGCGTGGCATTTTTGAGGTACTGCCATTTAGGAGCTTGGCCCCTGTGAACGAGGTCGCAGTCTTGGTTCTGGGAAGGTCTTTTCATGGGTTGGTAAAGCGGGTAAAGGTCCCCAAAAACGGGATTTTCATGGACTTTCCACATCACCTTTGATGTTGAATGGATATTGGAGATGATCCTTCCAATTCAGATGATCCTTCCAATTCCAAGGTAATCGAAGTATATCTGGGTTTGTCTCGGAATAAGGTACCCCTAAATCCAAGGGTAGCATTTTATTCAAGAACATCGCCGTTTTTGTGGTTATTTAATGTTATTTACCTATTTTCAAACAATCCCATATCATCCCATATCTATGTCATTCTATTTCCAGCTGCAAAAGTCCGCCCTATGCGGTCTCCAGCTTTTGGCGGCGAGGCTCATACTGAGTTGGTCAGGGTCAAGGTCGATGGGCTTGACTTTTCCCGGGTTAGCTTGGACTTTGGAAGTGTGAACATGTGGTTGAGATGGTCATTTAACGCATAAAAAGGGGGATCACCTTGATCTTATGATGGATAATGATGGATAATGATGGCATATAAATGTATTTCAGCCATGAATCTGGCTGGTTGTTTTCACACAGTTTCAATTTTTCTGTCGAACAAATAATTGGAAATTTGGATGATGATACGAATTGACTCTAATAGTTTTGGGACGGTGGTTCCACCACCCAGCAGATCTGGTCTATTGATGCGGGGAACTTCAGGTTTTCGGGTCTCATTTTTCACGATCCATGTTGGATGTGGCTTCAATTTCTGGTTTCAAAATATGTGTCATTATGTGTCTTGGATTTGATGGTGGAAAAAGAATAAAAAAAAGAAGCCGCGAAACCATCCCACCACCATCCAGCATGGCAACTGGCTGTTCCCATGGCACCATCGTTGCGGAGGAGGTGAAGCGAGAGGAGCAGCTGAGACTCATGTCCAAGAGAGCCTTCCAAGCTCAGCAGGCCAGTTTTCTGTTGAAACACACACGACTCCCTGGAGTCGGGAGATCTGCCAGAGATGTGTCCTTTTTCTCTGTATCGAAAGCCCAATGTTTTGCTGTTGACCCTCAAAACTGCAATGCTGTTGAGTGACAATCACAATCCTGTTGTTCCACTATGAACTGGCAATCAACAGTCTGAACTGATCATGGAAATCTCGTATGTTCGCACCATTGACTGACCATCAAAATCTAGTCGAATCATGTCGGATCTGGTTCTTTCACACCCCCCATTCTGATAATTCAATCTTAGCATGGTTTCTTCCCATTTCATCCCCAGATGTTATTCAATGTTGTTGGAATACTGCATTGAATCCCCATCAAGAAAACATGAAGAAAAACCGATCAAAGCCAGGCCTCGGCGTTGGAGTTCCGTCGCAGCATGTCCGAAGGCTTACTGAAGCGCACAGGGCAGCAGGCGACTGAGGCGGGCTGGGGACTGGATTTCCATGGGAAAATCAGGATTGAATCAGGTAAAGATTGGAGAGATTCACTAAGAACACTGGGTTCTTAATGAAGAATGCACCCATAGTGGACCCATTTGGAGGCAATCACAAGAAATGAAGTCGCTAAGTCGCTAAGCAGCTTCCAGAAAAGCCGGTTGAACTCACCAGCCATGGGGCAAGTCAGGGTGCCATGGACCCAGTGGCTGGGGCCATGGGACCCAGGTTGATTGAGAAAAAATATCCCGGAGATGCTGTCAGAAGCGTGTTCTCTTTTAGCCTTCAAACCCATGAGTTGAAGGTGTTTTGCAAATTTGAAGATACCAAAACAAGGACTTGTTGATGTCAAACTTAGGAGCTTCCTGAGGCACCTCTGAGGTAGGAAGAGTCCAACCGTGCCATACTGGGAAGATCCTCTTTTCAAAGATCCATGGTGCCTAACCACATAAGCTCAGGCAGAACTGGGATATCTTGCGGTTGTACCATGTTATACCCCAAGTACTCAACCATCCTCAACCAGCATTTCCCTTTGGAGTACAGAAGAAGCCCATCACTACCAGCAATTCCACCTGCCCAGGTGAAGTTCCAAAACCCCAACACCTGGCGCTACGCCAAACCCCAACGTCAGCTGAAACACCAGGTGCGGCGAGAGGACTGATGTGTGGTTCGTGGTGAAGCACCATCATTTGGACGTGTCTACAACTAGGGGATGGGCCCCCCAAATAGTGTGTTTAAACATATGAGGATGGGTCAAAACCTACGAAACTACATGAATTAGGGGGAATAGCATGGACTAACCATCCGCTCACCAGGAATTTTAGGGTACCGTTTGGGTAGGTTTTGACACCCATCCTGGGGCCTGAATCGCCGAGGTGCTGCAGGGCGATGGCAGACCCAAGATGTTGTCCCGGGTCTTCCTCAATGGGGACCGGGGGTTGGGCTGGGGGATGTGACTGGTACAGATGAGTTGGATGAGTTGGATGCGTTGGATAGTAAATATAGGCAGGTAAATATAGTAAGTATCAAAGCATACGCATCATGATTCTGATATATTCTGACATTTTATTCAGCCCAGTCTTGAATAATGTACAGCTCTGTACAGCTGCTAAATAGCACAATACAGATGGTGATGCGATCTAAAGGCGGTAGCCACGACCCTATACTCCCCCAGACAACGGGTTTGTCATTGTCATGGTTCCAGGAATGGACCTATTGCGCTTGAGAGGTGTGCCCCATCTAGCGATGGCTCGAAACTGGGGCACCAAGACCAGCAACACTTGGAGAATATTTGGAATCCTTTCAATCACCGATTTCAACGAACATGAATGAACATGAAGTAACATCAATGCACATAGATGGGTTGCTATCCCCAATCAGGCAGCTCTTCCCACTCACTATGTTTGGGAATTGGTCGCCAAATTTGGACTCGACGGTGGTCTCATTCGGCTTGAAGCCAGCAATTGTTGTTGACCTTTTCACCATGCGGCCGTGTGCCATTTGAGTCATGGCAACCTGAAGCTGAGAGTTTCACCACCTGACTGCGGCTCAAAAACAAACGCTTCATGGCCGAAGTAAGTGTGGGATCGATTTCAGACCCTGGGTTGTTTCACTGAGTTTCCACTTTGAAAGCAAGGACCAGCACTCTTGTGAGAGTATTTTGATGTATTTTGGCTTAAAATCATCGAATAAGTCAGCCAGGGTTGGGAATCTGACTCAGCCAACAGTGGTTCCTGTTCAGACACTCGTGGAATTTCCCTCAATACTTTGGGATACTATGAGACAGGGAAGTTCGTAAGAGCGCACTCCGTCACTGACGAGAACAAGATTCTCATGGGTTCCCAGCAGTAAAGCCTCTCAGCAACTATTATTAGGTTGGGTTGGTTCTCTAGACTAGTCTCACAGTCACAATTCAAGTGATTGGTACAGGGGGTTTACGGGCCCCACGATTTCACAAGGGTCGCACATGAGGCTTTTGTAGACAGAACCATGCCAATCAATCAGTAACACTGTGACTTGCTGACCCTGCAGCTTTTGCACTACAAATCAGATAAATCAGAAACATGACAGCAAGAGCAGCCAAGAAAACTGAAAATAGCAAACTCTGTCGGGAAGAATGGAGGTAGAAACTACCCTTTCAGTTGGCCGTTCCAGCTTCACTTGTCCATGTCAGGATTGTCGGATATCCCTGTGGCTTTGAGTCAAGCTTGTAGATATGCCCAACAAAAAACCGATTGTTAACCCAAAGTTGAAACTATAAACACTCACCGAAATGTACGAACATGGCACTTAAACAACTCTACATGTAACAGCGCCAGCCGAGAGATTCGCTGTTTGCTGGGTGTGTCCCGGTGACGTTGGTTGTTTTCGTCCTGCTGATCCATGAAGGCACCGCAAAAACCCGTTATTTTCATGGCTTTTGTTTCAGGTTGTCCAGCATATTCAAGCACATGTGTAATTATACATGAACATATATTATATACATCATATATATTATAAATATATACATGTATATTTATAGATTTACAAATGTGTGTTTTCGTAAAATCCTAAGCATGATAGTTTTGCAGACACATCAATTTGCAAAAAATACTTCTTCTCAACAATTCCTTATCCTTTGAGCCTCGACTTTACCAGCTGTAGCTGTTTGCCGCTGGTTGAGGCACCGAGTACTGCGGAATTGCAGGACATCAAAGAGGAGTGCTGAGCTAATGAGCTGATGCTACTGGTTTATTTTTCCATCAAAGGGGATGGTCATCCCCCTATTAGTGGTTAATATACCCATTGTTACCAGGTTAAGGAATCCCATTCATGAGTGTGGGATGACCATGCCCCATCAAACCCATGATTTCACCTTTCCAAAGGTTTGGACGTAGCCCCAAAAAAGGACACAATCACCCTCTCGTTTTGTTGCTGGTTTCAGTGTGGCATGGAAAAATCATGTACCTAATTGGGGGATTTCCCAGCCAGGAGCTTGAGAGCTGGGTGATCTATGGTCCCAGGGCAAAGCTTCTCCTGGACCAGTTGAAGACCTTGAAGGCTCGGGTTTTTCGGACCGAAGCTCGCTGGGGCAAAGATGGGACACCATTGGAATTGCACAAAATTGGCCATTTCGAACATGACCCATATTGGGCTGTGGGGGGAAGGATCATTTTGACATATCTTGATGTATTTTGCCCAATTGCCACACAACAATTCACGGAGATGCTGTGAGTTGTGGTCACCCTGGCCTCCCAAGGTCACATCGAACTTCTGCTCACAACTGCCCCGCCTTGTGGAGAGATACGTTCATCATCCACAGGCCCGCCGTGATGGTTCCCTCCAACACTGGCACAATCTGGCAGGCATCATGACTGGGTCAACACCACACTTTGTTTTGATATGTTTCGACATGTTTAGACTCAACGGACTCCCAAATTGGGTAGATGAATGTCCCATTGTCGTCTACTTGTGTTCATTCTCGGTCAGTTCACCAGACTATATAGAGGGTTTTTCAAGAGGCCACGACCAACTATATACAGGAGTTGAACGGTGGACCATATGCAATGGATTGGTACCTAAACTCAAAATGCTTCTCACAATTTTCTCCAGGACAAAACCAAACATACATACAAGAAGGGACCCCCCAGTTACGAGACTGTCATACGGTCGGTTTAAAAACCTTGTCTATCTATTCTATCTATCCAGCTATCCATACATCTATCTATCTACCTACCTATGTATCAATCTATAGCCACTATAATTCCTAGTTTGCCTAGTCTTCGTTGTAAATCAAGTTATAACTTTCAAGGCCCATCCTGTAGGTTCTGACCCTTTTACAATACAGCAGCTGTTTTTGACCATTGCAATTCCAGGAGTTGGTGGCTCAGCAGGCCAGAGGAATTCTGGAGGCACATGCCACAGCTGATGTGTGGAATACACGTCATTTTGTGACTCACCCCTGGCGTTGTTTTGAGTATCATTATCAACTTGGGAGGGCAAAGCATTATGAAGCATCAATCTGCAAATGATCTGGGTTCCAACTAGCTCTGTGATAGAGATTTTGCATGGAGAGAAATGCACGTCATGGCAGTAGGTCCAAACCTTCTACACGTTCCTTAAAGGGCCAGCCCATCCGATCCATCATAGAGCCGATGCTGATACCTCACCGGTGATGTCAGATGGGAATAGATCAGCAAAATTGGGTAGCCCAAAACATTATCTAGATGAAAAGTAAAAGGCCGTAAAACGCCGGCAACTCTGGATTTCGCGCACCAAAATTGGACAAAACATATACCCAAAGTTCATCAAAGTTTCTTAATCAAAGTTGTTGTTTGTGAGAAATGTGACGAGGCATGACGAGGCCAACGCTCAAAAAGAGTCATGTTGATACCATGAAAAATGCTCAGGTGATGGTGATTTAATCTGGTTTACATATGGGTAAACCATGGGTAAACCCACTGAATTTGTTCTACGTTCACCTGCAGGACTGGAAAGAGGTGCGCACTGTGAAGAGGTGTCATCTGGGATCTGGCTGATTTGGCTGATGATGTTTGAAGTAGTTTTGACTTTATATGTGTCACATTGTTTCACTATATATATATATATATTGATATATATATATATGTTAGACCATTTTTGCAGGTCTATCTTCAAAATGAGAGATCTCAATCAGAAAATCGTCGGGAGAAGTTTGGTCACTACAGTGAAGACCCGGAGCCCAGTGCGAGCAGTCCCAGCTATGGCCAGGGCGTCTGAACCTCCTGGTAGTGATGATGACAGCGACGTGCCAAGTACCTTGACTGCACCAGAAAATCGAGATGTTGAGCTTTTGCCTGGAAGACAGTGATGATATCTGCTGCTGCTGCTGCTGGTGGTGGTGGTGGTGGTGGTGGTCGTTATACATATTTTGATCATCATCTTCTTATCATTGTTAGTACTTTTGTTGTTATTTTATTGTTTTTATGCTGATTCCTATTGTAGAATATTGTAAGCTATAGTAATACTATAATTATTTTCGGCAAGATGATTCTGATTGCAAAGTACGGCTCATTTGTCACACCGTCGCACTACATAGCCAGTTCCACTGGCAAAACAGCCGCCACCGGAGAGAAGTGTTGCTTTCTTAGCAGTTTCGTTTCGGACATGAGGCCGAGTGCGAAGAAAGAAGGCCTGAGACTCATAGCAGTTCCTTTCGCCACAGCTGGATGACCTCTGCCATCCCTGGCAGTGAGGCAAAGTAGCCATCAAGTATCTTTTTTTTTTGGGGATGGCTAATCTCATGGACTGGGTTTTAAGATGTGGATGATGTGGGTCGAATCTCAAAACCATAGAGAGATATTTTTCAGGAGAAAGAGCGCAAGGTGGAGAAAGATGAGGATGAGGACGAAAACCGATGCGCTGTGAAGAGTTTTTTTCAGGAATTGCCCAAAAATTGGCTGGCATTTTCCTATAATTGCCATTTTTCCGGGTATTTTCGCTTAAAACGGTTCCATTTTCTTCAGCTCTTCCAGGAGAGTGTGGAATTTGTGAAAGAGGCACCAGCTGGATGGAGCATGAAGCAGGCGCCAGTAGTGATGGGGAGATGCACAGTACCCACTTTGATTGGTCGGTGGTGGGTGGCATCCAACATGTTTGTTGTTGTTCATTCCCAATGTGATGATGATCCCCAATGACAAATGCCAGTTGCTGGGTTTTCAGGATTGGGAAATGTACAAATTTTGAAACCCTCTACTTTGGAGTTATACCAGTTTTTGATTCTGATTGTTACTGACAAACGATTGGAACGCCTAAAAAACCCTGGGAAGGGTAGCGCAAAATGATCCTCACCAATGCTCAAGTGAGGGGCGAGTGCCTTCAAACAAAAACTCGCCGGTTGTGGTTTATGCTCAAAGTTCCATTCACCCGATGACACTCGATCATCTACATAATGCTGTTTTAGCCCAAACAAGCGCCAGCAACTGTTGAACTCCCATTGCTCACCAGAAATTACGCCGAGTTGGGGGGCAAGGAGCATGCTGAATCCCTACACATGGGTTGGTGTGAAAATTGCAATTTGCCAACCATGATGATCATTAGGTTAGAGGTCTCCCCGTTTTCATTGAAAGTGCCCAGACAGTATGATGATCCATTGGAATTTGAGCGTTACCCTTTATTGATTAATAAATCAACATATAGATATGAAAAATGACTATGTTTGATAGTAAATCATTGAACTAAATGGGACATGGCTTCCATGGCTAGGTGAGACTACCAAACTTAAACCCAAATATCTTAAGCTGAACTCATGTGTTTTCGCCAGGCTTTCGTGCAATTCCGCGGTCGTCGTGAACGTTTCTGGAATTTCACTCTTCCGCGGTGCGCCGACTCGGGGAAGTCAACTATAGTCTTCAGTAGTGAGAAGACTATGAACCTCACAAGACAACATCTATTGTTTGTTCCAGAGAATAGGGGATGCCCTAATTTCCCATGGTTTATCATCATTTTCCCTTTTTCAGACACACCTATGTAAAGATTGACTTTAATATATCGCCAAGTGCCACATTGACATAGACATATATAAAATGTGGGAATATTGTCACCTCCATTCCCCCGGCAAATAACTCTGCTCATTAAAACAAAAACGAATGCGTGGGTCAAAATTCTGACCTCCAAGAAAGAGAGGTTAAAGATATTTTGAAGCCAAATATGACCACACACCCAAAAAACGGATGGTTGAAAGCCTTAGTCAGCCACAGAAATCATGAACATTTTAGCGGGTCCCATGTGAACGGCCAGGCCCTTTGGGAACAGCAGCTGGTTTCTGCAGGTGCGTGTGGCGGAAACTTCCCTGAAGTCCGAGAAAACCCAGAAATCCAAGGGATCCAAAGGATCTAAGGACCAAAAATCGCAGAAATCCAAGGGCTCTGGAACTTTGGAGCTCAGTGAAATTCAAGAGCTCCTCCAGCGCATGGCATTTGATTTGGGTGCCCTTCCGTCCGAAGATGCTCTGGGAGAGGAGAGGGAAATGCTGGAGTTTGGAGCACTGGAATCTGGACATTCACAAGGTTTTGGCGGTTTTGGTTTTTCATGCAGTAGAATTCGATTAGGTGACTTATCTGGTTCGTATTGTTGACAAATTATGACTTTTGAATGGCTGAGTGGCCTGGGCGATTCGATGATCCAAAAAATTGCACCCTTCCTTAGCTTTCACATGATGCTCGCTTCGAGAAATTGAAGTTCAGTTCGACATAGGCTCCCATATTTTCAGTGGCCATCCAAGAAGCCCCATGATTAGATTTGAATCGTGATTGCTGTTGGGAGAGTCAACAAGTGGGAATTCAAGAAAGGATGTACAGATGAATGTTTCATCGCCCTGCCTGCTTACAGATAGATGTAATTATCTACAATTTAAACAACATGTGCACATACAGCGTGTATATAGATAGATACGTTTATACACATATAGAGGTATAAAGACGATATGTACGACATATACGTATTATCACATATGTATATACACCTCTGATTTTATAACACATACTCGTATGCATATGTAGTACATTACAATCTAGTGCATACTATCTACAATATATATATATATATACATCATATATCAGATATCTATGATACACCCACACACACACATTTATATAATTATATATAATTATATATATATAGATAGATATATAATCATATGTATATATATATATATACGTTGTATCATAGATATATTATCTATATACCATCCCGCCAACGTTGCCCCAGGAGAAGCTGCGCGCCCTGCAGCGGCTCCAACGCCTGGAGCAACGCTTCACGGGGCCCGGCGTCACGGAGGCGGAGGCCCGGAATGCGCTGCGGCTTTTCGAACGGGAGCTCTCCAAGGCAAGGGGCAGGGGGGGGGGGTGGATCTATGGATGGGGGATGGGGGAATCTATGGAGAATGAAGATTGTGAAGACAGGATGATTTCCAGAGAAGTTTCCAGAGATGTTTTGTTTTTTGTATGGAGGATTGCGGGATTATTTTTCATTATGGAGATGATATCTATTATCATGATCTCTGTGACGTATCTACTGTACCTATGTTCATGAAAGTGAATCCACATATATATATATATATAATTATATATTACATATGTATACTGGATTTATATAAAGATATGATGATGAGTATATATGATGGGTTCCTAAATTATGGGTACCCCAAACCATTGGTTTTCCCCTTGATAACAGTCAATTTTGGATGCTTTTGGGCTTTCCCATTTTAGAAACCCGACACATATGTATATATATATATATAATAATGACCATATATTACAATGGCTTTGTGAGATCTGTCTATGTATCTATCAATGTACACCTTTAATATAAATATGTTCTGATATCTATAGATGATAGATAAATGACAGGAATGATGATATTGACAATCATAATTGTTGTTATCATTCAGGTATGCCAGGGGTTGGGGGCATGGGAGGGGCCATCCAACTTGTGATGCGGGAATGAACAGGTAATTGCTGATTACTACTATTTACTATCATTATGGTCTCATCATGGTGAGGGGGGATGTTTTGAAGATAGTTTTTGGCACCTGTTTCATGACCCACAGTTCGGAATTTGCCTGAACATTTGATTGAAATTGATGGGGGGGTCGAAAATCACCCCAAATCCATTGCTTGAGGGTTTACCATCAACTTTTCACATTTTATCCACCTTCGGTTCAAAGTGGAACCCTCCCAGAATGCGTTCCAAACAGTTGATGCGACTCAGCTAGGCCAATTGGACGGAAGAGAAATTCGCGTACCTCTGAGGCAATTGCAGATGTCTTGCGATACCCTCCTGAAATATTACATAGCTATGGAAGCCATGGCTCATTGATAGATGACTTACAGTACCTGGTAATGATGGTGATTTTCATGGCTATCTTTAATTACCCGAGGGTACAAGATGTTGTTTGAAGATTGAAGAACAATATATTGTTTGATGGAGAAACGATGACTGTGTCTGATGACCACAACCATTGGCCAGTAGTTTGCGCAACGGTGGAACCTGTGAACTTTGTCCATTCTCACGTCTTCAAATCATTCCAGCCTCAACGTATTTGAGAATTATTGGATGTCCATGTGGTTAGTGGTTGAGTCTCAAAGAATTCGCGCGCTGCCTGGTGAAAGCAGAGGCTTGGACGATTTTTGCAGGAAAGATTGCTACAGTCAATGTTTGGGTCTGATGAAAAAAACATGACTATCAGCAATGTAATGCAATGAAATCAAATCTGACCATTCTGACAAGCACCTCGACTCTTCTTTTGCCTCTAGTCAGATCATCTTCCCTCTACCCATCTCAATGCTAAGGAAATTGAAGAGGCAACTGGCAGGGACGGAGGAATGGTCTGCCGCCGATGTGGTGGTTGAATGCTCCTTGAAATGGGTCCAAGAAGGCCGATCTGCGCAGATCTGGTGGGTTGGGGTTGGTACCCATCCCCCAGGCAACCATGGCAAGATGTGGAAACCCGCCATGGCAAGATGTGGAAACCAGCAGATTCAGAGGTCCCATTTATCCATACTTATCTATGGTGTTTTTTTTTTTTGCTTTCTCAGATGCCATAGCAGGTAAGGGTTTGGTGGTGCAAACAGTTGCTACCCACCCAAGTTTGCTGCTGCATTGGGCCACACGGACTTTAGTCCTTACGAAAGACCAGTCCGATTTGTGGGTCCTAGGAAAAAAGTCTGAACAAATTGATCCATACCATTCCATACCCACTATTTTAGGTATGGCAAATTCGTGCTGGCTAGATCGCAATGTTTGTTGTGATCAAGTCCCTATTTTTGTTGCTTGAATTTCCATTATTACTTGAATCCAAGCTGTTCATCTCTGCTTCTAGAGCTTAAATCCTCATGTTTGATGATGTTAAATTCCCATTGTTTTTGAACTAGTTCATTTTTCATTCCATAGTTTTCATGGAATTCTCAGGTCTTTGTTGGTTGAATCCCCTGCAAAAAGTGGACCACCTTCCCATGTTTTTCAGCCATCCCCAGCCACCAGGCAAGCGACGGCAGGCCTGGTTCACCAGTGCCTCGGAGCGGATGGCCACGCCCTTGGGCATCGAGTTTGGATATACTTCCAATGGAGGCAGGGCGATACCAAGGATCCAACGGAACTGGGTGTACTAACTATATATTGGGTAGATCCTAATATCTATAACAGGTAAAAAAACCATTTCCTACATAAGTATCCCCAAAAAGTGTCACCAAGGGCAACTCCATTTTTTCANTTGGGTAGATCCTAATATCTATAACAGGTAAAAAAACCATTTCCTACATAAGTATCCCCAAAAAGTGTCACCAAGGGCAACTCCATTTTTTCAACACAATTTGGGGTCATATTAGGTACATTCCTGGCCACTCCTGTTGTCATTTGGGTTCAACCGAGCTTTGTGGTCTTATGCCATTTGCAGTTGTCATTTGATATANCATTTGTCTTTGCTGTGCCTGCCATGTCCTGCCTTATTTGTGATACCATCCTGATCAGCATTGGTTTTCCTCTTGTGACACTTTTTGTGCTCCAGTTCGGCCTTTTTTGTCGCTCCCTCCGTGACACTTTTTGTGCTCCAGTTTTTGCTTTTTTGTCGCTCCCTCCGTGACACTTTTTGTGCTCCAGTTCGTGCTTTTTTGTCGCTCCCTCCGTGACACTTTTTGTGCTCCAGTTCGTGCTTTT
>BGPT01000277.1:168670-208009 GCA_003297045.1 Symbiodinium sp. clade C Y103
CCAGTTCGTGCTTTTTTGTCGCTCCCTCCGTGACACTTTTTGTGCTCCAGTTCGTGCTTTTTTGTCGCTCCCTCCGTGACACTTTTTGTGCTCCAGTTTTTGCTTTTTTGTCGCTCCCTCCGTGACACTTTTTGTGCTCCAGTTTATGCATTCTGTTACAGGTGTATGTAGGTCGTAGAACAAAAAAAAGAGTTCATTGNNNAGCCACCTCCCCTACAGGCCCCCCGAGGCCCCATGTGCCTTCATTTCATTCTTTGCTTTGTCCAGCTACGCAGAGGCTGATGCATGTCACATTGAAAGAAAAAAGATCTCGCTTAGTTGGGCTGGGCAAGTGTTAAATTTGATGTCCCCCTCCGTGCTACTTTTTGTGGTCTGTTTTGTGCAGACTGTTACAGCCAATAGGATCCAGCCAAACTATATATTATATAGATGAAATCACATGAAAGCCAGTCAGATTGAGGGAATATTGCGCAAATAGATGATCAGTAGATAGATCTTTGGGGTATATCATACCACTTAATGGATTCGATTGTACTGTACGCGCATCCAAGTGGATCTCTGGTCATGTTGGAGGTTGACGACAGAGAGAAGTCACCCATCAGGGTCCAAGAGTCTAAGAGTTTCACGCAGGTAAGGCCGACTCCCATCCTACATGATTGTGTACCATGATTCATTTTTTGCAGGCGATGCCGCAGTGTTTCTGAGGACTGAACATAGGTGAAACCTCAAGTTCTCTTTCTTGTGGGCAGTTTGACCCCATCCACCTCTTTGGCTGGATCTTCAACCATCTTCAACCCATGATTTCCCCAGCAGGCTGCTGTTTTGTGGGACCTCTGTCCGCCGCGCTGGGCGCGGGGTTGACCACAGCTTTGGTGTGCCATCTTGGGCCGCTATGGCCGCAGCCGGGGGATGCAGGGGATTCTACGGTAAAGGCATGGCTGGTTTGGGAACGTCCCTGCATGGTTGCAGAATGCATCGTTTTTCAGTTTCTGTTCGACTTGGAGAAAGGGAAGAAATGATTCATCCAAACTGCGAATGGAATTGGAATCCAAATAAGAACACCAGGAAACACAGACTCTGTGCCTAATTTGCCATCATTCTTCATTAGTCTCAACATCCCGGACACCATAGTGGCTTGACATCACCATCTTCAACCCCTTCAGGTCCCAGGTCCCAGATTCTCCGCTTCGCGGTCTCCGGTTCTGAATTTCTTGAGGCATTTGGACCTCAAGAAACATACGGAGAAGACCAAGCGGATCTCTGCGCCGCAGTTCCTCCAGGGCTTTGTAGCGCCCTGGCTTTGCTTGGAGCATCTTGGAACTGCAGGTCATCAGTTGTACCATGTTGTACCATCTGTGGTATCAACTAAGGACTAAGGTTGTTAGCCCACGTTAACCCAATAATAAACAAAATAAGTACCCATACTTTGATCATTTTGGGTTTCTCATACACAACCAACCGTGTTTTGTTCTTGGCTTTCATATTTTGCAGATATTCCCCTGAAAATTTGACCAATCTCCAAGTGAAGTGCCCATCTCGGAACCCCACTGACAGACCGACCGTTTGCACCGAAGGCATGTGGCTTAAAGCTTACTGAACAGAACATTGCTGGACAAAAACAGAAGCACACACCCTGCAAAACATCCCTAAATTTGGGGGACTACACATAACTATACTTCTAGATTTTATACACAGATAGTTTAAGCCAATGTTTAGCCTATCGAGATGATCATGCTGAACTGCCGAGCCAAGCAGATCGCGTCATCCCACGGATTCAGAACCACGAACCGCCTGTGTGGCGTTCATGTCGCGCGATGGACCAAAGCGCCAGCATTCCCAGCTGTTGGTTGCGATGCCCATGGACACCTGGTGCTGAGCTCGGATGTTGGATGTTGTGTGACTGCGGTGAACAACTTCCCCCAGTTTGCAGCACGTGGATGTCTTCAAAAAACAATATGATTCGATCAATGTGTTGATGGTTTCTCATGGTTTATCATGGTTGATCTGTGTTTCTCCTAGCCATGGAAACTGCTTGGGCCAAGGTTTTAATGTGCTGCTGAAGTTTTGCCAAAGGCCTTCGACGCGGCACTTGCTTTGGCACCTCGAAAAAGCGCAAATCTGAAAGGAATAAGAAGGGATTTCTGGACATGTTTGTTAGGTACATATTGTATGTATGTACCTTGTTACGTGCATATAATTCACTATAATTCAAAATAATTCTAATATTATGTTACTGTAGATATAATGTGTAACAATGTATGGCATGGACACAGTGTCACATACCTCTGTCTCACAATATATATATATATATATATGGCCCCAGAATCAGGCACGCAAGCAACAATAGAAATGGATGGAGACGGATTTATCAACCCTTGAACAGTGTATAAAATGTGTATCATTTTACAGTTCTGAATATTCCCATAGCATTCCATTATGACCGTCGTGACCCGGAGACAGCAGCTCCCGGAGCGCGGCTGAGGTATCTTCCGCACGTGGAAGACTATCGCACAGACCAACTTAGCCATTTGGGCGATGAGCCTTGGTCCAATGGTCCAAGCATGGAGAAAACACCCCAACCGTAGAAGGATGGGTTGGCTTTGCTGAAACACAAAACAAACCGTGAATGTTTGGGTTCTATTGGGTTCTTGTTTGCACAACCCCCAACCTACATTTGGATCATTTGGGGCAAGACAATATATTCATATGGCTATGGGTCAAAATTAGGTACCACAATAATTGGATGGTTAATATACTAAACATAGACCTAAATCTGTGGTCCCCCGAGTCTTTAATTTTGACCCATAACCATATAGTCGTCAGATGAAGACGTGACACAATTCAAAGCCACTGAGATCCACTGGTTGATCATTGATCTGCATATCAAAAAGGTTGGTGTACCCCTAAAATGGAGTTCTTTAGCATTTCGGGTATGGGTCTCGTTAAAATTGTATATATACCAGAAGGAGAAACCAGTTTATTTGCAGTCCAACTTATTTGAGCATAAGTCCAAGAAAACGGTGGTAGGATGCTGTAGGTGTATCATGATTAGATATATCAGTTGGGCACATACATTGTCTCAGAACATTGGGCTACCCCAAACTTCAAGGGTTTATTTATGTTTCCTTCATCTATCAAAATATCAAACAATGGGTACGAATCTACAATCATCTTAAATCCAATCGTTTATATATTATATACACATAACGTATATGTATCTACTACATAGAACATATATACATCTATGTAGATATACACAAGGTATACATGCGTTTATTTGTATATATATATATACACATATGTTGCATCATTATTTATTTTCCAATTTCCCCTTTTGTAAAATGGTATTTTTTTGTGCTGAGGTGGTCTATTTGGACTATGCTGGAGCAGCCCTTTTTAGTCGTGCTCAGCTGGCAGCCACACAGGCGCGCTGACCTTCACTATGGGACGGGAGGATGGATATATAATTGGTATATAATGGGGATATAGTCAATAGTTGAATTCCTTCTTCATGTTTGTAATGGGGATAAGATGGCATTTCATGGGGGATATAGTGGAGATCTACAAGACTTGCTATGATATCTAGGGTTTCTCTTCAAAGGTAGGGAATTTACCCCAATTTATGGCTTAATGGGCAAAATGAGGTTGTAATCATGAGCCCAATTTTCACGTACCAAACCCATATTCAATCAATGTTCATTGGTTTTCCAACCCAACTTTTCTAGATCTAAACAACAACGACATATTTTCTATGGAATTTTGGATGTCCATGGAAATTCCAGCTTTCCACGTGTTGAATTTACTCAAACCAGGATATTCTGTTGCGTATTGCGCTATAGAAGGTCGGGCATCACTGCAGTGGCTTGTGACGTATAAGTTTCTTCCAGATCTTCCCCTTTGTAGACCAAAATGGCACAAGGGAAATCCATTCATTTTCTGCGATTTGAGTGGAATGGTTTCCATTTTGTGGTTTCCCATCTTTTCATAGAATCCCATCGCACGAGCAATTTAGATACCTTTACCAATAGGAACCCCAAAAATGAATAGGTAATAGTAGATCCAATACACTAAACCAGGGTTTCCAAGCTTATTAGGACCATTACCATCTGGTAATGAAGCATGACTCGCTGGAAAATCCTCCATTTGCACATGATTGTCCCAGCTAAAAACCTTCAGTTACAGAGATTTTCCCATTAAAACCTTCCATGTACTTCGATGATGATGGTGATTTTCCATAATTTTCCCAACTAGGGACCTCCATTTAGTGCGATGTTCTTCCATGATTTTCCCATGAAAACTTGTTTTTTTCACGGTTTTTAATGGAAAACAACGGTGGTTACGGGGCACATCCGCCTCAGGAGCTGCTGCTTCAGAGTTGCCTGGGGAATCCCCACAGCTCCAGCAGCAGCCAGGAAGCCTTGGAGCGAAGTCGGGATTTGGTCCTGTTTCTTGCCGATTTGAAAAAAAGATGTGGTAAAACTATATATGTATGTATATATGCTGAATATATATATGTATATATATGATGTAATATTATGGATATGATGTTATATATGTATATAATATGAACATAGTTATAAAATGTAGATAATGATTTGATATGTATGGTATGTATATGATATGTATAGTATAAAGTATGTATATAATATGTATAAAGTATGTATATAATATGGATATCAAATATATTGTGTATATATATATTTATGTAGTATATAGTTTGTTGTGATGGGATTGGGAAAAAATGTGGGTCTGTCCGAAAATTGGGGATTTGCCTCCAATCAGTTGGCTATGTAAAAGGGGAAAATGAGATTCTAAAGCATCAAATTTGGGGGTACCCCAAAAGATAGAACAGTTGGAAACCTGGAAATTAAAATGAACACATCATCTATGACATCCTGGAATGATAAATTTGTTTTCTATCCAGCTGGCCCACAAAACATGTTTGTTCTTTTTTTGGGGAGGGACTTGGTTCCGTAGAGATCTCCGGAAACGAAAAAACACCCTCTGCGAGGCAGCTGTTCAACGGTAGCCGGAAGACTCATAGCGTGATCTTCACCTCTGGAGCTACGCAAAGTCTGCAGCTAGTAGGAGAACACTTCCCATGGAGATCTGGAGGATGCTTCCTCTATGCCGATGAGAGTCACACCAGTCCCTTGGATTGGACGATCTCGGGGGCACCTTGGAGTCGGAGTGAGATCCCGCTGAGACATTGGGAAAATGATGGAAAGGCCTCAAGATTTGGTCAATTTTTGGGAACCATTTGAGAAAATTCTGCATAAAAAAGAATTGAACATATGGGTATGGCTCAAAATTATTAGCCCTATAACTGGTTGGTTTATGTTAATTTACTATTAAAAACCACCATTTTTGGTACCATAATTTTTGAGCCATAGCCATATTGAAACATATGAAGCCTGTCTAAAACTGACGTCCTGAGGTGTCCTGGGGCTTCGTCAATTCGCCCGTGCCTCCAAGTGCGCATTTGGAACGCTTGCCATGAATGACCTACCATCGCTTTCAAAGGATCTTTCAGCCTCTCAGAAGCAGATGGGCGGAACTGTTGTGAAGATCAACTTCTCAAGAGAAAGAACTGCTTCGCACATCTATTTTCCAGGATTTTCCAAAATTGATGATTTTCAAACCACGTTTTTGATTTGGCGAGGTTGTGAGTACCACAAATTCCAGTCACCTGTTCTCAGGTTGCCCAGATCATCGAGGGGGACGCTACGGAGCCGATAGGGGCGAAGCTTCTGGCCATACCGGGGGAATCGAACTTCAGTGGATTGAAAACGGATCTGTCGTGTTTCCCGGCTGAAGGATGAACACTTTTTTTTTGATAATGACAATGACCCATTTATTTGAGGGATATAGGGATGACATCCTTGGATCCTCTGTTTTTTTGACGCCTCTGTTTGAGAGATGACGCCTTTAAATGATCCTCCAAATGAAACTCGCGCATGTCACCAGTTGATACCTTTTCCCAGTTCGCCAGGTTTGTTCCAGCTCCGCAAACAGAAGTGGAGGATCCTGTTAGATGCCGCCAAGTTGGCCTGTTCCCCCGGAGCCCTTGATTTGAACACCAGCTGTGCAGATTTCACGGTGGTGTCCTTCTACAAGATCTTTGGGTACCCCACTGGCCTTGGAGCTCTGCTGGTGAGGCACGATGCTGCACCTGTGCTGCAGCCGGCTGAAGCTACGTACTTCGCAGGTGTGAAAGAGAAGAAAGTGGGGGTGGAAGTATCAGGCCCCCAGAATTCAGGGTGGTTAACCGTTTTCAACATATCTAGATACCATCCAAGATGATCAAATCAATATCAAATCATTATCGATTCACTTGTAATCCCAGTGTGGATTCAAACCATCTCAAACCACTTTGCACTTTTCATCCATGGCACACCGGTGCACACCCCAGCAGCTCAGAGTCAGGTGGCACCGTATCGTCAATCTCTGCCAGATCAAGTTTTGTGGTGCCCAAGCCATCCTTGTCAGAGTGGCTGGAGCGGGGCACTCCGCACTTCCAAGGCATTCTGTCTCTGCCAGCACAGGTCAGAAGTTCCCAAAAGCTCGGATGGTTTGGTTCGACTGATTGGTGGCGAGTGCTTGACATATTTGACCAGGGAGAGCCCCAAACAACCATCATCATTTGATTTACTGTAAGCCATCTTTGTAGCTTTCAACATCTCTAAGCATCAATTTTTTTGTTATCTCATGCTCAGTGAGGTTTTCAACCATATAGAGGATATATATGGATATATCATGATATATCCCCATATCTAGCAGTTTCACCCCCCAAACTTCACCATCCTCCCAGAACTTCACTGCATCACAGGTCTCCGAGGTATCCCGCCTGGGCAGCCCCTGGGCCCGGCGGCATCACGCCCTGGCCCTGTGCCGCGAAGCCTATCTGCGGACGGCCGCGGCGCGGCACGGCAACGGCCGGCGGCTCAGCCGCGTGGTGGGGGCGCACGAGCACCCGGAGTGGGAGACGATGCAGGGCCCCACGCTGGCGCTGTTGCTGTGACTTGGGGGCAAAGTGGTTGGTGCTGTGGTTGCTGTGGTTGGTGATGTGGTTGGGTGGTATGTTTTTAGATGTTTTAAGGGGTCCCATGGAATGGCTAAGGAGGTAGAAGGGTTTGAGTGTACAGTATATAGGTCTTTAGGTAAAATATGGTAAAATATGGTAAAATGGTTTAAACTGCCAACTATCAACATTTATCAACTGTTATTAGTTTTCTAACAATATCCGATGGTCTCCTGACTCCTGACGCTAAAGTTTGGCTGTCAAGACACAATGGATTTTTCAACCCTGAAATACACAACAGGCTCCTTGAAGGTTGGAGGTGACCCATCTGACCAAGTCCATCTCAGGTACTACGCTGATGGCTCGCCAGTGCCCTATGGCCTTGTTGCCAAGGAGGCGGCAGAACGGCAAGTGATGCTGCGGACTGGATGCCATTGCAATGCTGGAGCATGTCACTCATTGGTGATTTTCAGATGCGTGTTTTCAAATGTTCAATCTGTTCTTTCTTTTGTAGGATGACTATAGTATGATATACAATTATTATATATAAATATATATAATAGCGATCTTAAGGCAACTTTTTTTTGGATATATTTGGGCCTGGGTGAAAGCGCTACCCAGGTCAGCGATATCTAGGCCTCACAGATGAAGACATCCGTGGCTTCTACGCCACGGGGAAGGTTTGTGGTGATGATCGAGGTGTGATAGATGGACGGGCCACAGGTGTGGTGCGCCTGTCCTTTGGCCTCTACTCCACCTTCTCAGATGTTGATAGATGGATGGAGATCTTGATGCACTTCGTTGATCAACTCCCACAACAGCAGCCCTCCATGGTGGTCTCTGCAGTCTCCGTGCCTGATAAGTGGGTTCAAATGGGGGCGACCGGGACCGGGACCATCAGTGCGTTGAAGGTGTACCCAGTGAAGGGTTGTGGCGCTCTGCAAGTAAAGCGTTGGCCAATGGATGGTGCTTCATTATTCTTGGATCGAAGATGGTGTTTGACTTTGGTGTCCAGGAAACGGCCGGTGAGTGCCAAGCAAGCTCCACGACTGACAAATGTGAGGCTTTCTCTGAAACAAGAGGAGAAGCGATTTGTCCTGGTGCTTTCGAGCAAGTTCCATCCACAAAAGTTGGAGATGCTCTTGAATGCCGAAGACTCTCAGATTTTGCTTGCCAGCGGTGTTGAGACTGATGATCAGATCGATGGTGAGAGCTCCAATACAGTGACTTGCTGGATTTGATGGTCATATTTGGTCACCATATTTGGCTTTGGACATGCACGAACCAAGGGCATGCAAAGTTCACTATATGCAAGTGCATGCAACTGCGATCTTTTGGCTACTAGCGTAGACCTTTTCAGTGTTTTTGGTTGCATTCCCAGGTGTTTTTTGTCTGAACTTCAGTACCTCTCAAACCAGTCAGGTGAGACTGGATGAAGAAGAGATCGATTCTGCGGCCGCTTCTGCCTGGTTTGAACAGCTGCTGAATATCCAGGGCTCCTTGATTTCACCATGGCAGAATCCACCTATTGGGGGAATCTACTGGGGATGCCGCCCCCCCAAAAAAACATGCAGTGGCCAGGTTCCAACAAGAACAGATATTTTTTCTAAAACATCACGTTCATTTGCGTTCCATCTTATTTTTTTTGAATTGGAATCTATCATGCATGCAGTATTACACCACATCCCTTTTTTGTTCAAGTGAAATCCAAGTATTTGTTGCTGAATAACAAGGGCTTATGAATTATCAAGGGCAACCACCACCCACAAATATTACATCTGCTAATTATAATTAAAGCTAATTTTGGCTTATCTTTAACTGAGGAGTGTTCTAAACCCTTTGTCAGCCGTTATACTGGTTGGTCAATCGGAATTCCCCTAGTGGAATTTATGACAATCCCCAGGATACAAAGGGTACTAATCTTCTCCAACCATCATTTATATCGGTGATTTATAATATTTTAATATATTTTATAATGTATATTATATATTCATTCAAATATGCCCATAGTTTAGATGGTCAAAGTCTGATCAATCATTATCAATCATCAATCAACCATCATTTATCAACTATAGCCCCATATATTTGGGATGGTTTAAAATAAACCATGAATCACCATTGAACCCCCTGGACCAATCATCAACCACCAGGCCTCCAACTGCTCCGCGCAGCTCCTTCCCGCGGCGGCGGCACCGGGGAAGCACCGGAGACGTCACCCGCGAAGACGGACTTCGCCAATGCGCCCAAGACGCTGTTGATGGCGCCGCGACGGAAGGGGATGGGCGACCAACGACCTACCATCATAGTTGGATGATGTTGGATGTCTCAATATCTGGTAATATGGCATAGAGAGTGGCAAATCTCTGCTATGTAGCTGGTATATATATCTGAGAATTCTTGACAGACCCTCCAAAGGAGGACAAGGTCCAATCACTGGAACCAGAATGGCGTTGGACTCTGCATTGATTGCTTTTCCATAGCAGATCCACTTTTAAGTGGTATATAACTGGTATAGAATGGCAACCAAATTTAACAATATTTCAAGGGTCACCCCACTTGGCAACTGGTAAGTGGTGGTTACAATCCAGTTGTAAGCGGGATATACTGGTAGTGTTGGGGATATAACTGGGATATCTACTAATAATATCATTTGTGGGTGCTTTGAAAATGGGGTATACCGGTATACCCCCCAAATCAGCAATTGTGATCATTGAGAAAATCATGATTACCCATCAAGTTTTGGGGTACTGGTTCCCTACATGCAGACAAAACCCATATCTTTTTCAAACAACACACGATCAACCAACAATACCGCATGGATCAATGGGTATTGATATGTACCAACCAACAACATCTAGTAAGACTATATAGAAGAATTCAGATGGATATCAGTAATATCTATGAATATTTGTTGTACGAAAATGTGATCATTTGTGGCTAAATTGAAATTCCACCAATCAAACTTGCCAGGGGGGTTATGCATTTCTTGATTATTATTCTCTATATAATGACACATCTAACCATCCCGAACAATCAAGATCTAACAATCGAAATAAACTCTAATAATCAAATCATCTAATAATTGATTAATGCCACTAGCAGGAGGTTTACACCCAACGGTCGAGGATCTGGGTGTTGCGACTGTCGAAACCTTAGGTCTCGACCGCTTCTTTAAAACGTTTCGGGGAGGTTTGTGGCCTGGGCACTGTACCGGTGGAGCGCTTTCGCGCCAATTTGGAGGCTGGATTTCAGGGTCAAAATAGCTGTGATCTCATGGCTTCTGTTCGCCCTTCATGGCATTGTATGACGATAAATATCGATAAATGGAATTGATGGTGATATCATGGTGAGATCTGATTGTATGTTTGTTTGGTGTAATGAAGCGACTTGATTTATCAGATTTTGTTCTGACTATAGCTGCTTCTAGATTACAGCAAATGAAGGCTGGCGAACCATTCCCCTTAGAACTCTACTATACACACAAAAAAAGATGGAACTGGTCGGAAATCCGTGATGATCCCGCATTTTTCTCCAGGAACTGTTCATAAACACGCATAATCATTCTTGACGTTTTAAATCATGACAGTTCATGAACATCTCACATCATCTAATATAGGATTGTCCAAAAATAGGGTCCCTCCAAATGCCGGGGGTTTCTCCTCAATTTCTCCCTTTTTCTCCCCCCCAAAAGAATTGTGTCTCCCCAACAAATTTCCCCCGGAGGTGAGCTTCCCGGAAGATCAAGCCTATGAAGAGATGGCCTGGCCATCCGGCTTGGTGGTCCAGGTCCGGTTTTTTTGTTCCCCAAGTTTGAAGTGAAGATGGTGCCTTCAATCAATGGGTTAAAGAAATGATGCTGAAATCAATAGAAAATCATAGAAAAATCCGGGTATTCTTTAAACACATGTTCTCCCCCTGGTCAGGTTGGCGGCACAGATACCTTCGAAGTGGCCGGGAAATGTGTTCGCTGCCAAGCCATCGACATTGACCCAGACGCCTCGGACGCGTCCGCGTCGAACGAGGGGCCTTCACTGCTAGCAGCGCTGGCGACGGCGGATGTGGGGGGATCGACATCGAAAGGGCCCACCTTTGGGGTCCTGTTGAGGAAACGCCAGCAGCAACTGGAGCAACCGGAGCCACCGGAGCTGCGGATCCTGGAGGTGAACATGGCACTGCAAGCTATTGGGAGTAGCCGGTAGCTCCAACGATGGTGAACGTGAAAGCTTGATCCAATACTTTGCGGGGATGTACAAATTGTATCAAGTTGCAACAATCAAGTTGCAAGACTTTTGCAAATATACACATACTGCCTTTGCCGAGGGTCCCCTGTTGAAGCAGAGATTTTCGGATCAGCATCCAAAAAGTCCCAGCAGCCGTCGATGGTTTTCATGGGAACAACACTACATTTCGACGAGAACAGCAGTGATATCGGGTCCGAAGGACTATACTGGTCACCGATCAATGTCGGTAAGAAACAAAGGAGCAATAGATTCATCCCATCAAATCCTTCGATATTGAATTATACTGAGAACATCTGAACATAGTTTGGTAAACCCAATAATAAATGATTCCCAAACAGGATTGACACCATCCCCTTAAACCCTTGGCACGGATCATGGCAGAATCCACCAAGGATGGAGCCTTGGCCAAAGAAAGGCATTTGGTTTGGGAGAAGCTCTTCGAGATCGAGGCACCTTGCGCGCAAACGGGTGCCAGGAATGGAACAAAGAACTTGCTGTGAAGATGGTTGTTTCTTGGAAATGATGAAAATTGATGAAAATTGGATATCAAGATGGTACAGTTTGATGTGTATACTTCTTTTAAACAAAATAGATAAAATAGGAACAAATTTGATGATGATGGGTGACTCTTGGCCCAGAAGCTCGTGCTGAACTGCTGGGAAACCCCCAACAGTTTGCAGAAAATGACGGAAGCAAATGCGGAAGCTAGTGTACATACATTTGTATATACACATACTACGCAAATATGATATGATATCATATACTACATTAAATTCATTTAAATTATATATCACAAAACAATGAAATACCTCATGTTTGGTCAACGATGGTCAACCCAAACTGGAGTTACAACATGTTACAACCTCCCGAAATGGTTGAAATTTACACTTGGTCGTCTTGGCTTTAGCATCCCTTTGGCCCTTTCTCGGCACAGAATGGCGAAGATGCCAAGCGATTCTGTGAGGTGGAGATTGGGAGCGCTTCTCCCGGGATTGTGGGAGTAGCAAAATTCGGGAAATCGCAAGATGTGTTTCAAATTCTCAAGTGATCGCACCCAGTTTCTTGAATCGCACCACATCGTCCACTAAGATTGAATACCCTAATCCCTGCACCTGTTGACCTGAAAAAAGCACTGCAGGTGGTAGGTTTCTCTAAATCATTGGTCCTTACAACTCACGGCTTCAAGTCCCAATCAACGTCCCGTTTCCCCCACTTACATCCAGTTAATCGGTGGAGGGGTTCATCCCAATCAGCTACTCCACCGAGAGCCGCAGGAACATCTGCGTCAGGGCTTCTTTGACGATCGCGATGGCGGCGATGCAGTGGATTCTGAGGCAAGATGGGAAGTGGCAATGCCGCATCGAGCCGGGAAGGGTATAGCAACTTCACAACAGCCTTGAATGCGCGTGTACATTGGGAATCATCCCCAAAATGACTTTTTTCCAGAGAATTATGGCAATTGCATGCAATTCCTCAGATAGGGTAATGAGATCAGTTTGGGTCTGATGGAATGATTGAAGCGGTTGCCTTTGCAAAGATCGGGCGGAAAAAAACGTATGGCAACTTTGATAGACCCATCTGGCAGCCTGTGGATGGACAGACCATCCAGACCATCCTGCATCATTGAAGATTCCAAAGCAAGGTGGCCCCCAGATGCCAAAGGACCTTTCAATTACTACCTAAAATGCACGCCATAAGCATATAAAGCCATGGTTCAAGGTCATGATTACTACTCGTACATGTTATTACTGTACATCATCCCTGTGTTGGAAATCTACTCCAAGCATTGCGATCCCAACATCCAGCCTGACATCCTTCAACTACCTTTTTTGTTGCTTGATGTTGCTTGTTCATCTGATTTCATCTGGTTCTCGGCTTTGGGGCCCAAATTGTGAATAAGTTGGACAGCATGGGCGGTCCTATGACTGAAGGAGCTGAGATCTATGCTGGAGAGCATGTTCACAGCCGCTGGTGCCGCGCCAGGCTGGGCTGTGCTGTCTGGATCAAGATATGCAGATAACGAAGAATGACTCATTTGCGGAAGTGGATGAACTTCGAAGCTGAAATCAGAGGCTATTTGGATGATTTGGATTGGATGACTCTTTTCTTCTTCGCACAGGTTTTTGGTTTAGGATGATTTACGAATCTTTAGGACGAGTGCAGGTTTTTTGTGGGCTCCAGTGGCGAACAAACCTCTTCAGGCCCCAGCGGCCCAAGCGTCGCAAGCCACGTCAGGGCCGGCCCTCAGGTGGGCCTTTGTTTTGTTGGGGTCACATGCTTAGCATGTTTTTTTGAGTGTTGTTGATTGACTGTTGATTGTCTATCCACGTTTAGCACCATATGTTAAAAACGTGGTTCCTCTCTTCATGAAAGCATGAGCCAAGCCCTGCTAAAATGTGCTGAAGATTCATTGATTGGAAGGTTGGGTCCAGCGAGCCCTCTCAACCCTTTGCGCGCGGATTCCAAGTGACCTGGTCGCTTGCTTTGGACATCGAGATTTATGGGGTGTGTTTGAACATCACAGATGACATTCTTGTGATGTACGCATGGTTCTTGGCTTTGGTTGATTCCGCAAACGATCACTTCAATGCATGTTTTTTTGTCGGCGTGCCCACCCAATCATTGTCCTGCCCATGCTATATTGGCCATAAAGTCCAATCCGGCAAGATGCAATGGTCCTGGCTTGGTAATTGAAAGGTAACCTGAAGGCCTTGCAGATATGTCTGATTTTTTTGAGTAGCAACGTCACGCGCCCAAGCAGTTTGTTGTGAGTGGTGATAGCTGCATTTTGTCGCCCAATTTCAGGCCTTTCTCTGGGAAGGCCCATCGTTTGGATGAAGAGGACATCAATCCGTGGACGCTTTGCAATTGGAGTCAGACGTTTTAAGCTTAGGACTTAGAAAATCCATGAGCATCTATCTAATCTATGCTGTAAATGTGTCCAAGAAACTGGGGATAACCCCCAACAATTGGCAGAAACCAATCATAAATGGAGTTGCCTCTCGCCCTGGCTGGTCTGAAAGCGGAAAAGCCACCTCTTCCAGATGGCTTTTGCGTGGAACATAGTGGAACAACATGGAACAACAGGTGTTGCCAACATGGGTATGGGTGAGAACATGTGAGAACTGGGGGTATGAGAAAGTAAAACAAGCTTCACCTTGCAGAGTCAATCGTCTTAAAATGTGTTCAGATGTTTCAAGCCATAGCCCTGTTGGTTTGCATCCAAGTGCTGACCTTTTCAGGAACCCCAGGAACCCAGGGAGGAGAAGAAGTCATGGGCACGGCAGCTCAATTGTCCTCCGGCATGGGTGCCGTTGAGCCGTTCATGTGACAAGCACAAACTCATGCGGACCCCCATAGGACAGTGAAGAAGACTGTAACTTTCTGGTCCTTTCTTGGGGATTTGTTTGAAGCATTCCCTTTAACCGTTTATAGTGTTTCTGCACAGCCTAAATATTTTGGGATAGATGAATCTAAATTGGTAGAGAACATCTGTACTTGCCGTCACTTGGACGATTTCCTCATCCAGAATCTACACCGGAAAAAAACTGTGGGGAACCACAAGATTATCTCTGATAGTGTAACGTCGGCATTTAAATGGGCATTATGCTCATGTTCAGGATTCGACTTGACCCCAGTATAATCGCAGGATGTAAGAAGTCAAAGTTGTACGCATTTATATATATCATTTTTGGTTTCACACTTTTTTTGTGTGTGGTGCGAGACCACCCGGAGTTGTTGTACCCCCAAAAACGCCAACAGCTACGGTGTTGTAGGCCCATTGAGTTCGATGATTTACTTCTTAAAATATTTGAAAAATGATTATTTTCCACAGCAAACCATACGAAAGTATCTATATTATTCTATATTGTAATTTTCTCATCTTATTTTCCTTTCATACCATTTCTCGCAATTTTCCTTGATTGTGTTCCTTAGCAGTTTGAAATTCCCAGAGGTATTACCGTGGGGATGGCCATCCTGGATCCAGGCCCTGACCTTTGCCTCGAACCTGGAAGTGGCTCGTTTAAGTCGAACGAGGAGATGAGAATTGGGATACGGGGAACATGGGAAGTACAGATTTCTTCACTTAGAATAGTGGATGTTTTTTTTTTGAGAGGAGGATCCCTTTTTGAAGAGTGAACTATGGTAGCTATGGCTGAACAAATCCAAAAATCACAGATGTGGTGCTTATTTTCAGGGGGACAACCATATATTTTGATATATTTTGTGGGCAAACAACGAAGCATGGAGGATGCCAAAAACACACGGACTGCACAGCTTCACAGCCTGAGGAGCCGAGAGGAAGCCAAAAGGAGCCGGTATCCATCTTCCAAGCCATTCGTGGGTTTGAAAATGAGCGATAGCTATGGATAGCCGAAATTTATATATTAGCCTTTATAGCCATTTCACAGGAAAATAGGATGACAATGGTGATTAGCCAATGGACGGAATGGGGGTAGCCTATTTTCAGGAAATTTCAGGAAAACCCATACGATCTGCAGAATGGAATTGAAGAATGCTTGCTCAGAAGATGTTCCATGCTTTTCTTTTGACCACGTGTTGCTGGCTTTGTTTTTTCTTTCTTCAGTAAAGTTTTGCGGCACGTTTGTCCAAACATGGTCCCAGCCCATCAAACTGGAGTCTTATGGCCAAAGTTGTCCTGTCTCTACCCTTGCATTTTTGGCCATGCCTTATATAAGTTTATCTTGTTGCTTAATATGTTATTTACCCTCTGGTTATTTAACAGTAACATAGCCATGGAACATCCCCTATAAATGAAGGTTTTAATGGGAAAATCATCCAAAATTAGCCATTTTCCATGGCTATGTTAAACAACCACGGGGTAATTGTCATGAATTTGATGGTGAACCTGCAGGACCTTCCACTGGACCTTCAGCGGCCAGGCGGTGAAGGAAACCAAGACGGACACCTCCAGCTACACCAAAGGCAGTCACCCGTTGATTTCACCAAAACAACTGGGGACTTCAACAGATTAACCATGGAGATTTTAATTGTGGGTGCCATTTCAGTAGTAGAATATCACTATGTCGGGGGAGTACGGCCCAATTAAGCAGGGTTTATTAATCCGGGGCTGACATCAGTGATCTTCGCTATTCGCTGCAGGCCACAGTTGCTTCACAAAAATCCCGCCCTTCGCAGGCCGAAATGCGGGAGAGAAGAGGAAGCACCAGATCGAGAGTGCTCTGACAGCATTGGGCATACTATGACTAGCGAGTGCATGAAGGCTGTTGACTTGCCAGAAAAGTTGGACCGTGGGACCATTTGTTACTATTTGCTGTTTGGGGGCTCTAAGTCCCCAATTCTTCAAAGACGTTTGCTGATGTCAACGCTTCAGAAACGGGGTACATGATGAGAGGCTTGTAGCCATCCAAGCTGCTCAGGAGCTTCCGGCACGGCGAAGACGAAGTTTCGCAAAGGTGCCCAATTGGCGATCACGAGTTGAGGCCAGGGCATCAGCTGCTAAGCTGATGACAATGAGCCAACTGGCAGAATATCAATATTAGTAAGTACATGTAAGTATAGGAATTGATTGACTCAACAATGCTCAGAAAATAGTTATATATATTTTCATATTTTGAATAATTAGTTATATTTACATATTTTGTTGTTGCTGAGGTCAAGTTGGTGAAAAAAAACTATATAATAAGTTCATGAAAATCAGTGGAAAATGGTTTCTTTTCCAATTCCAACTCCAGAAGTTGGGAACCCACAGCCAGGTGGTACGCTCCAGATTGGGCGAATGGATGGTCCAACAAAAAGTGGGTGGATCAGATGGGAAGTGCTGGGGTTCTGCACCAGGCTTTTCTTGGAAACGAACTTTGGTTGCGAAGGATGATGAAAGATGCCAACGAAAAGTACAAGAGATGTCTGAGCTTCAGAAATACAAGAAAAGCTGATTTGTTGGAACTTTGAACGCAAATCTGCGCACACAATGTGCAAATATTGTAAACATTTGGATCGAACGTTCAGAAATCAAAAGTGGCACAAGAATATTTGGTAATCATTTGTTCAATTCCATGAATTAGAGACGCCAGCATGTTGTGCAACTCTTTGAGACATACACACACTAGATCGCACTAGATATAATAGAATGTAATGTAATATAATTTAATACAATATATTATATTTTAATCTTATATATATATATATAGTTCCTGCTCACCCGCGCTGTATGGTCCCATTGCCCTGCCTGTAATGGCAAAAGTATACTGCAACTGTTACCATTGTATGGCAACCATTTCAGTTTTTCGATCCCTAAATGCTCCAAAGCACAAACCGAACGTACGCAAAAAGCTGACAGATCCCAAACTCTGGCACAGACCACCTTTTCACAGTAGAACCAAAGCTTTCAATGCACGATACACACAACAGTGGGGGCAACCAAAAGGCTCGCAGACTCCCTAGCTGGTGACAAAAAGAGGATCAGATTGGGACTTGCATTACCTGCATATCAAAATGCATGCCTGATTGCTACCTGTGTGATGCTATGATGTGACATGTGTAGGCCAAGCTTAGTGGTTTAATGACCTTTCACTATGGTGTGGAAAGGCGTGTTCACTTTTGGTTTGGAACGGTCAGTTTTGGCGAGGAACGTTCAAAACAGCCCAAAGTTCAACAATCCAACCATACAGAAATTATTGAACTTTTGAAGTTCCAGGTGGTTTCTTTTTCAAGTTCTTTGCCTCCTCCCAAGTAAGTTGCCTCTATGAGTCCTCCTGAGCTCAGGCTGTGTCATCCCAATGGAACGATTGAACGATGCTCCCAGAAACCTGAGTGGTTCATGTGACATGGTTCTACATATTCTGTACCCTTCCATAGTTCATTGGATTGGTTTAAGGCAAGTTTTTTCAGGAACCCCCCATATTTCATGGTAAAAACTTGTAAAACCTGTAGATTTTCCCTTGAACCAATCCAATCAATAGTTTCTCAAGACAATAAAAGAGATTGGTTTTGCGTCTCGCTGGGTGCACCTGAAAAACCGGGAACTCCCGCGGCTGTTTGGCGCTGACCAGCTGGGCGCGTATCATGAGATACTCATCTCAAGGTGCAGGTGCCCAAGATTGGATGTTTTTGATTGTTGATGGTGTTTGATTGTTTTGTAGACACAGGCATGGCCTAACAATACAATGTAGTAAAACGCTCGACCTCTGGTGTACTTTTCCGGATGTGGCAAAGAGTCTGTATTTCCCTAGACTCTAATGCTTTAGCAGCATATATGTTGTTCATTTGTTGAACATCGCGCCGGTCACTGTGACCTCGGACCACTGTTTCGACTATGAACAACCAGTGACAGCGAAAGCCTCTGAAACACCAGCAGTGCAAGAAACGCAACTCTGCACAGTGCTTCCTGTTGCGGGCAGTGCCCCTCTAGCCGGATGGGGCTTGGAATCAGTCTCTGCCCTGCAGAGCCAGAGCCTCAAGATGGATTGCTTCAGGTGCTTTAACAAGGTCTGGAGGGTTTGCAAAAATAATGGCTAAAATACCTGGAGCATATTTTTAGTCCTGGCGAGTCATTGGAATGGATAGTTTTCTTCGCTCAAACAGACGCTGCACTAGTGGTTTGGGTTGGTGTCGGGATGTTTTGCCTGTTCTTTTCAATAAGAGCATCCAATATCCAGATATCACTTCCATTCGCATTTTGGCTGATTATATCCACCATTCCAGTTGGTCAACTCTAAATTAATTCATCTCACATATTGATGATTATTCATATTATACAAACTATATACATATATGGGCTATATAGATCTACATAGTACAATTGTATGTATCGTATCCCCAACTTCTGGTGGCTTCCAACTCCATTCTTCGCACTTGTGACGACCCAAGCAGATTTTCAGGATCTCTTCGAATCTCAGCTTTGAGAGTCGCTTTCAGATTGATGAGGCAGTGGAATCCCAGAGTGAATATTTTGGTTCAATACAGCAACCCCATGCAACCCCTAAAATGAATGGAAACGATCAAGTAGACGTTCGTTGTAAAATCCTACTTTTCTAGGTTCCAACAGTTTTTGTTCAATATAGCAACCCCTAAAGAGATGAATTTGTCAGTAGAATCCAAGTAAGTGGTCAATTGAACCTGTTCTGTCTTTTCCGGGGTTGCCATAGCATGATCGGAACCGTCCGGATTCGTGCAGTACATGGATGCGTAAACAGGTCATGACTCGCAATCTTATGCATCCCCATTCCCAGACTTGGATGATGGGAAAATCTGCAGGAAATTCCCAAGAATTTCATGATGAACCACGGTGATTTCATGGTGAAAACTGTAGATTTTCCCAGCAAAACTGACCCGGTGGAGCCAGCAGGGCAACGTGCTGGGAACTGGCAAGTTTTCCACCGTGTACTTGTGCTTTCGTCGGGGGCAGCCCAACCGGCGCTTTGCGCTGAAGGTGCCGATCTGTAGAAGTTGGTGGAATGGGATGTGAAATATATCATTTGCCATCAATTGTGGGATTACCTGGGTAAAGTTGCCAAGATGTCTTTGAGTCTGAATCCACTGTCCAATGGGACTTTTCTTGCTTTGCTGTGGGGTTGGGGAGTGAGTTTACAAAGAATTGAGAAGGTGGATATTAGAGACAAACATTGACAAACATTCTGATTGGAGTGAAACTTTTTCCCGAATGCGTAGCAAGGGTTCCCGTTTCACTCTGGGGGTTTGGGGGTTGAGGGTGTGTTCGCCAGACGTTGCGCAACCGTTCGCAACCGTCNCCGCGTGAGGACGCTATGGCCGTGTCTATGGGGGAAGCTGCAAAGTGGATCATTTTTGGTCGTTTCAGACGTGTCGCAACGTCATTTCGCGTGGCAGGCATGGCACTTCGTGACATTGCAACGTGTGTCAAGACGTGTCGCAAGTCGTTTTGTGTGGCAGGGGCAATACTTTCGCGACGTTTTCAAAGGTTGACTTACGTTTTTCGTGGCAGGCGCAGCACTTTGGACACCTTCATCGTCAGTTTTCGTGGCAGGCGCAGCACTTTGGACGTGTGGTCTTGCGTGTTTTTTGCGAATCGCATTGCCAGGGCTGCGTCCAGGAGTGAGGCCGTGCAAATCGTGTGGCAAGAGTGGCATTTTGTGAGATGTGATGTTGAAACGCCGCTGTCTATGGGGGAAGCTGCAAAAGTGATGGTGTTTTGGCGTGTCAAAACGCCGGTGTCTATGGGGGAAGCTGCAAAAGTGATGCTGTATGGGATGAAAATTGACGGAAGTCTCGCACGAAATGCTCGTTTGCAACTTTCCAACATGTCTTCTCTCGATTCTCTGACTTTCCTGTGGAGTCGCCGTGCCACTGGGGAAAGCTCCCAAACCTCTACTTTTTGGAGGTTTCCGAAGAGGTTGTAACGTCGTTTTGTGTGGCAGGCGTGGCACTTCGTGACATTCTCACGTGTCTGGAAAGTGTCCAAAATCGTTTTGCGTGGCAGGCGCAATACTTTTGCGTGGTGTTCAAAAGATGTCTTTCATTGTTCGTGGCAGGCGCAGCACTTTGGAGGTGTCCATCGTCATTTTTCGTGGCAGGCGCAGCACTTTGGACGTGTCGTGTCGCGTGTTTTTTGCGAATCGCANGTCTTTCATTGTTCGTGGCAGGCGCAGTACTTTGGACACCTCCATCGTCATTTTTCCTGGCAGGCGCAGCATTGTAGACGTGTCGTGTTGTGTGGTTTTGGCGAATCGCATTGTCAGGGCTACGTCAAGTGGTGAGAACGTGCAAATCGTGTGGCACGAGTGGCACTTTCTGACAGGGGATGTCGAAACGCCGCTGTCTATGGGGGAAGCTGCAAAAGTGATGCTGCTTTGGACTGTCGAAACGTCGTTGTCTATGGGGGAAGCTGCAAAAGTGATGATGTTTTGGACTGTCGAAACGTCGTTGTCTATGGGGGAAGCTGGAACAGNCAAGAGTGTCTCTCAAGCGTGTCTCCCAGGAATGTCTTCCCAAGAGTGTCTTCCCAAGAGTGTCTCCCAAGAGTGTCTTCTCAAGAGTGTCTCCCAAGAATGTCTTTCCAAGAGTGTCTCCCAAGATTTTCTTCCCAAGAGTGTCTCCCAAGAGTGTCTCCCAAGAGTGTCTTCCCAAGAGTGTCTCCCAAGAGTTTCTTCCCAAGAGTGTCTCCCAAGTGTGTCTCCCCAAGTGTGTCTCCCCAAGAGTGTCTTCCAAGAGTGTCTCCCCAAGAGTGTCTCCCAAGAGTGTCTCCCAAGAGTGTCTCCCAAGTGTGTCTCCCAGGAGTGTCTTCCAAGAGTTTCATGCCAGGAGTATTTCCCAAGAGTGTCTTCCCAAGTGTGTCATCCCAAGAGTGTCTCCCAAGATTGTCTCCTAGGAGTGTTTTCCCAAGAGTGTCATGCCAAGAGTGTCATGCCAAGAGTGTCTTCTCAAGAGTGTCTTCCCAAGAATGCCATGCCAAGAGTGTCATGACAAGAGTGTCTCCCAAGCGTGACATGCCCAGGGTGTCTTCCAGGAGTGTCATGCCAAGAGTGTCTCCCAAGAGTGTCTCCCAGGAGTGTCTTCCCAAGAGTGTCATGTCAGGAGTGTCCAGAAGGTTCGTGTGAGCATTCGGGTTCGTGGGCTGCATCTTGTTTTTGAGGCTCTCAATGATTTCTATCTTTGGCACATGACAGGGCAGGGTCAACCAACCTGCAAGCTTGCTATGTTTAGCCTTGGTGTACAGGCAATCTCGACCTACATTGGTGACAACGCTTCTCTCCAGCGGATCTACGAGGAAATTGCGATCATGCGAGACCGGCACTCAGGAAATGTGGGCCTCCCAAAGTCAGGTGGATCCCATTTGTGGTAAACCCAATCAGAATCCTCACATTGGAAGTTGGAAGGTTCATGAAGCCTCATAGATGTTCATAGATATTTAATCCCCATATCCTGAAAGCTCAGCAAAACCAGTGTCACATGTGAATACATACACAAAACCTGGCCGAACAGGTCATCGAGCATCATCAGAGCATCATCAGACTCATTGAAATGGATGAGTCCACACCCAACACCATTCGCTTGGCTGGGGGGCTCAAGCTGCTGCGGGAATCCGGATGACCTTTTTAGCAACTTTTTGAGTTGTGTATTGAAATTTTGTTTGCGGTTTTACGTAGTCCCTGAATGTCCCTGGTTCAGTAGTACTGGTATGATTTCTTGTTAAGATTCAGTTAAGATTGATCAGGACTGTAGAAGGCAATCTTCCACATTGCTAATTGACCTGCAATATCCCTGCCATTTCCAATTTTGTCAGTTTGTCGCTCTGTTGTGCCTTGCTTGACATCAAAAGCACGATCAAAAAGGGTCTTTGGAGACAAGTGGCGAAATATCCAGGTACTATTAGGTGTCCATTACGTACAAGCAAGATCAATGTTCAATCAATGTAAGATCAATGTAAAATGAATGTCAAATCAATGTAAAATCAATGTAAAATCAACAAAATTGTTGGGCACTTCTATCTTGGTCTGGGGTAGCCTGGGGCAATCAAAGATCCAAGGCCACCAGTGTGACGATATCCCAAGGATCTAAGGAACTGCTGATTGAACCTAACCTCGCAAGGGTCGATGGAAATCCCAGTTGTTTTTTTCTAAACCATTGGAACATCATCGATAAAGAGTATAAATAGTTTGTTTTCTCCATGAGTGTTCCTAGTATTTTGCCACTGCCCAATTGAGATTGCCCATAGCTTCAACTCCCGCGGACGTCACTCAGCCACCTGAGATGCGTCGCCAAGGTGTTGGAATTGTGTGAGGGAGGCGAGTTGTGACTTGGTGATCCGGTCCTCATTGTGGGTTGACCATAGCACACCACAGTGAATTGACCACGGCGCAGAAGGTGGGATCCAATGCCAAAACCATCCCCAAGTCATCACCATTTTGATGGGTGGTATGTTTACCATCCCCAAATGGTAGGTTTATGACATTGGGTTGTCCAGATGATGGCTTTTATCTGGAATTCATCTACTGATAGTGAATATTAGGGCAAGGAATCATGGGATTCATTGTATGGATTTGGTACCTGAAAATTTAGGGGAAATGCCATTCCATCCATTGGTTTAAAACATCAGTTTCCCATAGGGTTACCATTTCGGTCGTAGGGGACCCATTTTCAGACACACCATTTGGTCCGAACCAAGGTACGATCGCATCCAGCAAAAGAAGTTCTACTCAGCCCCGCCGGCGACAGTTGCTCAATGCTTGGCCTCTCAAAGATCAAAAATCCTACTGCGCCTTGATTGCTGCAAGCATGGCAGAAAGATCAGGTGCTTGCATCTTCTATACACAGCACACACTGACATTGTGTACATATGGGATCATATGGGTATAATTACATATCTTTTGTATTTCCATGGCACATACTTGTAGCATCTATATTTGATTGATCCTAAAGACCAACGGCAAACCATATTTAATCTGTGCGCTTTGTAAATGTTCCAGATTTTTTGGGAGCCTGTTAAAATATGTTGAAATAACCTGAGAAAATGAGGGTGTTGTTCCAGATGATCTCCCCCAACTGTGACTATGGCAGGAAGCTGATACCAAACTTCTGATAAAGAACTTGCTGGAGGCCCCTTGTCGTGGGATGATGGTGGGATTAGAGTGAAAGGATCCCACCTTTGGAGCTTGCATAGACAGCAACTGGGGGGATAGTGTTCACTTGTCGAGATTCTTGGCTGGGGGTTGCAGCTTGCATTGAAGATTCAAGTCGGCCAATCTTCACACTCCTTGACTCCAGCTGAGCATTCAGATCATGCCTAAGGCAATAGTTTGTCGGCCCGAGTTATGCGAACTGGTTCTCAAAATTTTGTCAAGTTAAAATACAGTCGGGACCCCAGAAAGCGCCAGTACTCTACCCCAAACATTATTACAAGTCAGATTGTGCTGCAGATGCAATGTGGGTTTTTGCTGCAGGTACAACTCAGGTTCATGGAATTTATAGGGACCCCCTGGGTGATGGGACCTTCATTCCCATACGCTTCCCATACTATTGGGGTTTCTTATGTGAGTAGTACAGGAAGAGGTATGGGAATGGGCTCAGGTTATAACTGGATACTTGGGCGATGACTCATTTGTTGAGCCACGCTTTCGACCAGGCGGTGGCCTATATTCACAGCAAGGGCATCATGCACAGGGATCTGAAACCAGTACCTCGGCCGGATCTCAGCGGGGCTCAGCCATTGGATTTTCGTTGGAAGGTCCGTGGAAATCTGTGGAGGATGTCCTTGTGGCATGCATGTCAGTATCGAAAGCTCTTCCAGATTAAAAAAGAAGCAACAGCAGGCTCAGCAGGTGTCAAGAAAATAAGCAGATAGTTCATGATATTACATACTGTTACTAATGCAGATAGTATATAAATAGTACTAAATATGTATTGCTTGGGGTGACAAAAACAGGATTCCCGACCAGAGATTAAAGGTTTGGCCCTATAAGGAGCAGATGAGTTAGGTGGCTCTGGTGACTTGACTTACATTCTTCGCTTCTTCGCCTGCTCAGGAGAACATCCTTCTGGTTAGCAAGGCGAGGGTCGCTGTGAAGTCGGTTTCGGTGAAGTGGATCCCATGCGGACTTTGTGGCTGATGGCTGATGGTTCAAACTCCATGCCGAAACTGTAGCACCCCTCAGTTCAATACAAAGCAGGCAAGGAGAATGTTGCTTGATGATGATTGCTGATATTGCTGGTTGGCACCGACATGTTTGGTGAATTTTCAGTTTGGCATCCCCGAGGCAAAGCGTCACATGTGGCTTCTGGTTTTTTACCTTTTGCGGAAAACCCGAGGTTTGCAGATATGAATGTGAAAATGTGAGGTTCCTGACATGGCAATCCACCCATTGGATGGTAAAATACAACACAAATTACACTCTATGGTAATTTGTTACAGTCAGCCATGGAAAATCACAATGTCTAATGTCTACTCGGTAAATTTTCAAACTCAATGGGCCATGGATTCCAGTTCGCAAACTGTTAAATGACCAGATGCTAGCCATCATAGTGTTGGTTAGTTCTATCCCCATCAAACAAATCCCACTATACCCCTACTTGGTGCCTCATCCCACTTACTAAGTAGGTTATAGCCCGGACTATAAGTGGGAGAAGTAGGGTTCATACACTTATGTAGCTAGGACTGTAACCTACTTACGATTCGTGGGAATAAGCCACCGAGTATATCAGATAATCCCCATTTTCTCCTGGGAAAGATTCCCCAACCAACCGTCCCCCGGGTAGTGAGGTGAGCAACACCGACATCAAAGTCTCTGACTTTGGCCTGGCAAAGCTGTCAACTCAGCTTCTCCAAGATGAGTGGATGGATGGATTGGATGGTTTGGGATGGCTAATGATGGTCAATCTTGATCGAATTGGTGGTTTAATAGAGTTTCATACTGACAAAATGTATTTTGTGAGTCGCTCTTATTCTAATTGGAGGTTTTAAGCTTTATGAGCCTAGGAGATCACACCAGCTTGAGTGGCGTTTGAAAGGGACCCCATGATGCAGATGAAAGATTTTCAACCATAGGGTCAATTCTAAGTGGAAATGGAATGAGTTAAAACCACAATGGATGCACAGGGTCGCATTAATTCTAAGAGTGATTTGGCAACTTGGTGAAGTAGAAGTGTAAAACCAAAGTTGGGTGATGTGAATGGATGTGATCCCATTTTCCAGCCACAGTGCCCCAAATTGCCAAATGACCAAGGCTTTCCAAAGACTATCCGCGAAGACTGCCTCGGCCGGGACAACTCAGATCTGGCAAACTTAGCCACCATGATTGGCTGGGACCAACTGCTCTATCTTTGGGGAGCGTGCACAAAGGAATTGTAATATACCTAAACCATCCTAAACCCCAAGAGATTGGGTAAAACGCTAAAAATTACTCTAAACGGTTCTCAAATCAGCAGTTTTCCTCCCGCAAAGTCGGATGATCCTTGGCTTTGGTACCTGAAAACGGGATAATTACCCCATTTCCTGGGTTAAGGGCCTCAGTTTTCCTCTAATCTGCTGGTCATGAAAAGGGAGGTTCAGGGCCCATGTTCACCCAGGGATCATAAAAAAATTAGTACATGTCCCCATTCTATCCCGATTACATCCCCATTCAAACCCCATTTACCCAAACAATCCCAAACATATCAACATATATCAACTACATCCCCCATGTTCGACCATTTTTGTTCCCATTTTCCTATCCCCATCCTTTTCCGGATGGTGCTTGTTAGGGTCCCAGATCCAAGGTCCACCTCCATTTGTGGCTCCGACTTCTACTTGGCCCCAGAGGTCATCAAACAGGAGGAGAGACCAGGGTTCTTGGGCGATTTTCCTTGGTTTCTTGGGGATAGTAGGGTGGTTATATACGTTGAATCACCAATGCCCCCATAACATCATTCAGTTGCACAAATCAGAAGTGTAACTCTTTTCACTTTGGGCATCGACTATTGCAGCCCTTTTGAGCACAAGGAAATAGGAGTGGCTGTGCACTTGGGACTTTGTGGGTTATGAGCCCAACCTCCTGAATGTCCCATAGCACATCGATGTCAACTACTAGGGAAGATGCCAGCCAGTTGAGCATAGAAGATAGGCATCCCCATGGCCCTCCAACCACCTATGGTCCTACTGCTGCCTCGCCGCCAAGTGCAGTCAATGCTTTCTGGAGTGAGAAGGTCAAGGATGATGTGGCTCTTCGTGGAATGCGTCCGAGCTTTTTACCAGCACAGGAACCTGAGGAATCGGACAGGGGACTGGAAATGGTAGCAACGGATTCCAGAAACTTGAGTGCTTTGAGAGTGGTAGGATCGGATGGAACAGTGGTAGGTGCGGTAGATCATGTTCAAGGGATGACTGGTTTTTCGCATGTGGATCCCTCAAGTCAAGGAGGGGATTTGGGGACGGTTTTGAGGATGATTCTTGCACAGAATCAGGAATTGGCTAGGCAGCTTGTGGATTTGAGGAAAAGGGTGGACTTAGGAGACCAGGTGTCTTTTCCAGGATCAGGTGTCAGGAGTGGCACGGGTGCACAGGGGAGTGGGGAGCAGCGAAGCCGTGAGAAAGGCCGAGCGTTGGAAGACCTTACTAAGGAGATGAACACTAAGGAAACTAAGGACCCTGGTGTTGCCGCATCCCCTGGTGAGGCGCCTGTGGTGGCTGGAGGAGAGCCATCGCGGGGAGCTCCCGGGAAGCCCGTTGACCCGTCTNCCTGTGGTGGCTGGAGGAGAGCCATCGCGGGGAGCTCCCGGGAAGCCCGTTGACCCGTCTGGTCCGGGAAGGGACCCTGGTGAGGCGCCTGTGGTGACTGGAGGAGAGTCATCGCGGGGAGCTCCCAGTGGTGAGACGCCTGTGGTGGCTGGAGGAGAGCCATCGCGGGGAACTCCTGTCCCTGGCGCGCGCCTTGAGATGGTTCCTGCTGGACCACTCCTGGCCCCCGATCAAGCGGCCCAGGTGTCGAAACAGTTGATGGAGATGGCAAGGATGAGGACTGGAGCTGGTGAGATGCCGGCTTCCAGCTTGCTGTCATTGTCGCCATCTCAGATTCCCAACCTTGAGCAGGTCCATGGTCAGACCCTTGGAAGATCGAGGCCAGAGGGGCTGAGATCTGAGGAGATCAATTTGGGAGCGGCACTCCATCAGTTGTTGTCTGGTTCAGTCCAGCCGACACCTGTCCAGCCAATACCAACCAATCCAGTGGCATTCCAACCAATACCAACCAATTCAGTGGCATTCCAACCAGCACCAATTGATCCAGGGGCATCTCAGCCAGCACCAGCCCATCCGGGAGCTTTTCAACCATCACCAGCCAATCCAGCCGGTTACCAACCAATCCACCAGGGAGGAGGAATTGGAATTGGATCATCAGTTGGAGGAGGGTGTGGAGGTCCACAACTTGGAGGAGGATTGCATCAAGATGCAGGGCTGTTGCCGTCGTGGCTGAAGTCATTTGCAACCACTCAGGAGAGCATTCGGACAGTGGAGTTGGCGAAGCTTCCTGAGATCAAGGAAGGTGAGATGGGGTCGTTGGTGGTGGGAGATTGGATCGCCCTCATCAGCCCGACGATGCGGGATCTCAGTGTGAGCAGTTCCAGGTGGTGGGATGCAGTTTTGAGAGCGGCCACAGAGGCCTACTCAGAGTGGCTTCGTGCAGAACCACTTCAGAAGCTCTATGTGGTTCCAAGGAATCCCAGTCAGGATGATGTCTCTTGGGGACGAGTCGAACAGAGAGGGCAAGCGATGATGTTGTCAGCCCTTCCTGAGACTCTGAAGGCTGAGGTTCTGGCCAATCGGGCCACTTCAACAGTTGAGGTGCTGTTTCGCATCTTCACCAGGTACCAGCCAGGTGGCCTGGGGGAACGCTCTCTTCTTCTTCGTCAACTTGTGGATGGCAAGCAGTTTTCCACGGTGGGTGAGATGATGGAGCATTTGAGGAATTGGAAGAGGTGGCTTCGAAGAGCGGTGGAGCTCCAAATCACCATCCCAGATCCCACATTGCTGGCGGGTGCACTTGAGAAGATGGGTGCAACTCTCACACAGCATTCATCTCAGGTGTCATTCAGACTGAGCTCAGCGAGAGTGCTGTTGCAAATCGATGTCAATCCCACAGTTCAGGGAGTCACCAGCTATGCCGATGTCTTGCTGGCAGAGGCCGAGGCTGCCTTCCACAGCGTCACACAACAGACCACAGCCAAGGTCAAGGCACTGGAGGTGGGGAATCAGTCTAAGGGAGGACTGACTGGTGGTGGCGCTGTAGGGGAGGTGAAGAAAGCTGCAGGAGTGACTGCAACACCAACCAGACAGATCCCTTGCAGATTTTTTGCATCGGATGAAGGATGCAAAAAGGGGTCTGAGTGCACCTTCAAGCACGACTGGGGAGGAGTAGAGAAGCAAGGAAGATGCTTCAACTGCGGATCCACTCAGCATTCCAAGAGGGATTGTCCAGTGAAGTCGAGGAAAGGAGGAGATGCCAACAAGGCAGTGAAGGCGATTGCAGGTGACAAGACTGGAGGAGGGTCAAAGGGTCAGGATGATGTGAAGGGGAGGAGTAGTGAGCCGGCTGTGGCTTCTATGAAGAAGGAAGTCAAGGTTGAGGAGACCACTGCAGTCGAGAAGAACCCTGAGCGGGTGAAGAAGGAGGAAGATCCGGTGAAGGAGCTCCTTCAAGAGACAGCAGGTTTGCTTCGTTCACTTCGTGGCCCAACTCTCAAGAAGATCATGCTCAACTCGCTCGAGGTGCGAGATCAACGAGCATTGCTCGACGGAGGAGCCACTCACTGCCTCCGACAAGCTGGTAGTGAGTCAGAATGGCAAAATGCCAAGGAAGTGACAGTCCAATTGGCCCAAGGCTCCACAGTTCTTAGACAAAAGTCCTGGTCCCGCACTCTGCTGACTCAGGATGCCGTGCAGCCTATCGTGCCCCTAGGAGTGTTGGTGGAGTTGTGCGGGTATGCAGTGCGGTGGGAGGGCTCGAGTTTCGAACTCACCGATCAAAGTGGGAGGATTTTAGACACCACTTTGGAGGGAGGTTGTCCAACAGTGGAGGAAGAGCTCGGTCTGGAGCTGATCAAGGAGATCGAGACTGCAATGATCCGACAAAAGGCCAGGCTCAATGTTCTGAGAGGTGAGGATCTCTCCATGGATCATGAGGAGCTGGTAGGAACAGAGATGATGGAGTTTTTGAGGTTGTTGAAGGAGGTTTTTCCTACAACTCCTGAGGAGGTGCTGGAGAGAGTTCCAGCGAAATCCACTTGGAAGGGAGAGGACCTTCCTTGGAACCGCCGAAAGCGGCGTCGTCTGCGCTGTGCAAAGGAGATTGTGATCCATCTCTTTTCTGGAGGAGACCCTGGGTTTTGGGAGAAGGAGTTGGCAGCGACAGGCCGTGAAGTCTTGTGTGTAGACTTGGCCATCCACAAGGATCAGGATTTGAGGAACGATGCCATCATGGCCTATCTTCAGTATCTGTGCCAGCTCGGCACTGTAGCCGTCATCATGGGAGGGCCCCCATGTCGGAGTGTCAGCCGTCTGCGACACACTCAGCCAGGACCCCCTCCTTTGCGGTCTCGCTTTGGACCAGAGAGGTTCGGTCTCCACCATCTTGAGCCTTGGCGCCAGAGGAGAGTCAATGAGGATACCAACCTCTGGATGAGACAGCTCTTTCTCTACATGATTGCCCAAAGATCCGCGACTAGATTGGTCGCTTTTGTCAAGGAGTCTCCACAAGATCCCGAGACCTATGCTCCCACCCCAGATGGCCAAGAGCAGGTCCCTTCTTTCTGGGCCTTTGTGGCGCCACTTCAGAGAGGCCTATGGCATTGAGGAGGTGTCCTTTGATCAAGGCCCCATGGGCCACGAGCGGCGCAAACCGACCACAGTCGGAACCAATTTGGTTTGGTTGAGGGAGTTAGAAGGGGTGCGGGGGCCAGGAAGGGTAGCAGGGTCGCATGGTGTGAGTGTTGAGGAGAGGATTTCGGTGTCTCAGAAATGGGCGTCGTGGGCACCAGGTTTGAAAAGAGCACTGATGGTGGCCCTGAAGCATTGGCTCGAGGTGCCAAGGATGCAGAAGATGACAAAGGAGGAGTGGAAAACACACCTGCTGAATGACCATCTTCCTTTCAGAAAGGAATGTCAAACGTGCCTTAGATCAGCCGGCAAGGGCCGTTATCATCGAAAGATCGTGTCGAGAGAGGCACTTTCTTTGTCCATTGACCTGGCAGGTCCATTTGAGAAAGGGATAGACNCAAGGGCCGTTATCATCGAAAGATCGTGTCGAGAGAGGCACTTTCTTTGTCCATTGACCTGGCAGGTCCATTTGAGAAAGGGATAGACCAGGGGGCAGCTGACAAGCTTGGACAGGCACGATACTTCATGGCAGGCACGTTCACAGTGCCAGTCACCAGCGAAGGGAAGAGTTTGATGATCGAAGAGCCACCAGTTGAGGATGCTGAAGTAGGTGAAGAGGCACTGCAAGAGGTTGAGGATGAAGAGGGGTTGAGAGGGGAGGTGCATGATGGGAGGCCGGATGATGGTGAGGAATGGCTGAGGAAGATCGAAGCCGAGGAGGACTTTGAGATTCGACATCTCACTCTTTTGGAACCCCTTGAGGATCGAAAAGCCTCAAATGTTGTGCAGGCCGTGGCTCGAATGGTGACCAAGCTCAAGTACCTGGGGTTGCCAGTTCGGCGTCTCCACTCAGATCGTGCTGGTGAATTGACTGCCACACAACTGAGGCGCTGGTGTGAGGACAGAGGAATCTACAGAACATACACCGATGGAGATGGATGGAAGTCAAATGGAAGAGTGGAGGCGGAAATAGCGGTGTTGAAGCGTGGCATCAAAACTTTGCTCAACAGTGCAGAGCTGGATGTGAAGTACTGGCCCCTTGCTGCTCGGCATTATGCTGAACGACGCTGGAGGATGCAGCTCCAGTCCATGAACTACCCCACAGACCCTTTGAAGGTCTTTGGCAGCAAGGGTTGGGCCAAAGTCAAACGATGGGAAGAACGTGGAATGCGTGGAGGTTGTCAAGGAAGCCGGTCCGCATTCTTGGACCAGATGCCACCATGTCGCCCTCTTCTCAAGGGTACTACGTGATGGATGAAGCGGAGAAATTCTTCCACTCATCTGATGTCGTTCAAGGCGCAGAACCACCGCCTTTAGAGGATGAAGTGCTTCCAGTGTTGGATGAGCCAGGAGACAGAGGGGCTGAGGATGGGGGGAGACCCAGAAGAAGGCTGACAGGGAAGAGTAAGCCAGAGGAGATCTTTGCCAGGAGACTTCAGCTTGAGGAAGAGGTCACAGAAGGACGGGAGTTAGAAAGGGGGGAGTTTCAAAGGCTGGGAGATATGGATGAAGGCTGGGAGGTGGTCTATCAAACAGCACTTGAGCTCACCCAAGAGAATCTCAGGTTAGAGGATGAGCTGAGATGGCTCGCAAAACTTGAGACTCAACAGAAGGAGGAGGATGCAGCATGTGCAGCACTTTAAGAGGAAGCGGTGCTGCAAACCAAGACGATTCCTCTGCCAGAAGTCAGGAAAGATCTTGGAAAATGGAAGGCGGCCATACAAGAGGAGTATCAGTCTCTCATCCAGACAGGTTCTCTAAGGCCCATCTCAGCACAGGAAGCTGAGGATCTCCGTCAGTCGGCGGAACAAAGAGGAGTTCCCTATGATCGTCTGCCAGGTAAGGCAGTGTTCACCAAGAAGGCACCCAGCGGCAAGTTGAAATGCCGAGGGGTGGCCTGTGGGAATTTCATGGCCTCTCGACCGGTGTCTGAAACATATGCCGGTGGCATAGATGCCACTCAGGTCAGGTCAGTCCTATGCTCAGCAGTTCAACGTTCTTGGAGCATTGCAGGCACTGACATCAAAACGGCTTTCTTGCAAGTTCCAGCCGGTTGTGACAAAGATGTCATCATCATCAATCCACCATCAATCTTTGTGGAGTCAGGAGTGATCGGTCCAGAGGAGCTTTGGCATGTCAATGGCAACATCTACGGACTCACAACGTCCCCAAGGGACTGGTCTGATCATCGAGACCATGTCTTAGCGTCCTTTGAGTGGAGGACCGGAGGAAAGCGCTGCTGGCTTCAGAAGACTAAGGAGGAGAACCTGTGGCGAATGAAGTGCCAGGATCAACAAGAGGCACGAACTGTAGGCCATTTAGCGGTCTACATTGATGACCTTTTGGCCACAGGTGAGGATGAGGTTTTGAGATCGTTTTTTGATCGAGTGCGACAGGAATGGTCAATCAGTGAGCCGGAGTGGTGTGAGGAGGGATCAACACTGAGGTTCTGTGGTTTGGAGGTGGATCGCCAAGGTAAGAACATCTTGCTCCATCAAGAGTCTTACATCCGAGACTTGCTTCATCGATATGGCACCAAGGGAAGCTCATCGATGGGCACAGTTGCAGTGCCTGAGGAGGAGACAACAGTGAGTCCCCAGGATGTTAAGACAGCCCAGATTGCCACAGGAGAACTCCTCTGGATTGCCACTCGGTCGAGACCTGAGATATCGTTCCCAGTAGCTTTGATGTGTCAATATGCAGTGCGACGACCGAGAGGGGTCATTCGCATAGGAGAAGAGGTGAGGAAATACCTCAATGGCACAAAAGGGGAAGGTTTGCTTTATCAGCCCCTGAAAGCTGGAGATCATGGAAAGGCAGGCTTGCATCAAAGAGAGCGAAAATGCGAGGCTGTAGAGGTTTACTGTGATGCGTCTTTCGGGTCCCAAGAGTTCAAGTCAACCAGCGGCTTCACTGCCTTTTACGCTGGATGCCCTGTCTTTTGGCTGACAGTGAGGCAGCCGTTCATAGCACTCTCTACAGCTGAGGCCGAATTGCTATCACTCATGGATGGCACTGCTGCAACTCGAGGTGTTGCAAGCTTGGTGGAGGAATTGGAGGAGAAAAAGAGTGAGAAACGGCTCTTCAGCGATTCAAGTGCTGCCATCGCTATCGTCAATGGTAGCTCAGGCAGTTGGAGGACGAGGCATTTGAGACTTCGTGCCAGTGCGCTCACAGAAGCAGTGCGCAGCAAGGAGTTCTTGCTCCAGCACTATCCTGGCCAGTTTTTGGTTGCTGATGGCTTCACCAAGCAGCTTTCTGCTTCACTCTTCAGAAGATTCAAGGAGGGTTTGAATCTAGTGGGGTCAATAGCGCAGAATGTTGATGGAGGAGTTATCAAAAAGTTGCTGAGACAGGATGGGGAGAGGATCGAGAAGGCTGCCACAGCATTGATCGCAGTTGGCAGTTTAGCCAACGTTCCAGGAGCGGCTGCCACAAGAGGAGAGGCTTCAGAGGAGGGTTGGGATTCCAATAGTCCTGCTGGGTCTTGCCATGTTTTTCATCAAGGTGCTTGAGGTCATCGGAAGAGAAGGTTTGAAGATGATCAAGGGCCGGGAGGATGTACAAGTACAGAGGCTGAGTGAGCAGGCCAGGATGCCTGAGCGATGTGAGGAGCGAGGGGGTGGGTGGTGTGTCTATCCCTGTGAGGAGAAGGTTGTCAATCCAGGAGAGCATGTGCTTGTGAGGACAGGGTTGAGGATCAAGGTTCCAAGTTCAACACATGGGCGGTTTTCCACCGGGTTGGAACTTTTGAGAAAGGGAGGTGAGGTCGGAGAAGGAATTATCTCTCCGGAGTTTGGGGAAGAAGTGAAGGTTCTGGTGAGGAACACTGGATTAGAGCCGCTGCGAGTTCACTCAGAAACGGTGGTTGCGTATTTTCAGGTTCTTCATGTGGTGCAGTCCGAGATCAAGGAGCTGCCCCACTTTGATGCCAACACGAAATCTCCATCTCTCTCTTCTCTGCGTTTCACTGGGGACGTATCGTCCGTTGGAAAGAAGGAACCTCCTTGTTTGCCCTTTGAGAAGGTTTGGCGTGGAACCAGTTTTCGGTCGATGGAACATCTTATCTCTGCCAAGCGAAGTGAATTTCCGGAGTGGCTTCAGCATAGTGAACATCTGGAACGTGTGTGTAGAAAACCATGCACATCAAGCACGGATCTTTGGAAGTGTTCTGATAGCGCTGAGAATCGAGTGGTTATCCGAGAGCACAGAAAGGAAAGGATCAAGCACTACGTGAGCAGAGAAGAGGATGTCTCAAATCGACCAACAATGACGTTTGCCTGGCACCAATCTGGGCATTTCCAAGTGATTTACAGCCACAGGCCAGCAGCGACTGAGCTCAGATCCAAATGGACGGGCTTTACAGTCTGTGAGTGGGGCTTGAGTCAGGGAGTGCCACACGCGGCACTGGGGGAGCGTTGAATCACCAATGCCCCCATAACATCATTCAGTTGCACAAATCAGAAGTGTAACTCTTTTCACTTTGGGCATCGACTATTGCAGCCCTTTTGAGCAGATATACACCCAACATGACGAGCATTTTGGCCAGACTTTTAAGATTGTTCTCAGGGTAGCAGGGTTGTGACCCCATGTCTAAATGTCTAAAGCTCTTGGAAAAATGTAGATCCTGCAAGTGACAAGTAGCTTGGACAAGTTTGTTGCTGGTTTCAAGACTAGAGTACCTTTTCCTGCTCTGTTTTGGAAACAGATCTCGTTGATCTCGCTTTGACTTCTGTGTCTGGAATGACATGAATGTAATTCTTCTAGTCACAGATGTTTTTTCTACTCGGGTACGTCGAAATGTCTATGTTATGTTGGATATGTTGGGGATGCTTTTGCGTGCTTGATTTTGGGATTGTCCAGGTGTTTGCAGACTACTTTGCATCCTTGGGATCCCCATGATGACGACGTAACCCTAATTTCATCCACGTTTCGTCCCCGAGAGATGGACAAATTCTACCAGGATATTATGGTTGATGCTTTCCCCGTAATTTCTAGGTTTCCAACTCTTTCTATTTGAGGGGTGCTGTAAAGATGGCTCAACCCTGAACTACTCAATGAACTCCACAGTGTCGCCGTCTCAGTTCTGAAGCTTCCCCCCCGCACCAGCCTGGAGTCGCCATGAAAACTACGGACCGGCTTCGTATGGTGGGGACGATACTTGCGGATGTGTTGCACAACGTCTTCACCGGGTACTACGAAAAGGAAGTCCGAACTTCCCCAGAGAGAACAGCTGTGAGAAAAAAGAATTGTGAGGCATGGGCTCTGATGAGATTGTGATTGGGGATAGGCAAATGTAAACAATTGGGTAGATATGATATGGGTAGATAATTTTCCTATTAGCTCCCAATATCTCCTATGGATTCCTATGTTGTTTTCTTTAATATTATTGAGGATACCAGGGTTCCAGCATCAGTCTTCATGCTCCAAGTTGTTTCAAAATCCAATTGGGTACGGCTCAAAATGATTGACCTCCATGTTTGATCATTCTTGCAATCATATTAGATAGTGTGGCACTATTCGTAGTTTCCTTAAAAATCATCAAAATGTCCTGGGTTCATTGTATTTCATTGTCTTCCCACAGCTTTCTCGCTCCGCTAGGCGTGTATTCAGCAGGTGCTTCGTGCCGTGGTGGGTCCCGGAGATCTCCTGTCCTCCGACCTTCGCGCGGAGTTCGCTGCGGAGGCCTATGGCGCCTGGGGCGAATGTCAGGGATGCATCCAGGCGAAGCTGCAGGGCGTACCGACCAATGGGGACGACTTTGCCACGTATAACGAGAAAGAGATGCTTGGGCTGCCCTGGGCTGCGGCTCGTGATCGTTTTTTTGCTGCGGCTCGTGATAGTTTTTTTGATCAAATTGCAGTAACTTAAAAGATGAAGTAGTAAGAAGCGAGTGGCAATAACTTGGTATCCTTTCTTTTTGCTGACCACTATAGTGTGTTTGACGAGATTTTCAGGATTCAGCACGACTTTGTGACCAACAGTCCTTTTCGTGACTTGGCCCATGCCATTGTGAACCGTCAGCAGAAGCTGGACGAGTCCTTCTTCAACACTTTCGTGGACACTTGGTGTACCAAAGGCCATGCAGTCACGTGGGTTTGTCTGAAAATGCGGGACCCCCAATTTTCATGGTGCATGATCAACATTTCCCCATTAAAGTTGCGATTTTGGGGAGTATGCCCCATTTTCAGAGAAACCATATATGTTCTGTCATGTCTTTTCGTGACCTTGATGGATCTGGGTGATCCCGTGCATATTGTGCAACATGTCATCACCTTCAGAAGCCGCTGGAAGTAGAGATTCTTCACTTATGAATACTTATGATAGTTCGGTGTAGCCCACAGGGATACGGCCGCCCCAACAAAAACCCCTGCAGTGGATCATTTGGGACCAGAGACTGCCCTATCCGACTCATCCTACGATTTCCATCACCATTATTGCTGGTCAAAACTGTGGGTTCCCTACAGATTCTCCCTTAAACCCAAGTTAAATACATGAACCACAGGATGGAAGGCACAGAATCCCATGGACATCATATCCCGCCAGTCAGGAGCGGCTCAAGGAGTTCCACGGCAACGGATCCAGTGGCTACAGCGAGGACGACTTCAAAGCTATGGCCGTGGAACTGAACCTCATCGCGGCGTTGTGTGCAGGGGTCAGGGCCTTCTGTGCCGCCAGCAATCTGGAGGTTGGGCTGGAAATTCTTGGAGGATGAAAACCTGGTGATTTTGAGCCACAAAATTTAGCGGTGTATATTATATATGACGACCATATAGTTATAATGATGGATGATGGGCACACAGGTCATGAATCTGGTTGATGGTCTCGGATATTTTTGGTTTCTAGCACTATTTGGAATGATGATCCCCATATAATATGACTGTGTAATGTTTGGTTGGATTGAAACACACCTGAATGGATGGATGCCAGGTGGTGTTTAGTCCGTTTCAGACCTGTCTGGATTTATTGCACCCTAGAGGTACCTCAACTTCCAGCCAAGCCAGTACCCTGCGAGCCAGCGCACTTCAAGAGTGTTTCGGAATATTCCACTGGCTCGTTGCAGACGATGAAGTCAGTGGCGTGGGGTCCCTACTTGCCCATGAGCCAACTTCGGCAGGACACAGATGGAAAGATGGACTAGGGTGTTCTCCCACCATCTGGGTTTGTGTTTGCACCCTAAATCCATGGTTTCCCGATTGGAATGACCATTGGAGGGTATACCAACATTTCCGGAGAGACCCATCTGCCAAATTGCTCGTGTGCCATGATCCTGAAGACTTTCGCTTCTCAAGTTGTCTTGCCCAACTGGATTAGCTTAGAATTGTTCATGGCTTCAGGCTGGCCAGTCCCAAAGCTCGTTGAACTGTCCCATTTCGGCTGTTTGGTTCAAGGTGGCCCCCCCAGTTTTAACACTTTGTAAGTAAGGTGGCTTATAAAATTTATCACATATTTATAAGCCCTAATTATCCCATATGATCGCTATAGCTGTAATTACCATTGACCATCAATAACCCATATAGTACATATAGTATAGTACCCCCTAATTTTTTCACCATTGCGACCTGGGATCCCCACCTGAGCCGCCAGTCCAGGAGGTCACAGATCGCTTTGGCATCGATCGTTTCTTGATGAGTTTCGCCGGGGATAAGCCCACGGGCCCAACCTCCAAAGCATCGGCAGCACCGTTGACTTGTTGGGAGTTCTTGAAGTACATGGATGTGATGCAACTGGCTGAAACTGGCTGAAACTCCGAGAGTTGATCAATTAAGATGAATGAAATAGATGTTTCTCAAAGATAAGAGGCAGTGATTCAAAGATGTTGGACTCAAAAAGGTTTAATGCTTCAGTACAACAAAGGACCAGATTTGTGAGTAATGTTCTGTTAAAACCCCATTTTGAGCCTATCTGCATTTTTTGGGTTTGCTCCCGTGACACCAACAGCGGCATCCCATAGCCAAGGTATGTTCCCATCGTGGAGGCCCCACGTTTCTTGAAGGTTCCAGGAACAGATCGTACCTTGAATCGTGGCCAATTGGAGATTGCTGCAGCTGAATACACCACTGGCAAGTCATGCAACTTCTGATCCCAGGCCTTTTTCTTCCGTGGGGAAAAATAATGAAAAAGACATGATTTTGATGTGTGTCTAGATTTACTCCTGTGCCCCTATGTAAACTACATTAATAATGATATATAATAATGATCCGTGATGATTAAAACAAAACACAAATGGGACCGTGCAGGGGGAAGGATTCCATGTCTCACTGCACGCAAATCTGAAGCTGTTACTAGTCAAGCCTTTGATTACATCCTGAACCAGTATGGAATAGATATGTGATTTTACTCGGCAAATTTTATTCATCGTTGCTCATGATCACCAATGCCATCAATAGGAACACGAGTGCAATAATCTTCGTTACCACCGCCCTCTCCTTCTCCTCCCTTTCCTTTTTCGTTTGGTTTTTAACTATTTTTCGCCGTATTAATCCCTTCCCCCTATTACTAAACGTCCCCCAAATACTAAAAACTAGGGTCCATCTCCAATTTTGGAAAATTTGTGGTTGGCCAATTTGACTTTTNNNAACAATTTAAAAATAAACCTACCATTTGTGGGTTTCACCCCCTAATAATAAAAACTAGTCAACCCCGGGGTGTTTATTATTAGGGTCCCCTGCATCCAATAGTTTTTAGTATTAAGGTCTGGCGCTTACTATTAGGGATCCGCTTCGAAATCCAATTTTTTGCAACGTATTAATTGCGGTTTAAATTGAGATTTAATT
>BGPT01000277.1:208025-253665 GCA_003297045.1 Symbiodinium sp. clade C Y103
TTTTTAGTATTAAGGTCTGGCGCTTACTATTAGGGATCCGCTTCGAAATCCAATTTTTTGCAACGTATTAATTGCGGTTTAAATTGAGATTTAATTGATGTTGAATTCGGGAAAACTAGTTTTTAATATTAAGGTCTGGCGCTTACTATTAGGGATCCGCTTCGAAATCCAATTTTTTGCAACGTATTAATTGCGTTTTAAATTGNTTTAAATTGAGATTTAATTGATTTTGAAATCGAGAAAAATAGTTTTTAATATTAAGGTCTGGCGCTTACTATTAGGGTCCCCCTAATAATAAATACCCCGCTAATAATAAAAACTACCCGGGGTGTTTACTATTAGNAATAGTTTTTAATATTAAGGTCTGGCGCTTACTATTAGGGTCCCCCTAATAATAAATACCCCGCTAATAATAAAAACTACCCGGGGTGTTTACTATTAGAGGGGGGGGGAGGGGTTTAGTATTAGGGGGAAAGGATTAATTATGATTCCTAATTATCTTCTTATTCTTCTTGATTTTCTTCTTCTTTGTTATCTTCTTATTGTCATTATTGTTTAGTTTCTTCTTTCTTTTCTTCACTCTGCTCTTCATCTTTATCCTTCAACTAAGCATACCCACTATCATTCATCACTCACTCACCACTCATCCAGCACTCCTGCATCATGTTGTCCCAACATTTTCGGGCCAAACCATACACATGTTCAAGCATCCCTCATGATCAGTTGCTGGATGATCAATAATCCCCATCACAAACCATCACTAATCACCCATCATCCATCCATCACCCATGATCCAGGCGGGCCCATCTCTGGTTCTACTATATCATATTTGTATATATTTTGCCCATCCCAAACTAGCATTTTTCATCAGCCCAAAAAATATTGGACCCATGGACCCATGGACCTTTTTCCAGGCTCACGTCAGCATGCAAACTGTCGCTGAAACTGCTGTGTTGGGTGGACAATTTCACCCTCTGCACGATGAGATCGGAGCCCTGGCCCGGGCCGTGGCAGCTCCGGAGCAACGCGGCACCAGAAACTGGTTGCTGTTTTGAATGGGGAAAACCGATGATTTGAAGTTTTTGGCCACCCATAGAAATGATCATAGTAATTATCATACCAAGTAAATTTGAGTTTTTATCCAATAAACTCGCATAGAAATACGGAAAACCTATCAAACGTAGATAATTTTCGTGCTGGGAAATCCCTCGAATTCCATCCATGTTTATTTACTAAAGAGTAGCCCAAAATGGTTATCCAGTCTATAGATTGATCTTATATGGTTTGTAAAGTGTTTTTGTTCTTTCCTGTAGGTTGAAGGTCTAGTTTAGTGGTGTGGCTACTGCAGATTGATAACCATTTTATGTACCTCTTCCTAACCTTTTCCCCAGCAGGCAAGAATGGACAGGGTTTCGAAATGATGGTCTGGCAGACTTTCTGGACTAAACAGGAGGAGCTACTTTCTATCATCTCCATCTATTTTAGACTAAGACTGTGTGTATCTTGTGCCGACAGTAGGGCACTGGAACTTAAACACATGTGACATAACCTTATCCATGGCATTCACTGGTCATTCCTTGCAGAAACAGCAGGGATATGGAGAAGATCGCGCGAGCCCGAAAGGCGTTGCTGGAGAAAGGTAACGAAGCTTGGAGGTTGGGAATATTCAGGATGTTCCATCCATAGCATAGGGATCCCTTTTTTAAGGTAGGCCAAGCAGCATCAACCGATATGAATAGGGATGGTATGGGACCATATGGGACCCGCGTTTTTGAAAGAGGATTTATGATGATTTATGAGTATACCAACTTTTCTGCCAAGTTTGGGACCTATGATTTTTTCAACCAGATTTACAGTATTATATGGATGGCCATGTTGCAGTGCATACGTGAAGCTCAAACGGATGGATCGAAGACCTCCCAAAGATGGTCCTACAGCCATTGATCAATATATACTCATATGTGATACTGGGATTGCTACAGTACATGTTCCATTTTGATTTGGGGACTTTAGAAGTTATTTTCAGAATATTGTTGGAATTGATACCCCTTCTCGTTGGGTGATTTCACAACATATATCAACACATGTCATATATCATTCTCACCAAGTCTGAAACTCTCCGATATCTGAACCGGCGTATCACCTTTTACCCTAGCCGCTCTACCCGAGGAACATGCCGTCTACGACACCGCGGGCATCATCGGCTTCTTCGCCACCATTACCATCGTGGTGGACTTTTCCGGGCACTTCTCGGAGGCCGATGGGAACATCCATGGGAAAATCCATGGGAACATCCATGGGAAAACTGTAAGAATCCAGGAGATGGTATTGGTTTTCATCCAAGGGGAATCGATCGCAACAGGATTCGCAACTTTTTTGTTTCTAAAATTTGAGGCCCTGACTTCAGCAACAAAGCCAGGATTTGGTGAAGATGTTCGACAAGATGGCCAACATCATTTCCGGCGGCCGAAAGATGCGCCAGATGGTGCGGCAAACCTTGTGTTGCCAATTGGAGTAGACCTGGCCACAGATGGTGAAGACCAGTGAATGTTTGAATGGATGCCCCATTTTTGCGATGAAGCTGTGCTGTTTTGGCTGTTTTGGACCTCAGGTTACTATGATTTATTTGACTATATTTGATTAGATTATTGTGGATGATTTGTAGCTAGTTTGTTGATTATTGTAGATGGTTGATGCATCAGGGAGATGGAGCTGCAACTTCCCCAGTGATGTGACGTAGTGCATCCTGCGGCATCCTGCCGCGTCCCAGTGTGAACTACTGAGAAGCTGGGGCAGTGCAGCTGTTTCATCGCTGTCACCGCTTGGTATTTGATAACGCCATAGATCTTATTCACTGCAAATTGAATTTAGATGTTGTGCCGGTCGATTCAGCCCAGACTAGACAGCATGTCTTCTCATCAACTGTAAAGGTTTCGTCACGCCACGGGCCTGCCCTGAAAATTTGCTGCGCAGACCCTCCATCGACCGAAAGGTCGACTTTGTATAGAAAAGTCATGGCATCCTCGACTGAGCTGGCTGTGTTGATTCAAAAATGGCTGGGTGTGCCTGAAAAATGGGAGGCCTCCATCTGCCTCCCAAAACTTGCTATCTGATGGGGAATATGGGAATAAACCATGGGATGGATGACCCAATTTGTCCAAAGTTCATCAATTTTCAGACAAACCCATGTTGTCATCTGTGGTGATCAGTTGCTGAGAGATTCTTTGATATTGTTCTGTTGCTTCTGCGAAGTCTTCTTTTCTCCGCATCAGATCCAGATGGTCGCAGGAGTATGGCCGCGAAATTGATGTTTGGGCCTGTGGCGCCACTCGGTGCTGCATCATGATCAGGCTATTTGTATGTCATTCATGACATGCTGCAACCCTGAAAATCAAAACATCACTGGTTGGTGGTTTCAACCAAAATAGAATTGTATACCATTGTCCAACCTGCGATGATGATGCCAACTGACGCAACACAAAGGTGTCTTCAAATGTTCCACCATTTCCCAGGTCATCACCTTTGTGGTGCTCAGTGGAGCCTTACCGTTCTTCAACTCGATCCTGCACAAGTTGTCGCTCGGAGCACGGGGTTGACCACGGCCTTGACATGACACCACCATGTATAGGTAGTGTTGCCACAGTTTCGGGGGGGAACATCAAATCAGCACGAATCAACAATGGCTGAGGTTGGAGAGTCTGCTGAAAAATGTTGGGAATTGTTGGGACCCCCAAACCTCTTGGGTAGATTCAATCAGGTGAAGGGGAAAAAAAATCGAGGACCCCAGAGCTGGTAAGGCGATCGTCAATCCTCTGAGGTACCGACAAATCGTGGAGAGAGATCTCAGCTTCTCTGATCACAGATGGAAGTCGGTTTCTGCTGGGGCACAGGACGTTGTTCCCGATGGGAAATATGGGAAGGTCTCAGAATGCCCCAGTTTGGGATGGTGAAATCCAGTTATGAAACATGGGGTACCAATGGACCCAATGATTTTAATCTGTTTTAGCAATATTTCAGAATACATTCTTTGTATTAAGCTCCATCATTTTGATATTTTTGGTCTCCCAATGGACCCACCAACGCCCCCAGGACTTCATCCTGCGCCTGCTGCAAGTCCGGGCAGGCGACCGGCTCACGGCCGAGCAGGCGGGATGCGATGCACCCAGGGGTTGTTCACTAAGAAGGTATACAAAACCATAGAAAATTGAGGTCAAGAAGACTGTTTGGCAATTTTTTCCATGGCGAAGTGGATGAGAAATGTTGGGTATACCCTATATGATTGGATTTTTCATGTTTTTTCGAACAAACCTATGAGTAGTCTAGGTATCCATTGATATTCCCCAGAGGATTTCTATCCCAGCCCCCAGGCACTGCTCCACCCCTGGCTGCGGACCGTGACCACGGGATCCTTCGCCAGCGAGTCCAGCCAGAGCACCCGGGGCGCCACGACGGTGCGTCCCGTGCCGGTGCAGCCCAACTACTATAGCTGGGAAGCTTAGCTGCTGGAAGCCATTGAGGAAGTCATGGCGGGTGTGGGCAGATTCCAGTGATGGAATATGATGGGAAGAATAGGGATTTACTGTACTGTGATTTAATATATGATTCAATGATTCTAACAGATCATCAAAAACTGCATGGAAAGCTGCATGGAATGGAGATGAAAGGAAGGTGATTGATCCCCTGTTTCCGGGGTATGCTACCTGCAACTTACAGAGTGGAAAAAGCAAGATGCTGTGAATGGAATTGGTTTCTGATTTCCGATGAAGATTTCCGATCAGGAACATGCTTGGAGAAGCATTTACATGTGAAATTCTTAGGGGAAACAGTCATTTTCTACCGCTTTGTTTTGGCGTGAACCACCATTGATCTGTCAAAAAGTGAGATTTCAACTCCCCAGAAAAAGGAAATGAAGATATGCAGTCCCTGTGGCAAATGGTCAAAGTGTTTGGTACGTGGTTCACAACCAGTGCTTGGGAATTCGTTTTGTTTGCAGAATTGGTTCTTGGGGAAATCTGCCAGAAAATCTTTGGTGGGGCAAAAACATATAAATACCAAAACCATGGTTTCCAGTAGATTTTCCTTTTCCTTTTAAAAACAATCAAGGTTCATGAAGAGCCATCGATCAGAGGTATGGCTTCCCCCCAGGTGCAGCTGTCCCTCAAGGAGTCATCTCTCCCACAGCCAAGGGAAGGCACCTGCAGAAGCTCCCTGGGTTTGTTTGAAAATTTTGGGCAACTTCCAGTGGTTGATTTTTCTGACCCAGAGGACTAGAGGTCCACTTTTGGGGAATCTGCAAAATCCGCCAGTGTTTGACAAGCCTCTATTGGTACACCATGGTACCGCGGTGATTGGGGAATTGATCAAAATTGTTGACCCCCGAAAGTGTATGGTTTTGGACTAAACATGGCCAAATTGTGCTCCCTTCTTAGGAGTTGAGTCAAAGCCGTAGCTAGTTCTGGCCAAAGTCTTTGGTCCATCCAGCTCGTCAGGGCAACATGCAAGGGCCCTGGACTTAAATCCAATTGGCATTGGGTATATTTTCTACATTCTACATGTGTGCAAGAAATTTCTCATATTCTGGAGACAAGGTGGAAGGATCCATCGATTTATCGGGATTCCTGGCGCAGGTGATGTGGGCTGACATAGCATGTCCGGTTTGGCGCTTTCCGGAGTCGGAGCCATGCCTGTCCCAGCTGAGATGGACAACCTATGGAAAAAGTATGGAAATGTCTAGATGTAGTTGAGTTTCCTCTACCCCTGGAATCCTAAAAATCCTTGGACAGGAACATCGCTGCCAATGCTGGTGTAGCTTTTCCACTTGGGGGTGTTGCTCGGATCTACTTAGCGAGAATAGCAGAGAGTCAGCCTCATGTGCATGGATTGGATTGTGAAGCCTCCTTTGTTGAAAGAGTTTGAAAGAGTAACTCCCATGAACTTCAAGTGACTGCAATGTCAGTCACAATTGAAACCATTGAACCAAACTGACAACACGGGAAAAGGCGCAGTCAACGCTTGGGGATGAATTGGGGATCAGGATGATTTGGTTTCAGAATGATGCGGAAGTGGTGCCGACAAGACCAAAGAGAGCTGCGCTATCGAATGGATTCAAACCAACATCCACATGAATTCTAAAGTCCTGCACCTTCTAGACACTCAAATCTGTGCATCCCTTTGTATTCCCATGTGGATATGGATCAAAACACCCCAGATTTTTAAACATCAAGTTGACATCAATTGATTATCATTGGATATCATAACTTAGCTGGAATTCATTTCAAGTTCCTTCTACCCCTAAATCATGTTGGAATCGGTACTGTAGTTCTTATAGGTCTTGGGATGGTTTGGGCGACCCATCACCGCGGCCATGTTTACGGCAAGTCACGGGGCGGGACAAAAAGAGCTTTGGAGCCTGGAGGGGCTGCCGGAAGTGAGAAGCTCAGAGCTTCCGCAGTCGGGTGGACAGATGACGAAGATTGCAATGTGGTGTATATATATATATATACGATTATATACGTATATATTGATTACTATGTTTGTAATATATGGTACGAGTTCTCAATCTATATTTGTGCTTTGGGTACTAAACTATAGATTGCTTGTTTGGAGGTGTCTATATGTATAATAAGCATATATGTGTTTTGGTACCCTCAATGTGGTCAAAGTGGATATCAGAGGATTTAGGGGGTACAGTATGTTCAATTGTTTGGTGTACCATATTGCAAAAACCTGATGTGAAATAAGGAGGCTCTCCATGCTTTCATAGAATGCCCAAATGGCTGATTTCACAGTCAAAAATGGTGGTTTCATGGGATAATCATGGGGATATCATGGGATATGCGACTTTAAAACGAAGGATATCCAATTTGGGGTTGTCTGAAAATAGGGTATAGCAGGAAATTTGCCATTTTTACAGGAAACATACTGTATGAACACGATGATAAACCAGTGGATTGGGTTACCCTATTTTCAGACAAACCCAAATACCCCGGTGTAGATGCTGATACCAATTGGTTGTATGCATGATATCTTTGAGTCCCGATTCGACCCCCAGAAACAGTGATTAGTGCTCTGGTTGCTGAGGACATGGGGGAAAAACCACCAGAGGAAGAGAAGCCCGCAGAGCTTTACCCCATCATGGGGTTGGCTCAGAAAAGGACCCAAGCGTGCGGCACTTTTGGTAGGATCTCTTGGAGGATCCTTCAGGTATCTTTAGATGTTTGTCTTCATGTTCATGACTTCTTCCTTTCGAATCCCAAGACTATTGTATATTGTGAAGTTTGCTGGATTTGACCGGAGCATTGCTGGCTGAATTCACGTGTTTCACGTAGGCCGCTGTCCATTGGGATACCATTGCTCCATTGCCCCTGAAAGAAAAGAACAATAACTATTGTGAAGTTCGAGAGATGAAGAAGAGAGCCGCTCAGCAGCCGCTGGATTCAGCACCGGCACCATGCGAAGGACATCCCTGATGAACGAGAATTGCCCCAACCGTAGCCATCTCAGGGTATTCTGGGTGAGGGTGATAGAGAGGATTCTATGAATTTCGTGGGGACTTGGCTGTCAGAAACCCTTTACATAAACTTTTACACCATGTTGCACCCAGGTCTTTGTATACACAAATTCTTGGTAGATTGTGCATTTAACCAACCTATACTTACCGCTCCCGAATTACTGATGAATTAAACTATCCGCATATATAGTAACCTCTAAAAACACTGCAATGGTGTACAGAAATTCACCATATTGATTTAAGATAGCTTTAGTTTTTTTCCCACATTCTACTTGGGTTCTGAAAATTGGGTACCCGCAAATCCACAGGTTTATAGTAAATTTCCCAACTCAATGGCAATTTGGGTGGTATCTCTCATTTTCAGACGCACTCAAAAATCATATAGTTATATTATGTTATATTCCAATTATCCCAAAATTCCTGCATGATTCTCCAGTTATATCATCCCCTGACAACAACAACCCATTGACCCTGACGCAACAAGCGCCGTGACCGCTTTTCGCTGAGGCGATCGAATTCGAAGCGAGATCCTGGCAACGGTCCGCGAGAAGGGCCGCTTTGCTGGAGTTTCACTCAACGTAGAAATGCGTGATTTAGCGATCAAAAATGGTGATTTCATGGGATAATCATGGGGATATAATGGGATAAAATGGGATTAGGATATATATACCTTTAGAACCAACTATATCCATTTTGGGTTTGTGCTAAAATGGCGGCTTCCCAGATGGCCGTCGTAATAGGAAGGTGATGATCGACCATGGAATCATATGAAATTAGAGGATACATTTGGAAATGGCTTTTGGCTTGTCCAGGTACACCTCAAAAACCCTCGAAACGCCACTTTTGGTTTGTTCCTGGAACTGATGATAAATACATATTGATATATGTACTGTATATAAATGATACACCATTGCCATGGTTTTGGGACTCCACCATGTTCCAACATTTTCAGAAAAACAATTAAAGTTCACATGAAGAATCTGAGCAGATTTGATGAAACACCGATAAGGTTTAAGTTGCGCTTCTGTGTTATGGACAGCCGTAAGCCTGGCAAAACCATGCACAGTACTGTCGGGGACTTTCAAGAAATCTGGTAATTTGCTTCACCTTTAGCTGTTTGACACCTGTGGCTACTGGACGAGCGATGAACCAAGGCATGCTTCCGTACTATGAGAAGTACCTATGTCCTGAGCTCTGCTTCGGAATTCCCTTCATAGAACTCTGGTTTTTCTGACGTCGGAGTTGTGTAGAGACCAGCGCATGGGTCAATCTGAGGTACCCAAAATGGGACGTTTCATTTTTTCAAAAACTCATTTGCCCAAAATCTGTCTGACGTGACCTGCATCAATTGTGACTAGGCCCTGGACCGGCTGGACCGCCGGACGAAGCACTTAAGGTGGATCAATTCTGTGTGGGCTTATCTTAGACCTATCTCCAAAACTTGGATGAAGGGGAAATTGATGCAGGAAACCGCTTTTTCTTGACTGGGGAAGACTTTAATTCTGCAGATTTTCTGTGAAAACCAATCATTGCAGACATGGTAACATCTACCAACTCGTTTCGAATCCTCGGGATGATCGACTTGTGCAGGCTGAGCTGAAAAAGCAAAATGCAGAGGAAGAAGCGGCAGACTCGGCATTTGAAACAGCTACTGTAATTGCTTGGAAGCAAAAGACTTTGGGGTCCATGTTGCTGGTGGAAATCCACCAAGTAGCGACATCTAGAAGCTGTGCATGTGCATGCAGAATGAGTGAACCATAGATATTTGATGCTATACCTCGTTGATAGCCCTGCGGAAAGACCGGGTCCAGCCTGGTTCACCCGTCAGCGGGAGAGCCTGCTGAGGCAAAGTTGGATGAGAGAATTAAAGATGCCAAAGAGAACTTGGGCGACATTGAGTGGGATCCCCAGAGCTTCAAGTTGCTGAAGCGTTTTTTGATGTCGAAAATGGAGGACTATGGGACAGAACTGCAGTGCGATGATAGCCGTGAGTTGCCATTTTTTTCCATGATTTTTGGGCATTGCTTTTCACCAGATGGTTAGTTGCTTGTATCAAGGACAATGTTCTCCATTTGTATGTTCTCCATCTGTGTATATATATATATTATATATATATATATTATATACATGAATATACATATATATATATATATATGAATATACATACATATATATATATATATATATGAATATACATATATCAGTATATGGAGTCATATAATATAGACACACCTCAGACCTTCATTGATTCAAAGATCCGTAGCTTGAAGAATGCCTTTTTGCATCTTTTTGCTCTCAGGATTCGGGATGCTCTCTTGGCCAAAGCCGACTTCTTCAACCGCATCGGCGACAAGGAGACATCCCAGGTTTCATTGATATAACTCCCATATTCATTTTGAGTTGGTCTGAAAATAGGGATAAATAGTTCCATCCACTGGTCTATCATGTTCTATTTCCTGAATTTAAGTGGCCACTTTTAAAATGGGGGTTGCAGTTCCCCTCCTGTAAACCAGAATACATTGTGGAGAACCCACAATTTGTAGATCATTTTCCTCTAGGGAAACGATGGGTCTGCCAGATCTTTTTGTATGTTTAAGCCAGGGTATACCACATGTTCAGCCAAAATCCATCGTGATCGCCAGGACCAGGCGATCAAAGGCTATGAGGAGAGCTGAATTTTGTCAGGGGATTCTAGTCAAAAAAGTAACACAAGCGGGATTGTACCCATCCATTTTTTTCACCAAGACTTGACCGAAAATTTTAAGAGATCACAATTTTTGGGGATTGCAATCATTTAAAATTCATGAAAAAACATCGATCCCATCATCTCAAATCCATGGCTTCCCGTGGGCTGGACCCTGTGGAAGGAAGCCTATGAGAAGACTGTGGGTGTGGGCGGCAAGCTGGACAACATCCTGACGGCTGGGATGCCTGAAATGTTGTTTGGGATGAGGGAAAAGGATGGAAAAGGATGAAATTCTCGAATTTCAGCCACGGAGAAGGGGGATTAGCCACTAAAAAAATGGTGTAGGTGGATTTGATCAACAAAAGTGAGTGGCCTTCACCAAGAAGAGTGGGGGTGTTGACCAACCCTGAGGACCATGAAAGAGGACGCTCTCCCAAGGAGGATGAGGGTACTACAAAACAGATCTGAGTACACCATTTCAAAAACTGGTTCCCATGGCCCATGCATTATCGCTTTCGGGAATGCAACCTGATTGGGGATGAGCCCATTGGAGATAATCAAGGTTTTTTCCATCAGGGAGTATGGATAATTTATGATAATTTGCTATATAATGTCCCAAATTTGTTGGATTAACGCTGCATTCTTGGGTCTTGGATTTCCTCCATTTGTTGGTAGCATGTTGGTAGCATCTACATGTTTCCACATGTTTGAAAAGTTTTTCCCCGTGTTTGCTGGGCATTGATTTGTTGGCGAAAGCATTCCAAAACTACTGCCCCAAGCACAGGTAGATGTTCTAAACATCGCACACCCGTGAGATCCCCCTTTTGTCAGGTCATCCGGATCGCCTTTTTCTTTGAAGACACGGTGCCGTTTCTCAGACTTTTCGATGTCTTGATCTCATTCGTGCTGATGGCAACTTGTGGCAACTGCGGACTGAGAAGCAAGGCTTTGATGAAGAAGCACATCGACCGAGCGAAGGTTGAACTTGGCAAAGGAGGTGGGCTTCAGCCGGAGCTGTTAGCGGTTGGATGTGGTCTGATGGGACTTGGGGTGGGTCTGATGAAGTCTGATTCCGGTGGCAATCAGTGGCAACATTACTCTTTGGTAGGATGATGCTATGATGATGACATCATGCTGAATGGCCTGATCCAACCAGCCCATTGTTCCACCTTTCTATGCCGGCCACGAAGGTGATTGGGAGAGGCGAAACAAGCTGAAGGCCCACTTTGTGACTGGCGACCAGCTGGAGTCAGAGGGTTTATGGTTCAAAACATTGGGCATGCCCAAATCACAGACCCATAAGATATTTAAGACATTTAAATTCGCAAGTTTGATCCAGACCCATAAGCTGCTTTTCTTCTTGGAGTATTGGTTTCTGAAAGTTTTCCCGGTTCACCGCGATTTAGCTGCAGGTCTATGAGGGGATCTACCTCATGATTTCCAGGAGTTGGAAAGAGGCCGCCAAGCTCTTCCTGAACGTGATGCCAACGTTCACGGCCACCGAGCTGGTCGAATTCAAGGAGAACACCTAATTTTTCCCAAGATCCAGGGTGAATTCTTGTAATAAGATTGCCTCAGTTTCGTTCCGCATAGAAGTGATGGTTGATGTTGGTTAATGTGCGAGTAATATATTATATGAATATGTATGTTGATTTCAATCCCACAGTTGTTGGTGAACTCATGCGCGTTTCTTCCATTCCATGGGCGCCTGTTCTACGTTCATTCCATGCTCCCCCTGGGTCGCCCTCGAGGACTTCGTATTCTACGCCGTCGTTGTAGCCATGGTGCGGAGCTGGGATAGCGGTCGTCACTGGAGCTGACATTGGACCCCGCGTTTCTGTTTCCAGTGATTCAGGGAGGAAACAATACCAGCCCTATAATCCGAATTGATTCTGAGAAAGATGCAGGCATGACTAGAATTTGGTCATTTCATTTCATTTTCACACCATGTTTCCATGTTTAAGCTTGAAAAAACTGAATTTTGCTGCCCCATTTTTGAGACTTTGCCACAGCTTGGGAGTGGAACATGTTGACAGGTGTCCATGGATCGTCCCACAGTGCGGAATCAGTTGGTGACGAGTCCCGAGGTGGGAAATGGTTTCCCTGAGACCCCGTGATGAGATGAGGATTCCATAGGATTTTCCATAGGATTTTCCAGAGGATTCCATGGGATTCCATAGGATTCCATAGGATTCCATGACTTTGATGTCCTTTTCTGGTCCTAGAAACCTGAAGAAACGTGATGGCATGTGATGGAAAATTCACCCAGGCCCCGCGAGGTTTCTGTTATGATCCGAATCTATCCCCAAAACGTTGCCAACGTTGCCATAGCTGCCTCACCAGTTGAAAACAGTGAACGCAGGTGCTGAGTGTCATCAAGGAAACACCTGAACTGCAGACATTCTTAGAGTCGTACTTCTATTGCTTCAAGCTCAGGCGGACAGAAACTGTTGTTGACACTGGCAAATGGATGCAGCTGTCGTTTGTTCCCAGGCCACATTTTTGGGGTTATTCGTATGCGTCAAAATTCAAGACCCAATTACAATTGGCCACGAGTTCAGATCGTCATTCTTTAGAGCTTTAACATTGGTTCACCACTTTTAACAATGCATTTTTGCGCGTCTCACCCAATCTTGAGCCATACCCCAAGCCTTCCCAAGCCACCGGCCGATGCAGGGAGAATCTGAGGTCGCTACAAGTCCTTCATGCAATCCTTCGTGAAGGTCATCGACCTGATCCGAGCAGACAGGCAGCCCCTGAAAGGGGAAGCTGGAGGTGTTTTCTCTATGAAGGTTGGAAGGGAAAGATGTTTTTTGTTCCTAGTTTCTACATGATTTTGCTATGGCATGTTCTTGAATCTGTGGCTGGAAGATTGAAAAACAGCGAAAACCCGCTGAAGAGAGAACAGAATGGATCTCGTAGGTTGCAATTCAACCAGGTTTTGTGCTCCCGATAATATAATAGTACCAATAGGCCTTCAGGTCATTCCGTCACATCATACACCACCAGTTCGTCCGTTGCCCCTTGCTGACAGCCAAGACTTCCAGCATCACAGCCTGGCAGGTACCTCATGCGGCACGTGAAGTATTTCATGCGCTCCATGAGACTCAACGCCTATAGGCAGGGTGAGTCATGCCTCAAAAACAAAAGGCGGCAGATCGCCAATGGTATTTGGAGCCATGCGGAGATAGCACCACATGCCCTGGTTTGTCAGTAGGCATTCAACTTGGTTTCCATACAGAGTTTCCCAGGCTTTCGGTGCAAAGTCATTGTGAAATGTTGCACATTGGTTTCCATACACAGGATCAATGCAACCTATAGCTGTCATGCTATTGGGAGCCAAATGACCTCCAAACTCGAGGCAGTTCTTAGCTTCCTACCGCTCAGTGAAGTTGGAGGCATATCACCGGGCTGACCACCAGGACCTGTCTTCTTATTTTTTTGGGAAGATCTCTCAAATGAATTGAAATGATGGCTGATGGTTGCAACAGTGTTATTGTTCATTGATGGTTTTTTTCACATGTTGAGTTGGAGATGCCAAACTTGCACTGAAGGAAAGGTTGAGCGGCTTTCAATACCATTGTTGGTTGATAAGGGATGTAGCAAAATAGGGGGCATGTGTCCCACAGCTTGGACGGTTGCTATTGGTTACTACTAGAAGTGACAGGGATTTGTTGGATGCCTGGTTCTTGCATCTTCAACCATGCTCAATGTAGCATTTACAAACATCTATATACGTCTTATTTATGTAATAAGTTGTCGTATCTATTACTTCTGTATATGATTGTAGTTGTGCACTATATATATAAATATATATATATATATTTAGTATATAATTAGTTTTTTCTAGATAAATAATGTATATCCCCATATCATTCCAAACGCATACTGCTCAAATTTATTGACCCCAAAGATAATATTTTGGATAGATAGAGACCAGGACCAATTATCCCATGGTACATCGTCATAGCCGAATTTGTTCACTAAGATCCTACGCATACCACCTGCTCCTGCCACTCTTCCCAGTGAACATTCATATCTTTGTGCTACTTTTTGGCAGCCCATAGTAGCTTATCACTATTCGCTGCTTAAATCCATTGAGATCATTTACACTACATCATCGAACTATTCAATTATATTCAATTCAACCATGTCAAATCTAGATGATTTGGTGATCTACGCCCATTTTCCGTGTTCCATGTTGAACTATGTTGATACCATTATTCATTCTCTAAATCCATCTAAATCCCCATGTTTTGACGTTAAATCCCCGTTTTTTCATCTTTTTTCCACGTGAAATCCCCATTTTTCCATGTTGAACTATGTTGAACTCCGGATGGCCATGGTGAACTTCGCCGTTTTAGGCCATGGCCAATGACTTTGGCGTCTCCGCCTCCTTCATCGATACCGAGCTCTCGTCCGAGCCCATGGATGGGGTTGGAGATGGGTAGCCTCTGAGAATGGGGATTTCACCATCATCTATGGAATCCACGGATTTGAGTGATATTTATGGAGATTTCACCATCATTTCACCATCCTTATTTTAGTGATATTTATGGATCACCATCATATATTTATGGGACAATGAATGGTTAATATCCCAGAAGTGGGACATAATGAGAATTTCATGGAATGTTGATGGGATATTGATGCGATATTGAAATCCTATACCATCATATATTCAAATAATGAGGATTTCATGGAATATTGATGGGACAGGATTTCGATGAATGATACTGGTTAATATCACACCATGGAATATTGATGGGATAAGAGTGGGATATACTCTCTGGTGATCAAACATGATTTGCAGGAAAATCCACCATTGGGCATTGCACCTTGTTTGAGAGACTTGATATCTTTGATATCTGTCTGTCAGACCCTACAAGACAAGCAGCATGTTGCCTTGCAAGGACCAACGTCTGTTTCTTTATTGTGGTAGCATATGCATCTATACATGTATATGTATATATATATATATATATACACATATTTTTTCTACATGTACACATACATGTACAACATTGCATTACATAGTGTGTATATTATGTGTGAGTGTCCATCCTAATTTTCCAAGTTCATCTCACTGAATTTGTTTCCAGTCATATACATATAAGCATATTTCTTTACACGTGTACACTCTCTCAAATCAATATAGGCCCTGCGAAATAGGTGGTTGGAAGATGATATTACACTAAGACGTGACTATTTTCAGGTCTATATTAATTTGGTGGAGGGTATACTGACTACAGTCAAATCCATTTTAATTGAATTACTCCATCTTCAAGATACATGCAAGTATTTGGGTTTATATATATATATATACACACAGACTTGGGTGATTATGTGTTGCAAATTGATTATTGATTAACTAGTCAATGTGGTTGATCAGCATATTAACTTTATATTACCCATGTAGTTGATCACCCAGTCGTCCTAAAGATCCACAGCGCCACCATCGCCAGGTCCTTCATCTCCTCGGGGAAGTTGACCTGCAAGATCGACAAGGTGGGCGACCAAAGCTTGGCAGACCTTAGCTGGAATCATGATGGGTAAGCGGAATGATCGCTTTCTTTCAGCAGAAGTGAAATCCTATAGTTTTAATTTATGTCAGGCTTTCACTTAATTATGACAGTTATGACAGTTCCCAATACGGGAGTTCATTGCGAAACAGCTGCTGACCCTTGCTCACTGCTGGCGAGCGGCAACATTACTAAAAAAACCATAGCGAAACAACCTAAAAATCAGATGATATGAGATCTGATACCTCAAGACACATGATCAATAATAGAGGGTTTAGCCAGGTTTAGCCAACATTTAGAAGCCACTGGGAACTTGTTCTGGTGGGACATTGTGAAAAAATTGGGGACATGCAAAAGATCGGGGGATCCTGTAAACTGTTCCTCTAATTCTGTGAAAGGTCAAAAACATGGGTAATTAACCAAGAAGTCAAAGGATATTGTTTAAAAAACATGGGTTGGCCCATTTGGCCTACCCTGAGTGGAAGGACTTCTACCGCAGACTGAGTGTGTACCCATGCCATGGTCAAGGGAAGTTGATTGATACGCAGAAACCGGCAAAACTTGGTGTATACCCGAAGTTGGTGTTTGGCCAATTTTCACAATGTTTTTTGGTGTTGAGTGACTTTAATTACTATGAAATGTCCATATTGGAACAATCCTGAGACTGACTTGAAATTTGATTGAAGGATTAACAGGCCATATCCAAAGCATCCCAAAACCTAGGTGGACAGGGTTGTCTCAAAATACGGACCCCAGAATAAAAACATGTTTCACCAGCACTTTCCATTTCAAAGCTGCCAATTTGGGCTATCCTCCCTTTTGAGATAGACCGATGTTGGTTGTATATCCCATTGTAGTCCCATTATAAATACTGACTGGAAGTCCATTGTATTCCCATATAGATATTGTTAGCCCCATTATATTCCCATGAAGTTTCCATTATATTCCCCATGACGTTCCCAGAACCACTACACATAGTCAAGTAGTATATCTATCATAAATCCCATTAATTATGTCCATTAGTATGTCATAAAAATGTCCCACAATAATAAATCCATATATCTATTAATATCCATAATTGGATTAATTTCCCACAATTAGTATATCATGAAAATTTCCCACAAATCCCATTTACATCCAATATTGATGCTTCATGGGCTATTCCCATCACTCCCCCAAGTTCAGGTGGCGGGAGTCGTCGAATCCAATGAGGCGGACGCACGAAGTCAGGTGCGCCGGACGCGGTGGTCATGGATACCCTGCCGGAAACGTAGAAAAACGCTGGAAATCCGTTGGTTTCCCTAGGAAATCATCGAGATTTTCCATAGCTATGTTAGTTTACCGGAGGGTATGGCACATGATGATGATCCCATGATCCCACCCTAGATGTTGATATTTTGGGCATGGGCATGGGGCCAACCACCAAGCAGGTTGGGACTTGGCGGGCATTTGCTTGAAGTGCACCTTTTGGATCCGATTGGATTTATGGCAAGAGAAGAATATCCCCACTTTTTTGCAGGATATGAAATAAACACTCGTCACGCAGCCAGTCATGCCCATCCCTCAGCAGGTCTATGTGGAGATCATCAAACAGGGCGATCTTCTGTGGGACCGTCTCAGACATGGGAAAGCCACGGTGACAACTGAGTTACCGAAAGACCAGTAGGTGGTTGCTGTTTACTTCTGGGGACATACGGATGATACTCATATACTGTAGGACCTGGTTTCATGGCAACTATGATTATAACTATATATAATTATCTTGATTATTGTTGTTTATAGATGATTACAGTATCCATCTTGTGGAAATGTATGGAAAATTATGGACATGTATATTTCAACATATTTCAACCAACCCTTGGGACAGGGATACTGCTGGCCCTGCTCTGAGGCTCAACAAGATGCAGAAGCTCTCTGGTGCCATCGATATGTGAACAGCCACGGCCCAGCGGTCACCGGACGGCGCGGGCAAAAAAAAATGGGACCTGGCCAACGACCAAGCTTCCAGCAATGAGGTGCACTTAGCGGTTGAGGTTTGGTTTCAAGTTGAACTAGTTTTGAAACTAAAGAATCCAGGTGATGTCGAGGTGATGTTGAGGTGATGTCGAACGAATCCCGAATCAAAGTGATTTGTTTTGGTGACTTTCTTCCTTGGCATTCTTACAAGATTGCACCAGTTGCATCCAGTTCTGATGTCGTTGCACGAGTCAAGACTTGCATCACAAACTTTTGCACCAAGAGGATCCCGTCGACGTGAAGTTATATCAAGTGAAGCATCGCACAGTCTGGAATTGAGGTAATGTCAAGATATACACATATACATATACATGTCTATATGTATACACACATCATATATATATATATATAGTAAAAAAAAAACAGATCACGGATAATTTTGCCACAGAAATCATGACTGAACTTGAAACTGTTGCAGCGTTGAATGATAATTTGTCGTTGCACAGACATTACTTGAACAGACTATCAAACACATTCGTACCACAGGAAGAGTGAACACATGAACAGCTTCTAATCAATGGTCCCTGTCAAAAATTAAGACACTTGGAGCAGACTGTTCCAGAATCTGCCAACTTGCAGCGAAATCCAGAAGAATGGACGGGGGCACCGGGACACCTTTTTGGGATGAACCAAAACAAGCCTGGAACTGCACAATTGGTGTCAACCTGCGGTTTTTCTCATCCATCTCAATAGAATTCACCACATGGGCGCCGGTTCTTCTGCAGCCAAGTACAAAGGCTGAACTGCAAATCAGCTTCTGATGGGATTTCACTGATGTCAGGTGTCAGATAATGGGCTTGTGGCAGAAAAGACTGATAAACCGATGGACCCACATGTTGGTTCTTGCTTGTCATTTCTGAGATCTATATAAACCATTATAAACCATACAGTCTTGATATGTCTTGATCAATCTTGATCAATCTTCCGCGTTAGATGATTTTGATGTGATCTCAGGTCATTGGTTCCATATAGTAGGAGGTTGGCCATCAAGAAAGCTGGGGATTTGAGCTTAAAATGGCCACATTGAGAAAGGAAGCACCTACTGATTTTGCCCACAAAAATGGCGACGACTAGGCCAGGATCCAGGCCAGGAATTCACCTCTAGGGGTCAGATTTAGGCTGTACTGCTGATGAAGAGCCTCTGGTAAATTTGGGAAGACCAGTTTTGGAACAGTTTCTGAAACCATTGGGAAATCCCCCATCTTGAAAATTGGGCAATCACCGATGAATGAATGGATAAAAACAGGTTTACCAGAGCTAGCCATGGGTTTCACTGGATTAGCAGATAGTGTGATCGTACCGAAGGGAATCCACTGTAAAATCGCGATCAAACTTCTCCAGACTAAAAATCCCACATGGACAAGAAACCAGAGGTGACCAAGCTTTTTCTCGAACACTGACCAATGAACATCGCACTAACAAAAAGAATTTAGCAAAAAAAATACATATGGTACACTGGCCAGGAAATAAGACAACATTATTGGAAAGTGACCCAACAAATATATCCCAAAAAATTAAGCGAAGAACCCTCCGGTCGACCAACAAAGCCAGGTGTAGAGCCTTCAGAATCCAATGTGGTCACCGTCAAACCAAGGCACGTCAGGACCGTTTTTATGGTGGTTGCGGTGGTTGCAAACCTACTTAAAGAACGATATGGAAAATTAAAGCCCAACAGGAACATGATCTGCATTCTTGGTGGGTTTTCCATATATATATATATACATATTTATATGTACATCTATGTTAATTTACCAAAGAACTATCAATATTGCCATAGCATGGTATATATCTATGGTGGGTTTTCGATATTATACCTGGAAATTCTCCTTGGTGGAGAAAGACAATGGTATGGCGGAACGAAAAGATTGGAGCTTGGCAGCCAGGTCGGTGGAAAAATCACCGGCGAATTCAGATGGCGTCCCTGGACCGCATCGGTGACTAATGGGTATGCAGAAATTGTGTGGCTCAAAATGTTCGCCAAATAGTTGAAATGAGTACTATCATGGCTATAGTAGTACCCATTTATGAATTATGGTACCCATTTATGATGATTATAATGGCCCATTATTCATCATTAAAATGGTTGATATCCACTCTAGTCATCCATTCATGTGGTAAACCCAATAAACCATCCCCCGAAATCACCACAAATGGTGTACTGTAGCACATTTCTGTGGATCAAATCGGACGGTTGAGTAGAAACATGATCAAACATGGCCAAACCTCAGGGTCCATCAACAGGATGTTTTAGGTCGCCATAAATACCTGATACATGTCCATGGTGACCGTGAGCAGATTCCTACATCCGCAGCTGGGTTCGGAAACCCCGATGGGTCAAACATGTAAACTTCCACAACTTGAGTAGTTTTGTTGGATTCATACTTAAAATGATCGTGAGAGTCATCAGAAATTCAATATTGTTTCTATTTGGATGCTTACATGTGTTTACCGATGCCAAGCTGCCACGGACTTCGGGATTTATCCCCAATGCCACGTTTGAGAAGCACACTACGACTTACTTCTATGTGGCGCGTTTGAGGCTGGCAGTCCAGCGTCGTTTCCTCCGTTTGAGGCAGAGATTCAGGGGTGGATGGTTTTTGAAAGGAAAACTGAACAGCCAAGCCCTTCCAGATGGGGTGAGCGGCTGAGACTTGTTTGTGAGGGAGAGTCATTATGGTGGGTAGCTTTTGTTTTGGAGCATCTATATGTATGGACCGATATGATATATCAAAGTAAAGGGACAGCCTGCAATAGACATGGCAGCTTTTTCGTTCGAAGCTACTTGCACCATCCGTGGCAGGAGCCCAAATCAACCAGTGAAGATTCGCGCAGGTTTATCAGGGAGGTGCGTGGCGTGGTGCAGCTGGGGCCAAAACCCGATTCTCATCTCAGGGGGAGGACTTGAACATCCATGAATCATGGGGTAAACGAGGTTTGATCCATAGCCATATAGCCATAAATGGATATGTTATGGATGGGTCTAAATCCTTTCGTGGCCTTTTTTCGTCCATTTGAGGTCGCCAGGACTCACAGAATATCCACATCTAGAGGATCCATACATATCACAGTCATGGGTCCAATGCCTGAAAACCTGACTGAATTGCGGGATATTGCGGGATTGCGGATGTGTTTTTTGTACCCCATCTGAGCTGGCAGGCATATGTCACCATATGTCACCCCAAACCCATGAGGAAATATTCACTGGGAATACACATTGCAAATGTTGTCAGATCTTGGAAGGGCTGTTGGGTCAATTTGTTGATTACCCTCTGGTAACTTGGCATTTGAGAAATATTGCGATTCCCCAGTGTATCCATTGATGTTGTAGGGTTTCCTAAAATGGGGGTACCCAAAAATGGATGGTTTATAATGGAAAATCCTATTAAAATGGATGATTTGGGGGTACCCCTATTTCAGGAAACCTCCACATCACCAATTGGTTCCTAGCCAGGTGCCGAAGATCGATACCAACCTTACAGAAGAGACTAAACTTGGCACAGGCCGTTGAAGATTGGTGGCATCTTGGGGCATTTTTTTTGCCCAATATATAATTATGTATAATTACGATTAATTACATATCATAATGTGTATTTATATGTATGCATATCTTTATGTACACTTATATTGTACACATAAATCAATATGTGCAATCAGAGTACATGTATGATTTGAATGATGATTACGGGTCATTTGGGTATAACATGCACAGTCAATTGGTCAAACAATGGTGACACCAGATCCCACTGAGATTTGGCCGCCACTGGCATAGCCTTTTTTGCAGAGCATTTTTCATTATGGACATGGCTACTGTAATGGGTAATGGATTGTGTTTACTTTGTATGTATTGTATGTATACTTTCTCTAGCTGGGTATGGGTCAGTGTTTGCCCGTCTCTGGACAATGTCATCCAAAAGTAGAGATATGGCCAATCAAGAAATCGAGGATATGAGCGCCCGCCAGCGGGTAGACTGACCAATGAGAAAATCGAAGTTGATTCAAGACAAGATTAAGTTTGATCCAATAAATTTCAGACGTGGAAATCATGGAAATCATGGATCTGTGGATCTCAATGGGCAGTGAAAATGGGATGTGCTGCTGCTCAGGCTCAGAAAAATTGGGCCAGTCAGGTCCGGGGCCAGGGCCGGAAGGGCTGGAAGGGGCGGAAGAGAGAGGCCACGTTTGAAATCACCGCAAGGAATACCATGACAGATAACATCCATGTGTGGGATATACACATGACATATTATATATATATATACATGTGTATACAATATACATATATATATATATACACATTTTGTTTGATGTGGCTTATGGATTTCATACTTTCAGATCACAATTCAAAAGGACTTTCACTGGAATAGCGGCATTTGGCCCTTTGCTTTTTGAGCTAAATCTGGGAAACAGACCAGGATGGTGGATAACTTGGGTAGTGATACTTCATGGCCAGCAACCATCCACTTGAGGTTATCCAGTCACAGTTCAGCCAACAGGCTGGCTGGAGATGGCGTGATTGGTTTTGATGGAGACAAACAAATGTATATATAGAATACCTTCAAATACACTGTGTAACTGTATAATACATGACTACATTATACATATACATACACATTAGTTTGGTTTGAACCATAACCACAAGTGAGACTCACACTTGTTTGGTCAAATGCCCAAAGACTAGGGATGGCTGTCGGTCTCTACAATCAGCATCGCAGTTGACCATGGTGGCAATTACACGGATGACAGTACTATGATGAAAGGGACTAGGAGGACTTTTTAATGATGACATCATTGATCAAATTAAAAAGAGAGTCAAAGTGAAACCCACTATGGTTGCTGGCCTCGCGTTTCACGATCTTCCACGGGAAACACTCAAAGTTGACCGACTGAATCCAGATATTTGATCCTCTACAGGGTGGCTTGATCCAGGCACGGCTACCCCTCTTGCAGCCAACCTTGAGAGACGAGGCTAGGCCTTGGTGGAACTTGTCCATTTAGTACTTGTTGATTTGGTACCCTCTGGTAAAATCTGGTAAACATACAGAAAGATGTGGAAAACCCATGGTTTCCCATAGCAAATGATCTACAAATGGTGGGGTTTCGACATCTATGTTGGGTTACATTGCACTAGGGTATATCAGCAGCGAAAAAAACCTTGATGCCATGGAAACTCTTCGAATCTTCTTTCTGTGAGGTGCAGGCTCAAATGCTGGCCCTGAGACCGTTCACTTGAGTGGAGCAGGCAGGGGGAGGTTTGCAGCGCTCGCCAACTGTCTGATCCTTCTTGAGGTAGGAGGGATTTCTGGGAATTCCATTGTCATTTCTGAGATGGAAAACATGATGAAACAATGGTCCAAAACAGCCGGTTTCGTGATGTTCCTCTAAGAAAGTCCATACATGATTCTAGTATATTCCAGAATATAATATCCGCATTCATGTGTGTGAAGCATCCCAAATTTCCAGAGGTAAATACCATTCATTGATATCACGTCATAGATGCCTTTGGTGGCTACATAGCATTAAAATTAAAACCATCTTAAATCCGTGTGATAGAACTTGTAGATAGATCTATATATATATATACACCACTTTATACCAATTGTTTGGTGTTTTTTTGATCACACTATGCACAAAAATGAACCATAGTAGACCCCATCTCTTGTTGGTTTTGTCCCCCTTTGGGGATGTCATCCAAGATGAGTTGGGCCAGCGCCGCAGGAACAAGTTCTGCCAGCGTCCGAAAGGCGTCTCAGGAATCGACCGATCAAGGTGCCAGCTTCAGCATCCCCAAACTATGTCATCTTCTGACTGGTAATCTAACCTGACAATGGAAAATCATGGAAATCATGGAAAAATCAGGTGTTTCATCCATTTACAGAGAATTTTCGCATTCGGAAAAAAATGATTTTGAATAGCCACTGGCCACAAGTGAGGTGATAAGGGTGGACTCTCTGTCGGCCAAAGCGTGGGGGAACTCAGTTTGTTGGCTTGGAATCCAATATGTCTGAAGGTTTATTGATGAGACGTTATGGTGTTGTTTCAGAGTCGGGAACCCCACAATCTCATCATTTTCTCCATTTAAAACGCCATGCATGAGGAGGCTCCCATTTTCTTTGCAAACCAACTACGGTTTTCTAAAGATGATCTGGTTTTGTCACTAGCCCAAACCATGCCCAAACCTCAAACATTCGAATTTTAATTGAAAAGATGCTTGGATTATATGTGCCACTTGTTGTACATTCCACGTGAGTTTTTTGGTGATTTGGAAAGAGTTGTTCTAATCCTGGCAAGAGGTGAACATGGTGAGGGTGCATTTGCCGCATTGGCTTTCATCATCAGAGGATGGCGATCGTGCTGGTTGGCCCTCCCTTCCCTCTGTTAAGCACCACCAGTATGGGACCCCAAAATGCATAGGTCCCATGCATTCCACCAGGGTTTCGCCATTCTGAGATGGTGGCAAAACCGCAGCAACACCGCCCAATTCCATCATTTTGGTTCCACAACAATGTAACATGGAAAGCCATTTCCCAACTGGTACTGGTTCCGCAAATTCCCAGCGTTGGTGGTGAATATCCTCCTTATTCCTGCATCCCACGAATGGCGAGGTATGGGTGACAGGCCTCCGAAGCTCGGTTGAGCTCAATGACTTGGAGGCCCTGGAAGAGCCATGGCGGACTTGGGCAACAAATGGGGGAGAGAATATGGAAACTTGGTGGAGATCAGGGATTTCACATGATTTGACTGGGGATTTCACCTGCAAAAGTTGGGATAGCAAAAAATGATAGCGGTTGATTAGGATCTTTATACTACCTTGCACTACCAATCTTGTGCAATCTACAGTACACAATTTATTCGAGAACCTTAAACTCATCGTTTCCATACCTTTTTTTCAGAAGTGGACCTTGTACTCGTGCAACGAGCCAGCACTTGGTCGGGAGAAAGCTCTGCAAAAAGGCACCCAGCATCTCGCCACAGCTGAGCGGATCAGTTGCTGGACCCGGCAAAGGATACATTTAGACATATCTGCTGAAACTATTTTGATGATTTTTAATTGGAAACCGGAAAAATTGGAAAGTCATGTCCACGTGCCAAAGTGAAGATGTTTCGAGCCTTGCCGGAAGGCTGGTAATTATTTGTTTCGCTTTTTTTTTGGCGATACTTGCACCGACGAAACATGTGAACCAAAGAAATTGGATGATACTCAAAGTTTGAAGGAAAATCTAGGGTTCCTTTATGTTCCTTTAGATTATGACAGAGTCGTGCCATGTCTCATCATAAATTCGATGGAATTTGAGGCCAGATAGCCACATTAGAATACACTAGCTAGATTTTAATGTTCTCCGGGATATGTTTCTGGTTTTGCGACTTATCCCACCAAAAGTTGTCAACATTCAGGATCATTCAGGTCATCAACAATCCCCCAAGATCAATCATCACTTATTTTTGCCATGTTGAAACGTGCCGCGCGTTTCGTGGTGCTAACCCTGCTGGCACTCTGGGGCGCCTCCCATGACCGGCTCAGCTTCACCACACTGCGACCGCTGCTGGTGGTGTTGGACATGGATGAGACCCTGCTGCACGCCTCCCTGCTGCGGGATGACAGCTGGAAGTGGCTGAAGAATCCACGACTTTGGCAGCCGGCTTCGATCGATTTTGAGGCCAAGGGGAAGGGATTGATCTTAGGTCTGGAGGAGGAGGTGCCGCTGTTTGTATCACTTCGGCCTGGAGCCAAAGAATTTGTTTCATGGCTGAAGAAGCAAAAGGACATGGAGAAGATGGAGATTGCAGTCTACACGGCAGGAACCCGGCAATATGCGAGTCAGAGTGTTGAGCTGCTTGGAGGCTTGGCTTTGGCATGTAGTTTTTGATATCTTGTAACTATATAGTATGACATAGTCCTATATGTTGTTTTCTGATGTTTTGCAAGCATCCCAGTAAATGTGTTGGTTATGACTTGTTCATAACATCTTTTCTACCTTGACACTCTGTATAGGAAGAGGACTCCGGTCAGACAACCGTTTTGGGGTGGGTCTCAAGCCACCAGTCAATAGCTTTTGATGTTCCCAAGAAATCCAAGGATTGGAGAAGTTTCCTGCATTCTATCGAGACGAATGTGTACCTTTCGGCCTTCCACTGGCCAAGGACCTGTGCAAGTTGCGACAGGATCTGTCACGAGTTGTCTTGGTGGATAATTCCAAGAAGTCATTCTGGTTGCAGCCAGACAATGGTCTGTTGGTGTCTGATTGGGATGGAACCAATTTCACCGACCAGGAGCTGACTCGGGTGAAGCAGGAGCTGCTTGATCTTCTGGAGTTAGAAGATGTACGTCCAGCCTTGCGCAGCAAATCTGCCAGTGACGCGTCAGGAGCGTCGCGAGGAGACTACCTCCCTCTGGTGATCATCGTCATCATAGCTATCATAGCTGCCATTTTGTTTTCCAACCTTAGCGCTCCATAAACCAGTGGAGGCAAAAGATCGCGCAGTCAGCTAAATGGCGGTGCAATTCCCTTTGTGATCGCACTAATGAATATGATGACAAGGTGATGACCCAACTAGCCGAGAAAACTTGTCTTAAAAGTTGAAACAACTCCAGATTTTTTCCTCCCAGAGTGGTATCTTGACCAAAAATGATGTCTTGGTCTAGTTTCCTGCTGACATCATCTCCTTACTGGTATGTTGGCCAAACTTAAGCCATCTCAAGCCCAACCCCTTGGACATCTAAAAGAGAGTAGCCGGATTCCATGCTTGTTTGCAGGCTCTCGTCGTCAGATGGGATCCCATTTCAAGCCGCTCCTGGGATTGCATTCCGTTGAACATTTTGCATTTTGAGCCAGGATGGATTCACATACAGACAATATTGATGTATGCAAGTTGGTAGCCTCATTTCGATTCAGCATGGTGAGTTAGATTGATAAGACAAGAGCTCTCTGATCTTTTTCTGGAATTTCATGGTGGATTGGAGAACTTCTGGCAGACGTTTGATGATTTTGAAGGTAGATAAGGTGAATCATGGCGTATCTATGGTAGGGTCACGGCTCATTTGGCAGCCATGTCATCCCCAAGGATGGGTGGTTCGCTTCAATACGGGAGTAGAGAAGAGAATACGAGCCGTTGGGAAGCCTGTGAGGGGCTCTGGGAAACATTTTGGGGGTCTGAAGATCATGTCAGCCTTCAGGTACTGGGCGATAAAACATCCAAAAACTGGATTTGGGAACACGTGAATTGCAAGACTCCAACGACTTTTCTGATTCGCTTTGGTCGCTTTTCCATACTTCTCTGCCCTTTCATGAAGAATGCAGCCTAGTCAGAGATTTGAGTATTGGGATGACCAATCGCTGGCTGGTGGTTTCAATGGGATGATGATCCCAGAGAGACGAATCGATATTTTTGAGCTGGTTAAGATATGTTAAGATATGTTAAGGTCAAGACCCTGATTTTTCTCCCTGATTTCTAAAATATTGGAATTTGAAATCGTGCGATGAACATCGATTTGCCAGATGAATGTCAGCTATATCAGATACTTATGATATATCAAATCATATAGTATTTGTTTATGATTTCCCAGCCCATAGTCGAGAGGTGATGGGATGGTAGCCTGCAGTAACTACCAGCGAGGCGAATTTGGCCACCTCAGCACCAGCTACTGCTGCGGATGGCAACAAGGACATCGCGGAGATCACAGTGGCAACTTCCAGGGAAATGGATCATGTATAATATACTGTAATACAGATATACCATTTACTATGTATACATTATATGTATGATATGTAGATATATATAACAATATATGTCTTCAATACAAGTGCATCTTGTTTGAATACACAATACATAATGAGAAATTCCAATCTGATCATAGGGGCACAGAGGTGACTCGCCACTGACTCTGTATTTCGACATTTGGGTGTGGCATTTCTTGTTTATACATGCCCAAGATCATGAATCCCTGATGGTTTGATGGACATCCCAGTGAACCTGGTTCGCAGTCCCTATTTTTTATTGGCCAAAGATTCCCGCGTTTGTGAAAAGTGGATGGGTTTTTGGAACATCTACAGGAAACTGTGGTTTTAGCCACTGTAAAAATATCAGTGTATTCATCCTGCCGCCAATCAATCCATTGCTTGTTACAGTTGTTCCTATTGTCCAAGTAAAAATCTCCATAACTCTGGAGCTGCTGACCGGGGTTGGCAATCGTAGGAGTTGGAGCAATACATGCTGCAATCCAACTGGTCTGCTGATGGCTCAGCCGTGAAGTCATCCCATGTCATGGGGATATATGGCTGGCAGGGTCAAGTCATTGAGTAAAAAGGCTGGTCATTTTATGTCACCTTTGTAGTATTAACATGGAGGTTTCCTGAGTCATGGGGGTATATACCCCTAAATCATCCATTTTTGTTTGGGATTTTCCATTAAAAACCCAGCCAGCTCTTGGGATCCCCCATTACTGGACACCTCGGAAGGTGGAGGGCCCTTCCCAGGATGACTCCGCCGAAAAATTGAGGCCATTTATCAGCTCTTCTACGACCGCTTCGGCGTTGAAGGTCTGAATCCCAGTGGTTTTCCCGTCTAAATTTCAGATACCAAACCCACATTTCCCATGTCACCAGCAAGCCCTCTACCTGCCTTCATTCGATCCCCCCCTGCGACTCTAGGACTCGGTCGCATAGATCGGGGCTTTGCAGTGAAGGCGCGACCCGGTGCTTCAATGTAGACCGAATAGCACCATTCTCTGGAGAAATGGCGATAAACCATGAGATTTGATCGTGTTCCCTAACATGTCAGACACACCCCAATTTGCATTTGTTGGTTGGTGGTCTTGAATACTCATGACTTTTCCATCTCCAAACATGAGATGCTAAGCGTCAGCTCACTTGTTGGTGGGTTTAGATATCACCTTGGTGTCAGTTTTGGGAGAAAGATGATAGTCTAAGTGACATTCACATGTTTGGGTTGGAATTGGTTTTTGTTGAATGTTCAAACAATGTGGCTGATACAGCCTCATGTTCTGGTTAAAATCCAGCATGTTTCTCGTCCACAGAACCCAATTTTGGCATTAAAATTCCACATGTGTTTTTGCTCAAAACTCAACATTCCACACTTTTGGGATTGGGGGGACATCAATAATCCATAATAATCCACATTTGGGGTTCAACCAACCCCTCATCAGGCAGCGGTGGAGATGACATTGAGCATCGTCAGCAAGTGCTTTGCGCTGCTGCGAAGCGATCCCCACGGCCGCTTGTGCCTTGGTTGAGTGGCGATCAACCCCTGTTGAAGTTGGTTGATTAAACATCCCCCTTTCTATTTCCTCTGTAAAATGAGGGTATCCAGGTCGCGATGAAAATGAAATAGAGCAATATGTTTTGCAATCTGGATTCTTTCTGATTTTATAGAGTGCACTTTTATATTGGATATAGAATGGTGAATTCGAAATAGGACCTTGAAGCATCCATGTTGGAGGGTTATCAGCCATATGGGTAACTATGTATGTAATTGTAACAATTGTGGGGCGTTCGCAAAACAGGATGTTTAAGTTGATATTTGATATAATATCCGAAACGCAATGTTGGTTTAGCTCAAAATTGGATAGTCTCGTGATAACAACATCCAAACCGGATTGCTAAAATCGTGTTTGTATGATGCATTGCCAGTGCATCTGAATTTCCCAGGGGTCTCAAATTCGATGTATATGATCTCTCCATAATAAAGTCACAGGAGTATATATATTGTATCCACGGGGCTTCCTAGCTAGATACCAGCTACGGATCCATGCTTGGGAGATGTCTTTTTTTGGCAAAATACCGAAACAAGTATGGAAACCATAGATGGAAATGGGTTTGGTAGCTGAAATTTCAGAGGAAACCCATTCCATCCACTGATTTATCATCATTTTCATTTTCCTCATTTGTCGGTAGCAATAACTGGATCCATTTGGAAGTATGTACCCCCTTTCCAGAAATCAGATTCTTGGCATATATTATTATCCCAACTATATCCCCAACATTACTATTAGATACCATCTACTTGCCCGGACATTTTGGTTGGTCGTTAAATATATGCCCCAAGATTTTTCATATAATTGCTAGCTATACTATATCCCATTATAGTTGGTTGGTTGTTCACTCCCCTTTCGCATGGTCACAGGCACTGCACGCCGCTGCACATCGCGGCGCTGCAGAGCAGCGTGGAGGCGGCGGAGGTCATCGTCCGGGACTCGCCCAAAGTGGTGGAAAGGACGGGTGGAGCGGCTGGAGCGATCGGAGGTGGGAAAAAGCGAAGTATCTTTAGGATATCTTAGGCAGGATATCTGAAAATAAGGATATCTAAGGGAGATAAGTCTAGGATATCTTGGGATATATTTTAGGTCTCCAAAAACCTCATGGGTTGAATATCGAAGGTCAACAGTGGCCGGATGTGTTCTTTCAAGATGAAGCATCTTCAGATATCCCATGCCTCCCCCGATCCCAGTCATTGCGTTAGGACGCACCGGGAGTCGCCATCCGCGTTGAGTCCGCTGCACATTGCCATTTTGTGCGGCAGCCACGCGATTGTGGAACTTCTGCTGGATGGAAAAGCCAATCCCAATGCCACTGGACTCACAGAACTTAGATGCTTCCCCCAATGGAGTTTTCAATGGCAGAATAGATGGATTTGGGGAGATTTTTGGAGGAGATGTTGAGGTGTGAAAGTTGGGAGAGTCATTGAATTTGTGTGTTTGGAAGTGACAGAAACAAAATTGTGCTGCCAGGAAAACTTTCTTTCAGAAGTTGCAGAAACTCGCCCAACCTTGTGGGGAAAAACACTTACCCTCCCTCTTGTAATCAGACATGGCTGGCTGGGAAATCCACGAACTAAATGGAGGTTGCAATGAGAAAATCATCAATCAATCGGGGATGTGTTCAAAAGAAAACTATAGAAAACTGTATTGATTGCATTTTCATTGATGCATTTCCCAACTACACACCTCCAATATATGATGTACGTTGATGTTCCATAAATCCGCAATGTTTTCCCGTGTTCCGAACGACCTACCGCTGGAGGTTTGTACCCTCCACAGCGTCTCTCCCTTGCACCTCGCGGCGACGACCTCCAAGGTGCGACGTTTTTCAGTTGGGCCCCAAGGATCATGACCCGATTAAGGGGAAGCATGGGGAAATTCCATCCATGTCTGAAGAAATGAGCGTTGAGATGGAAGTATAATGTGTTATACACGCAATAAAAAAAATATATATCATATTCCCATGATATCCCCATTCGCATTATATTACCATTGCATTACCATTATATGAGGAAAAACTACTACCATGTACCATGATATTCCCACAGCAGTTCTATCCAGTGCCAGGAGCTCTGCCAGCTGCTCCTGGCGTATTCCGCTGAGCCATCCCTCCATGATGTCATGGGAGTCTCGGCGGTGATCTGTGGGGGGATGGTGGAATGCCCCCAGGATATAGGATGATACAATCTACACACATGTATAATATATATATATATATATGTGTATGATTGTATGATATGTATGATTATAGATATGATGTAGTAATATAAGATAGAATATATGATATATTGCAATTGATATGTGATATATGACATGTAGAAAATTATATACTTTGTATATATATATTATGTTTGTAAAGCAAATGATGCTATACTATAATGTGTATATAAATATATTGTATATCATGTCTTGATTTTGGTAGCGTGATATCTGGAATGATATATATATACTATGATATACCCTCTCGCAATCTGAGACATTCCCATAGAAAATGAAAATTTTTAGTGGCTAAATCATATACAAATAATACAGATGGGTCATTTCCCCATGGCTGGCATAAATTACCAGAGGGTCTACAACGTCTAGTAGACAGATATTGGCAAACGTGACATTATGTGACATGTCACTATGCCTATATCCAACTCTTCGCAGCAGTTTGTTTGTTTCGATCTTCATCCAACTTAAATGACAATGGGACATAATGTGGATGGAAGAAATCCTGAACCACCTTGGCTGGTCAAAACCCGATAAAGATGTGGGCCAAGAGGCAGCCATTCATGGTGTTTGGGGTCCAATGTTTCATACATCCATAGGTCATAGGTATCCATTGATCCAAGACCTCATAGTTTGAATTACTTACATAATCTTACATTATAGCCTACAGAATATTGGGATTCTTGGTAATTTGGTAATATATGTAATCTGATACCCCTGTTTGTTGGTTACATTGGGATTCGCAACCTTGACACCCCTGTCATCCTTGGCCGTTGCAAGGAAGCAACACCTTGCATTATGCAGCGACCTTCAAGCAGCATGAAGTCTTGGAGGTTTTGCTGCAACATCCGCAGGTCGGTCCCTTAGTGATGGGCCAGGATGGGCCAAACAATTCTGGATACCAATGGACCCACAACAATTGATCAATTGTTTGTATTTCAAGAGCCATTTTGGGTGGTACAGTATTGGTAGTGTAGATAATTCTGAGCCATGGCCATTTGACCGTGCAAAGCTGGCAGAAATGATCGATATTCATCGATAGATGCATAAACTGGGTGGGGATGGTTGTTGATTGCACACCTCTATTTTTCAAAGAGGTACTATTGAGATCCTCATAGAATCACGCATTTATATAAACATACTTAGATATATCGTTTATATAGCCCACATGAGACTTCACCATACTTCACCCACTTAACCACTGAAACAAATCGTCATCGCCAGTTCGCCACCCAAGGCCTCCCGACTTGCCTTGGAAGGTGATCAAAAGCGAGTCACGCCGTTGCACCTCACATGTGCCCTCTATAGCACCACTGCTGACACTGGGCCCAAAATTTTCGGCAATTCCTGGTGATGGTGAACGATAGTGAGAGATGATCAAAGATGGTGAACGATGATGAACGACGATGATAATGAATGATAGATACGTTGCATGGGGACCAATATGGACCAATGATTGGTTTAAGAGCAAAAAAATGCAGGTGGACAAGTTGCTTTGACAGAAAACAGGGTAATTAGCCAATTTTTGAATATGTTTGACGCATACCTCGATGTGTAGCTCAGGACATGCACGGTCCAATGTTGCTACTGGCATCGGGTGCCAAACCATGGCAAGCGGATGTGACTTGGAGCAACATCAATAGACTCAACCTATGACATGCAAGGTTTATGGTTCATGTGAAATGCAACCTGCCGGATGAGCCGTGGTTGCTGTCTGGTACTGTATTTGATACATATCTCTATACATATCTAGTGGTTTCAAATACCTGTCATTTTGCATCCCAAAAGGGGTGGGTCATCCCTCCTGGGCCTGATGCCCAAGGTCTCTGGAACGGCAGCCAGAGATGTTGTGCCTCTTGGTGATGATTCCTGAAGTATGTTTTTTGATGCTTGACAGTTGGGTTGTGTTTCCCTTGTAACCATAATTTTTTTTGGGCGACATTGGAATTGGAATATATATGAATAGGTAGTATGCTCATACATACAGATTCAGATTCAGATGTTATATTCTATTGGCATGTATTGAGAACCATTTCCCACACGTTCCAAGATCCCGGCAGATGCCAAGGCCTTTCTCGGTGAATTGCGAGCTCACCAGGTTCTTCGAAAGCCATGGCGACAACTCGAAGGTTCGCATAGCTGGTCATTTTTTCTGCGTGAAATCCCCAGATTACACCATTGCACACAGTCCGTGGCTTGTCATTTCAAGGCAGCTGCCCAGGCATGGTTGGAGGAGCGCTGGTGGCCATGGCGAAGTGAGGGGATGTCAAAAAATGGTTGGGATTTCCAAAAAGTCAGTTGGTTGCTGGTTTCGCATGTTTTTTTTGCATAGCAAAAGTTGGTTTATATACATTGAAATTATCTTTTGGGACGGGCTGAAGTCACCAATCAGTCATGTATTTTTCCCACAGAAGGGATCAAGTTGATCCATGTGTGCAGGGAGGTTCTACTTTTAACACCGAATTCTTGGGAAAATGCCCACGTCAGTTCGTGTTCCACAACACAGCTGCGTGGTGTTCGGGTCATCAGAGGTTTGACAGATGGTGGCAGATGGGATGGCAGATGTCACAGCACATTTGTTGCTGGACAAGTAGCATCAACGTTACAAGGCGTAATGGATTTGGATTTGGAAGGTTTTCCCAGGTTTTGGAAGATTTAGGAACCAAGACTTTTCAGATACTTTCAGTATTTTTCAGTTGCCAAATCAATATGATGATGCCCAGGATATCCCAGAAGCCGATTCAGCACAGGAGTTGCTTCTGAATACCGCGTCGGATGGCTCCGAAGCCACTGAAGATGTCGAGGAGGAGGACCTTTGAAGCCACCAGGTGTGCCTACTGCGTGGAGGGGCCCAAACTTAGGCGGATTCAATGGGGATATACCATGATGATACAATCATCCACAATGGAGATATAAGTAGGATTTACCTTCACAGAATAGGATAGATCTGGATGATGGGAAAATTTTACGATTGAACTCCCTCTCAATTTGGTAAATTCCAATAATGATTTTCCCTGAAACCAATCTATAGATCCTATTTGTGGATACATATGCAATCATATGCATACATTGAGTTGTTTGCCGTTGTATGCGGTATTTGCATGGCACATGTAGATATGTAGGTGCTGTGGGGTCGCAGATGGTACGTAGAGAATATCCAGTCACATGCCCCTTGAGCGGAATTCGACATGTTGGGGGTAAAATACCATGCCCCCCAAAAAGGCAGTTTGGATATTGTTGGTTGCATCCCCATATGTAATATCCACTTTGTTGGATTCTGTTGGGGGTTGTCACCAATCATAATTGGGGTTGTCCAAACATGCCCCCAATATCCAAGAATTGCCCATTGTCCCCAGAATGTCCCCATCATTGTTGGCACCCATCATTGTTGGCACCACCTTTATGTAATGATCTTGTCATTAAGAATAGTGCAGAAATCTCCATAGGTTTCCATAAAATGGTGCAAAGGAAAAACCATGTGGTACCCATTTACCAGGACAGCATTGGAGTTGAAGCAGTCCCTAGCCCTAGCGCTTCGCGGCTAGATGGTGCCGTCACAGAAAGGGGTGCGCCTGGGGAAATGAGATGCACTGGGAGGATCGTTGGCAGGAAGTGGTTCGTAAATAGTTGGGTACCTTGGGGTAAACACACAGAAAGGTGTGGAAAACCCATGGTTTCCCTATAGGAAAATGATCTACAAACGGTGGGTTTTCTACATCCATGGGCTATGGGTATCTCTTCGATATATCCTAGGTAAACATTGTTTAAGACGTTATTTAAGCAATAAATTTAGATGGGTGAGTTGAAGATATACTTTTCTACAAGCCTGCTAAATGTGGGTGATCGCTCAGGTCTCGAACATCTTGTACCATTTTGTCAAGTGTAGGGATGGTCCCCATGCTTGCTTCCAGGATTCCATATGACCAGATGCACATGGACTTCACACGCCCAAGATCCCCCAAGGAAGAAATTTAAATTTCATACATGCCATCGTCCATTTTTGATCGTCTTGCGATAGTAATAGAATTGATGGAAAACCACAGGTTTGGCAAGTAAAATCATGTAAAAGATACTCGTAGATGCTTCCCAGAGGGTAGCACACAAAAAACTAAGATCTCTCGTCCTCTCCTTTGCCAGGTGCAGAGATTCACATGCTCCGAGAAGAGGTCGAAAGGCCTGTGCAGCTGATGGCTTGTCCAGTGAAAACCAACGGGATGTATCCTCAAGTTTGTCGAGGAATGGTCATCATTTTATGGCAATTGAGTAATCCAGGAATCCATGAGATGATTTTGGAGTAGCTTGGTTTCGGACAAACCGGTAGCGGTTTGCAGTTTTAGTTCTATTTCATGATCCTTCCTCCGGATGACGGAACAGTCCATTGATGATAGTGATTTTTGTGAAATGATAGCCTTAGTGATGCAGAAGTCTTTAGCAGCTATTTTTTCAGGTCCACGGCTTTATGATGCTGCTGTCACGACCATGATGGGTTCAAAGAAAAGCTGACTTTGTCAATGTCGAGATTTCCATGGTTTTGCTCTTTTGAAGAGCAGTCAAGAATATACCCTTGACAATACCCCAAAGAGTTTTGCATGACATTTCCTTGTGATGAGACTCCGCTTTTCTGAAATTTAGGTTTCCTTTTCACAGCCATGACCACCGTTGAAGCAAGTGGCACCATCAGCGCTGGATTAGGCTCAAAGCTTCACTGGAAGACCGCGAGCAGAGGCCTCTGACATGGGGCAAGTTGGGTTTTGAGCGCACAGCTGGGGCTTGATGTTCTGCATTTCTCCATTGACTGGACGCGGCCTTGTGTTTGAATTCTTTCCGCAACTGCTTTGATTATGTTTCAAATACTGTGTCCTTTGTTTGGCATCCTGCTCTGAGTTGAATATCAGATCACCCAAGTCACCAGTCTCTATGACTGCGTCGGTGGAAGGTGTGAGGAGTTGGAACCGCTAAGAATGAAGCTGCAGCACAGCCAAGAGAAGGCTAGGAAGAATGGGCGCAGATCCTTTACAGTCTTTGGATGTTGTTGGATTTTGTTGGCTTGAGGAGTATATAAGAACAAATTGGCCAAAATTGTCACCAAATCATTATCAGCCAACAATTGCCATCAATTTCCCATCATTCGAGGACTCAAAAGCTCTTGGCAGAAATATCATATTATATCATCATATTATCCCATTATCCCATTATTATCCCACTAGTACTGGTTGCAACTACCCTCTGGTAAACTAACAGTTGGCTATTGATGCCATGGCGATAGAAATCGTGGATTTTCGCATTAATAGCATGGTGATGTTCCATACATAGTTTTTTTGTATGTTTACCCAGAGGGTATCTGTTGACCTTACCTTTGCAGGTGGAGATGATGGAGCAAGCCGCAAGGTGCCCACAGATCAGCGGAGCTGGTCGTGGTTGGAGACGTAAGATGTTAAGGATTTATTTCAGAGCCATAACTAACCCAGACAATCAAGAAATGAATGATTAATAAGTATTAATACATCTACAATTATATTATCTATATACCTAACTTATCAATTTCAGAACATTGCACAAATAAGGTGCTAGACACCAGTCAAACGACAACAACATGGGGAGTTGACATCTCAAAACAGTACATTGCCAGTTGATAGTTTCACTGCGGAAAGATGGTCCGCCTTTGCTGTGCCGTGGGATCACCGTTGCAGGTAGATGAGATGCGTTTTTGAATCAACTGCTGGCATGAGCAAAAGCCTAGCCATTCTGAAGACTCAAGGTGTTAATTCTTGAGCCACTTTTATACAGTTTTGATGAATATGATAAAGTACGATAATACAGTTCCCAAGCTGCCACAAGCCGCCGGCCATTGTGGTCCTCCTCTAATGAGTTCCCAAGGAATCAGCAGCAAATCTTCCAAGTTCAAATGGATTTGATGGACCAGAGCAGAAGTCAACATCAGGCAGGGGGAGTCTCTTTCGGCCACAGAATTCCACAGAATCTTGAAGCACTTTGGGTTGCTACAAAATAAACAACATGTAGAATTGGGTTGCTTAAAAACTATTTTCCCACAAAAGCGGTTGCTTCGATGCAGTGAAAGATCCAAGACATGGGCATGATTTTCTGCGCATCCCAAAGTGGAGATTGGCTGGCAATCTTTGATCTTCCCATTCAAACCTGTGTTGAGGCGCAGCTGCAGGAGAGTTGGGGGCGACATGCCAAGTTGTGGCAATCAGGGCACTGCCAGCACAACAGGATTCTCTTCCGATAGTTGAGATCATACAATCATAGCAATCACCCTCCGGTAATCAAACATGGCAATTAGAAATCCACTATAAATGGAGGTTTTTACGGGAAAATCAACTATAAATGGATGATTTTCCATTGCCATGTTTGATTACCGGAGGGTATGAGAAAATATGAGAAAGTATCTAAGAAACAAACACACACGTTCGCTGTATATAAACACCTGTACAAACACCTCGGCATCCATTGCATTCCCCCGGATCTTCGTGAGGAGTTGAAGGAACGACACATAGCAGATCGACAGCAGTGGGAAGATCGCAGCCAAGCAGAAATTGAGGTGCCCAATGGTGCCGAGCTTCCCGTAGTCCTGGTGGATATTGCCATAGTCATAGTCCAGTGGTTTGATGATGTTTTGTTTGATTTATTGGATTTTATTTCGAAGATATATACAGTATATATTTTATATAATATTGTATATATGATAATAATGTATGCTATAATACTATATAGTACTGTACTGGTCTATTCAACTACATTTGCTATCCAAGAATGGTAGGTATATCTCAATGCTGTTGTCAGTTTGACAGTTGTTCAAATTCTTGATCAGATACTGTAGCACATGGGAAGATACTATGTCATTTTGTTTGTCATGATAATATCCATTCAGTTCCATTCATGGATTGTATTCATTTGACCCATTTACCCTCTGGTAAAGACGAAAATGGCCCATGTGGCTGCGAGTCAAAATGTAACAGCCCGATCCATACCCTGAACCCACGGGCCGCTCCATACCCCCGATCCATACCATAATGCAGGTAATCCAAACCGATCCATACGTCCGGATCACCGCGGGCCGATCCATACCCGAATTTTGACGCACACCCATGTAGTTCGGTGATTACCCATTAAGAATTGCAGTTTCCCATGGCAAACTGTGACTTACCAGAGGGTATAATTGGATGTTGAATTACGTAGAGGGTGGAATAACATGGAATAACCATATACCAAGCCGCAGGAACATATACAGAAAGGTAATGTGCCACTATTTTAGTGGGGTCTTACTTTTTTCCCTTTTTGTTGGGAGGGTTCTATATATTATTTGATCATATACCTTCCCATCTAGGTCTGGGTAGAGAAAAAAAGACAGCTTTCCTGGCGGTGTCCTGAGCAGGTTCGATTGCGAGAGTCACAGCAGGAGGAGCCATGACTCGGGGTCCATGACTTGCGGAACTATGTGACTATGGAGTGGCAATTTCTCCCAAACAGATACTGTATGGTTCATGTTGATTAAATGTTCAAGATGGGGGTTTCATGGAATATGATTGTGGATTAAAGAACTAATTATAAATGATGGCCACGCTGGAACCAAACATGGCTGGCTGGGACCCCACCCATGTCAGTGGGAAAATATGTAAATAGGGGATGTTAATGTATGGCATTGTATGGCTATATTATTGGTCATTGAAGGAGTGTTTAATCAGCCAAAATGATATATTGCTCATTTTGGATTTATGTTGATGTCCCGAGAGATATTGATCTAGATGTCAATTTCACCTCTGAGGGTGTGGTGCTTGTCCTAATGAAGAGTAGAAAGCCCAGTTTAGGTTTTCAGTTCGCCTATGACTTAATTGACAACATATATCAGGAATTGCTCAAACTGGCGTGAAAATAGAAGAAGATTCAATTCAAAACCATTCTTCTCATATCCCAAGGCTGGCTCCGGATCCTGTTGTCATGGCTGTGGAAATGACGCATGGCTGTGGATGTATATACATATATTACAAATATTCTAGTGGCATGAACATACAGATATGCAACAGACATTTGTACATGAGTGGTTTTGGATATGATATGATGATATGCATAGATTCAGCGACAATTGCTGGTCCAAATCTGCAAGTGAGAGTTCAAAAGCCTGATATCCTTCGATGCTTGGACTTCTGGATGTTCAATTCCCCTAAATATGTTGTTGTAGCGGTTGACCTATACCGGTTTTTGTATCCTCCAGGAATCAAACGTGGCTGGCTGGAAATCCCACCATCTAGTTGACGATGGCAATGCCGCAGGCCAGTGCCAAGTTGCAACAAGCGGAGCTTCAAATTGCAGAGCTGCAGGCAGGGATGCCGAGGGATCCTACTGTGCCGGCAACCACAACATTTTATGACTCATGCGCATTCATGATGAATTTCATGCAGTATCAACAAGATCATGAGAATTCATGAGAGTATACTATAGTAATTAATCAGATGTCTTATCATTATTGCAACAGGTCGTACAGCAATTCGGTTGTGTTGATGTTATTTTTTGGCGTGTGAGATGTTTTTGTGATATTATTGTATGTTGTGTGATGTGTTGTTTTTGATTTAATGTTTTTTGTTGCGTTCTTTTCTAGGAGAGTGTCCTTGCCCAACTAATGGCTTAACAAACATTCTTGTGATTGTCATGCTAAAATAGTTCACCGAATATCTTCACACAAGTTTCTGGGATGACTTGATGGCAATAGCTCTGTCGGTATTGTTGGTGTAACTGTCGAATTGTGTTTCTCTCCTATACTGCATGGAAGACATTGTAGCTGTTAGGATGTGCCAGCCCTTCACTTGAGTCTTTGATCCACCACGGGTAGCATGTCTACTCCGTACCAGTCAGCTCCTTTGATGCCCAACTTTACATCGCATGATGCTTGGCAAGTGGCAGTGAAAGACATTCAAACTTCACTGAGTCTGACACCACACCAGACTTTCTACCACTCCATGGCTTTGTCTGAAACTAGGCTTTAACCAGTCACTGGTGAATCACCCCTTACCATATTAAAATGGCCTCAACCAATAGGGGGTATACAAGGTATACCATGGTATACCCCATTTCTAGACTTACCCCGGGCATGCCATGGCCTAGTCCGCAGCCATCGCCAGGCGGAGTTGCTCCAAGCCGAACGGCGGCTGCAAGCGGAACAGGAAGCATCGCAGGAGATCCAACGACAGCTGAATCGCACGCGATCACAGGACGGGTGCCTTGATGATCATCAGTCATCAGATCATCATGGCTGATGGATTATTTCATCAGGGGTTGGTAAATGATGTTAAATGTCCAAGAATTTACATCACCCAACTATTGGGGATATAATCTCCAGATACGCCTGAAGGTGATGTGAAACAAATCCCCAGAAAGGGACATTTACCAACCCCTGTTCATGATGATTATTGTTTGGAAAGCATCTGAGATGATCCATCGGCTGATACTGACAATCCGAGAACTGCGCACTTGACCTGGTGGTTTTGCATGATGATTTAACCAGAATTAATAGAGTTTTTAACATGTTGTAACCATAAAAAGAGGGGAACATAGCTGATAAATGATGCTTGATAGATTTTTCTTTTTGGGGGTTGTATCATCCAACAGATTATGGGGGTTATCACAATCCATGAACTGGGAAATCCTATGAACCAACCAGGTGGATGTTGATGGAGGTGAAGTTGTTTGGCCACTGGGTGTAAACAACTTTCGAATATCAGAAGTCAGTGAAGTCACTGCCTATCACTGCTAATTCTTCCTCATTGACATTTAGCAGTTGCGAGGAAGAATTCGTGTGGCTCTTCAAGTTACTTCACCTCTTTACTGCTTGGTGGTTTCACAATGTTTCACATGTTGTCAAGCAAAAATCCGTTCCTATTGACTGGCTTCATTCCATCAACTGCACTCCAGCCTTTTAGAATATGTTTAACTCGGGATCCAAACCCACTGAAAAGGTCAGTTTCATGTGACATTCCGTATGACATTTCTCGCTCAGCTTATCGGTTCAATGGTTTTATCTTAGAGATTCTTTGGATGTCACCGCAGTCATACATCGCGGCGGATACTCCGCTGCATGATGTGCGCGTCTTCGTGGATGGACTGCATGGCCAGACGCGCGCAGTTGCACTGGAAGCAGCACAGAGATTGAGAAACTTGGTCCAGAACTGAAGCTGTGATTGGTAATTTAAATATCTTCTCTGTAATAATATCAAATAATCAAATACCACTTAGAAACTAGAAATACCCAGAAATATGTTTTCATCGGAGGGATTATCGGGGATTATCAAGTATGGGGGAGTCTCAAATATATGGGCTGGTGATTATTATTGGCAAATATATGGGCTGGTGACTATTATTGGCAATTGGGATTCGGCATTGGGGCTGTTTAATTACAGGGGAATTATGACACTAGCTTAACATCACCGTTTTGAACAACAGAGGGGCACCCTCGGTGCCCAGGACTTCGTAAGTCCTGGGCAAGGTGACGCCCAAGAAAAAGAGGTAGCTCCTAAGGTTTGACCAAAAACTGCTCAGGAAGCGCTACAACTCTGGGACGTTTGAATGCAGAGTTGATTGAAGTCTCTGAGCGCCTACCGGGAGCAGCGGTGGATGTTGGTCCGGGAGCGAACAAAGGTTCGGTGTCCGTGACCTTTCGACCTGAACATGGATGTCATTTGGTGGCCAATGCCGGGAACGAAGGTGGGCATCATTTTTTTTGCTGGGACCAAAGACATTGCAGCCAATGACTTGGAAAGATGTATGTTGATCAGTGATTTGTGGACACTGGCTTTTTAAAAGACTGTGGGTCCCATATGGTTTGATTCATGGCGAGTCATCTTCCAATATTCCTTCTATGTTTGGTACACAAGTCAGTGAATTTCCATATCCCATGGCGTCCCATGGATTGCGATGGCACTCCTTCATTTTCAGGCCTTCCAGGCCTGAATTCTGCCTTCAGCCTAAGAGTGGATGGCACTCCAGCGGCGGAAGGGGAGGGACCTCCGCCCTTGCGGGTCAGTGCTGAAGGTCGCTGCTGCCTGGAAGAAGAAGCCATGCGGTGCTCGCTGACAGCTTCCCCCACCAAACACACCTGGCCTGTGATGCCATCACTTCAACTGGGACTGGGGATGGCAGGCTTGATGACACATCCCTTGAGGACTGAAAGCTCAGGCAGGGCTTCGAACCAATTACATTACCGTACGTTACTTTATTGGAAATCAATACCCTACATAGTTGGTCCCTGGAACTATGATTTTGGTTGCTTCTGTGGCTTCATTTTGAGTTCAAACGGCCCCTGCCATGTCAGGCCATTTGATTTTCACGGATGTATTGGGGCGCCATACCCTGAAGTTGAGCGCTGCCTCGCGGGATCTTCGACCAAAGCAGGGCTCCGCCTTCCTGAAACTACCGCTGCAGTCCTCTAAGACATCGGTTTCGTATCTGGTTGGTGGTGAATTTCAGCCTCAAAAATGGGGATTGACCTCAAAATACAGAGTATTGCCCGCTTGAAATGCTTTGATCATTCTCCAAGATGTTTTGTTTTTGTTCCATTCCCTTCTGGCTTCATCCAGGTATCATTTTCTCAAAGATTCCCCAGCCGACAGCCAGCCGCAGCGCCTGGCCGCCTGTTTGGAGCTGGCTGGGCTCCTTGGCGACGTCGCCCTGGGTCGCTGCGAGGCCTGTTGGATGCGACAGGGACCGCTGTTGGGAGGACGATGGCAGCTGCGCGGGCAGCTGGGGATGGCGAAAGCACTGGGAGGGAGCACCCTGCCCTTGGAGGACTGAGTATGACTGAAACGGTGCTGGATGGATACTTTGTGGTACTGTACTTCAATCATGGATAATTGTGGTACTTTCATATACTTTAATGATCTTTAATGTGCTTTAATGGTACTTTAATCATCTTGAATCTTTCGCCATAAAGTGGGGATATTTACTCACCAACGATGTGTTTTTGCACGTTGGCCATGACTGGATGATGCCAGATTAGATCACTAGGGTATGAATGGGTTTGACAAGTTGGACCCTGAAAATTAAAGATGGATATGTATGTACTGATGATGGGGCCAATCAGCGTGGGTATGATGGTATGATTCTCACGTGCAACGTAGATCAACTGGAAGGCACGTTCTCAAAAAAGTCGGGAGAATGATTTCCTGATCACGTCCCAAACCATCCAAAAATGGGAACATGATGTTCTGGATTTGTAAACCTAATAGGACCTATACCCTCTGGAAATCAACCATGGCTGGAGAATTCCCCATTGACGATCATGTAGTTCGATGATTTTCCCTTAAAACCTCCAAGTGGTGCGGGGATTTCGCACCACCATGTTTGATCACCATGTTTAATAGGTAGATCATCGAACTCAATGGGCCATAATTTCCAGTTCACAAACTGGGCCCACGTTTGATGACTGAAATCCCGCCATTCTCAGATCAACCCCAGGAGCGGTTCTTCTTGGGCGGCGCCGCGGGTGGTCTCCAGCGCTTTCTGGGCTTTGCCGCGCATGGATTTGGGCCAGCCACCTCTGAGCTGCGAGAGTCCAAGGCGGGGTGCTGGGGAAATCCACCAATGGAGGGTCAGCTGGGAAAATCAACGAAGTTTAAATGGGAGATGTTCCAGTACACCATGGTTGACTACCAGAGGATAAGCAATTTTTTTCAGGTTCGGATAGTTTTGTAGATTCTGTTATAGCTGTGATGGTTAGGATATATCCAAAATTTGGGCCATGGAGTTGTGGTGAATCCATTCCCTGCTTGGGATGTACAAAAAAAACCATTTTTCACCAACTGACAAGTCCAAAACTATGCCTCGCAATTTTCGCAAAGGATTCCCAATCAACCTTTACTGATCTACTGTTCTTTGGCAGTCGGGCATGCAAGGTCTGAACTTCCTCAATGATGCACCTTGAGCTGAGCAGTGCTGACAAATGGAAAGACACCTATCATTGCCCAGATCATGTATGGCAATGTATATACATGTCTGCAATGTTCATCGTTATAAATCTATATACTAGTGGTGTATATAATGTATAACACGTGATCTATTCATTTTTACCGTCCATCGATGATTTGCAGGCCCGCTTTGGTTTGGTCAAAGGCCTTGGCGGTCTGAATGCCGTCAGGACTGGGGGACTGGGATAGATCCGTAGAAATCATGGTAGGCCTGGTCATGGAATGAAGGTCCAAGGATTCAGCAGGGCGCAGCTGTTCTGAGTTAACAGCGCCTTTTTGGGCCCTTTTTTCTTATGAAAAATCCTTCCAGTTGCCACGGATTCCTTGGATTCTTCCATGAAATCCTGACTCTCCGAGCACCAGGAGTGGCTCAGTGATGGAAAGCACGGGTCCTGGAAGCTTCATGGGTGGAGACACTCGAGCCTCGGTCGAGGCGGTGCTAAGTTTCCCTTTGGGACCCCTGCAGTTGATGAGCTTTGGAACACTTGGGCTGTTGGTCAATCGATCGTGCCTTGGCCGTTTGATTTCCTTGGCCGTTTGTTGTTCAAGAGATATTGGGCAATTGAATGAACATTGAGCAGGTTTATAAGGGCAGATTTTGGAGGAACTCCGGGCTTTTGCCACTTGTTGGAAAGGATTTGGAATCAGTCAGTGACAAGCAATGACTAGAGCTATGGAAGGGTTTGTCCTCCAACAGTGCTCGGTGCTTTTTGGTCGTTTGCCATATCCTTACATATAGCTCTATGGGGTATTGAAAGACAGGCCGTATCACTTGCACACTATGTCTCTCTTGATCGTGATCTGCCAACAGCTGAGCAATTGCATGCATCTTTTGTTTGGAATGCAAACGTGTTTTCAAACTCCACCACCTCTCCGGGGCCCAAGTATCATATCGCGATCATTGAAATGAAATCCTGATAGTTGGAACCCAAACTATTTGAAGGTCTTAACCATCCAACAGGTGTTGAAACCGTTCCGGGCACACGGGTCATTCACGGATAGGCCCCTAATTTTGGCAAGTGGCAGAGAAAATATCACCAATATATCACCCCATTTAGTTGGATAACTGGGCTGGAGAACTTGGACACCATGGCCACCATCCAAGGTGTGTGAAGAGCATGGACGACCTCGCACAGAACCTTCGTGCCAGCTTGGGCGCTGGTGTGGGCTATCCTTTGCCTGGAGGCAGGTATGTTGAAGGTTGGATCAGGATTCTTTGCAGTAGGTAGCTGGTGGTTTCAAGAAGTTTCTGATTTTTCCCCACATCTTTGTGTGGGGTTGTTGTTTTTTGTTGTGTACCCGTCGCCCGCCTCCCGCCTCCCGCCTCCCGCCCGCCTCCCGCCCGCCGTCGCTCACACACAACTTACTCACACACAACTTACTCACACACAACTTACTCACACACAACTTACTCACACACAACTTACTCACACACAACTTACTCAC
>BGPT01000277.1:256661-271661 GCA_003297045.1 Symbiodinium sp. clade C Y103
ACTCTTTCACACACACAACTCTTTCACACACAACTTGCTCACACACAACTTGCACACACACACACACATACACTTACTCACACACAACTTACTTGCACAACTCTTCCACTCACAGCTCTCTCACACACAACTCTTTCACACACAACTCTTTCACACACAACTCTTTCACGCACAACTCTCTCACACACAACTCTTACACACAACTCTCTCACACAACTCTTTCACAAACATCCCTTTCACACACCACTTTGTCACACACAACTCTTTCACACGCAATTCTTTCATCTGCTGCGGTACCTATTGGGAGAAGTTGACATGTGGGGTTATCCGGTCCTATAATTTTTCCATCCCTAAAAATGGGATTATGATTTCAATTCACTTTGGTAATTCAACAGCCCACCTGTCAAGCAAAAAACTGGACAAGAATTGATAGCTTCGGGGATGTGCCAAGCAGGGCGCTAAATTGTGCCAAGACTTTCTGGCTGATGGATATCATGGGGAATATAACCAATGATTAGCTGGTTGGTGGTTTAACGGTTTAACAGTTTAACACATGTTTTATGTTCAACCATATATAACTGGCATGAAGTTTCCCGTATGACTTTCCTGTTTTTCCCCCAACCAGATGATCATACTCTTGGAATCTCTGCCAGAGACGGTCTGTGGACCCCGAGGCGGTCACCTAGCTGCAACCTTCTCTTTGCCAATCCAAGCAGTTGAAGGCGATGCGCTGCGACCATTCCAAGTGTCCGTGAGCTTCGGAAATCAGCTGTAGCCATTGCGGTCGGAATCCAACGGCGGTCACGCGAGCGAAGAAAAAAGTTTGAGAGGCTGATTGTTGGCGTACAATGGGATTGATGGATCGGTGGAAGACCAAAAAATCCACTGGAGAATGATCATCCACTTAAGGTAAGATAGGGTTCGGATCATGAGTCAACCATATTTCACCCATCTTTTTGCCGAGCTTGCCGAGCTTGGTGGCATCTGGCATCTGGTGACCCCTTTGTGGCTCAAGTTCAACCAAGATCAGCTCTCGCCATGGTCCAGGTGTGTCTGACCAGCGGGGAGGAGGTGCTGCGCCAGGAGGGCGTCGCTACTCTGCGGGAGCTCCACCTGCAGCTGGGGGCCACGGGACCGGCCAGCAGCGTTCCGACCTTCCTGCGGGAGGATGGCCATGTGTTGCTGGGTGTCACCAGGATTTCACCATGATTCACCAATTTGTTTCACCATCATTAACTAGATGAACCATCATTAAGCATCAACTAACCATCATTAACCGGGTTAGACTAATCATCATCAACCGTCATTGACCGTTAGATTATCCACCATAAACCATCATTCGCCATCAGTTTCACTTTCTTATAAAAAGACAAAAAAATATCTAAAATGGGAACGATGAAGATATCATGGGGGAATGGGGGTATCACTCGATTGTCACCAATGACTAGCTGGTTGGGTTCCAAAGATGTTTTTATGTCCCTAGAAATAGAATGACATGGGATGAGGATTCCATGTGACTTTCCCATTTTTCCGGGGGTGGCGGTTTCAACCACCAGGTTGGAAGAAGACGATGTGGCGGTTGAGGACGAAGCACTGACCTTGGTTTGGGTGGAATGGTGGCACAGTTTCAACATCCGCAAGCAGAGTCCAAGTCGTTTCCAAAGATTTTTGCCCCGAGATGAGCATTTCAATGTGGGCCTTCTGGAGATGGCACTGTTGGCCGAACTGAAAGGAGGGGAGAATGGGAACATGATCATTGATTATTCACGAGCTTTGCAAGCAGATATCGAGCTTGCCATTCTCAATGTCTTGAATCACTTTCGACCCGAGTCACCCATTCTGAGAGCAGTGAGGGACTTTACGGCCTTTATCGTGGCCTATTTGCCTTCGGAACTGAGCAGCGTCCTGGGTATCTTGCTGGATGCGGCGATCGAAGACATTGAGCACCTCACTGAGCTCCGGAGATTTGGATTTGGGGATCACTTCACTGCGACCTTGGCCTTGGTCGAAGAGACCGTGAAGCATTTGTTGAGCAGCTTGGAATCTGAGTTGGGTGAGACCAAGGAGCATACAGAGATGATCCCGATTGTTTTCAAGTCAGATCCGCCCAAAACCATCCATGTGCAAAGAGCTTGGAGAGAGGAGGCGTACGTGTATTTTCAGAAGTTGCAGCCGAAGTTGCTGCGTTTCCTTCAACTCAGAGATCAATTGGCTTTTGCCGGAAAGGCTCATGAGATTGATGGCTGGCTGAATTTGCACCGCCCCTTTACGCATGCGGCCAACCACTACCAAAGGGATCATCGCTTCAGTGGGCTCTGGGCTCTTTGAAAGCCGAATCTGTGACATTTTGGTCACAAAGGCCGTGTCCAATGCCAAATGAGCTGGAGAGAGAGCGTGCAAAAAACAGCTGGCTGAGGCCGACTGTTCATGTGTTCATGTGTTCACATAGTTTTCCAGCTTATGAGATCTTATCACTTCTTCTTTCCATGAAAGTGAAGGATTCTTCAAGGATGGCGGAACAACAGACACAGAGACGATATGATACAAGTGTCCATGACTTTGTTCGGGTTTGCCTGAGCTGTCCCTCCTTTCCGTTTTGCTGGTTTTGTTGTGTTTCCTTGTATTGCTGTCCTTCCATTGTCCGCGTTGGTTAGTATATAAACAACCACCGTTTTGGGTTGTTTCGGGTCTGGATCAAACTTCAAGATTTCATCCACTGCATTGATTTGTTTTCATCTTATTGTATCGTGATTTAGTCTGCTTACCAAAAAAATCACATACAAATCAAGATAATCAAGGATAAGCAAGGTTCCCAAGGTTAATCCTTTCGGATTTGATATTCCTCAAAAAAGGTGGGTCTAACCTGACCTGACATGGTGACCCCAAGTCGACTGAGAGGAACTGCCTGCGGAGCCTGCGGATTCTGAACAAGTGGATGCTTCTGCACTGCAGGCGGGTCATGGCTTTCCCCAAAAGGGTTTGCAGGTTTGCGAGAAAGTTATGGTAAAATACATCGAAATACATCAAAATCCCATGGTTTCCCCAATGATACCTGACAATTTGGGGGGTGTGAATTGAAATTGACCCCAGGAGGCATAGCACTTTCGGAGTATCCTTTTTTCAGAGCATACTCAGATCTAACAATCCGAAATCCGAAAGCATAATATATGATAATATATAAACATCCAGCAATGCCTGCAACAATTGACATGGGTGTGTCTGAAACACAAAGATACCAAGCCAATTTTGGCGGGTTGAAGATCGTGATATCCTGGCAATCACTCGAAAGAACGCCAGGTGGAAGCTTTCGAATCATTCTTGTATCATCTTGGATCTGAATCAAACTCAAGTTGGGTTTGTCCCCAAAGTGGGGGGAGAATCTTATGTGTATGTACAATGTAATTATTTGATTATTTATCTATAAAAACCTCATATATCCTCATTTTGTTGCAGTTGTCGTGGGGGAGATGATGAAAAAAAACATTGGATTTGGGGGTTCAGTCTGCTTCCAACAGGAGTTGCAAGAACGGGTGGATCACTTGGAGGACGTTTGTCAGCAGGCGCCTGGCTTGAATGCCCTTGTTGATTGGTCATGACAGGGAGTTATACTACCTGGATCTACCTGGATTATTGGGCATGATTACAACACATAGTAGGGAAACCTATTTACCAAGTAGTATAATGAGATGGGATAGGGGTATCTTTAGTGGCTCTCATGGCGGCAGTTTGAATGGTGATTGTCCCTCAAATTCCCCCCAGTCTTGGAGCCATACCTCCAACGGAGCTCATCCAGTTGACAGGAAAGGACTGCCTCGGAGGAAGCTTCCAAGAAGCTCCAGGATGCTGAAGTCTTGTGGCACCTGGAAGGATATTCAGAAAAAAAAATAGCAACTCCCAAGAAGATTAAGAAAAACAAGTTGGGAAGCTGGAAATTATGGGGAAAGCATCATGGAACTATCATCCTGGAAACACTGTTCAAAGTTTTCGGAGGCTACTATATACCCCAATGATATCCCATTTAGATCCAGTTAGGGTGCTGGAATGTCAAGAGAAATCAATGATGTGGACATAGATGGGAATGCAAGCCACACAAAAAATCATGGATCGAGATATAATGCATCATCTTGGGGATCCGAAGTTGCAGGATATTTTAGGGATCAGAACGGGAGCACCATTCAGCCCGGGAAGGACCATAGGAATCGGATCTTATTTGTGGTCCCTAGAACCTAGAACTGCAAAATTTGATAATTTCCAACGAAGTGGGTATAGCATATATGGGTCAAAATGTTCAAGACCTATGTAAGTGCAGATTGAAGGTCATCAATGATAATGAACAGTTTCGGGGTTACCTAGGTTTGACCTAAATCCGTGTGTATAGTATATGAGTGTAGAACAGTGGTACACCAAGCAGAGGCACAGATTGCCATTCAAATAAAGCAGGATCAAGATAGAATTGGCTTGAATGTCCCAGATCCAATGCTGCAAGGAAGACAATACACCCATCAAATCTTCAACAGTTGATCTACTCAAACTGCTATGCAGTTTCACAGAACTGGAGTATTGATAATATCACCATCATATCTTTGGGATTCATGATTCTAAGCCTCCATCAACAGACCTACTAAGCAAATCCCTGGATTGTGGACATGGAAAACTCACCATTTGTAGATCGATTTCCTTGAGTTTCCGTGTTTGTGACCATAAAATGGGTTGCTGGATCCGATAGCCCCATGTTTTCATTGACTGTTTTCCATTGGTTGATAGTATAATAGTGACTGATATGTAATGTAAGTATATACCTGTATTTTCGAACCAACAAATAATAAGGATAAAGGATACAGCAACTAACGATGAAAATTATTCTGAAGAATGTATTCCATGGGATAAATCCTATCATTATCAAACAATAAATCTCGTTACATAAAGCTATATACAATATACATGCTCACATATACCCATATAATCTCATATATATATATGTATTACTATACTCTCTAACGTAGCTATAGAAAATCACAATGTTTTGTAGGTAAATCATCTATTTCTATGAGTTGCCAGGAGCTCTTGAGCGCCACCCGACGGCTTTGCGCCAAATATGCCATTGCCTGGAACACAGAGGCGACGGGATCTCGAGGTGAATAGGATCCGACTTGAGATGGGGGACCCATGTTAAAGGGATACACATTAGCTTAATAGTCATTTGATATTGATTTCACGATTTTGTTGTGGGATTTAATGGCATTTTAATGCGATTTCCCGCGATTTTAATCGGACGATATAATTTGACCAATTTGAGATGATATGAATCCCACCCCCCTTAGTATTAAACACCCCCGTTGTATGGTCCCAAATTTTGTGGAAATCCCCTACATCCACCTTGGTTTCTGAAGGGTGAGAACTGTTAGGGGAATGTGATTTTGCATGGAACCCCAAATATAGTGGGGATAGAACATGTGAATAAGGTGAAGTTATATATAATATTATATAATCAGCAGGATCATTTTGGGATGATTTGGGTGTGACCTCATCTTTTGGCATCTTATAGCTATTGAAATGGGAAAACATTGATCAGTCATGATAGACCCATGTTGGTTTGATACGGGGATATGAATGGGATATGTAATTTGAACATGCAACCAATAGTATTTTAGTTCAATGGCATACCCGCAAATCATCCAAAATTGTGAATTTTCAGTGGAAAGACCAATGGTTTTGGGGTACCCAAATGTCGAAAACAACACCAATAAGAGCCTTGAAATCGTGGATTGATGGCTTTGGTCAGAAAATAGCAGTATGAATCCGAACAGTGCATAGCTCTGAATAGCCCAAAATAGATTCAGCAATTGGTAAACAGATGATAAATGAATATGAATGCCTCGAAGTTCATCACGGAAAATCCTGGGCCAATGGATATTAAGGATTGCAAACAGCATCCCATCCTCAACAGCTGACAGGAACCCAGCCTCAACATGCTGGATGGAATTGTCAGCAACTGAGATGACCAACGCTGGGTTTTGTGAATTGAAGCTTGAAAAATAGACACTGGAGAGTGATTACATAAATATACATGAATTAATCCATAATACGCTGTGTGTATACGTATATATATATATATACCCACTAACCTATAGATATGTACATATACATATTAGCCATATTCAATTCTAGGGAGATGACTCTGCCACTGGTGTGGTCAATGATCCAATTGGCTCAGTTGTCACTTTTTCAGTGATCAAGTCACCAATTCCTCCAGGAGGAGTCTTTGAGCCGAGCGCAGAACGCGGCAGATGAGAAAGAGAAAGAGCGGAAGGTGCCGCCGCAAGCGCGGCGCAAAAGGATTCATCGCAGAAGTTTCATTTTCGGTGGGCCTATGGGTGTGTCTAGAGAATGAAGGGAATGCACTCTAAGGGTGCAATTTTGGATTTTAGATATTCTAGAGGCATGGTCCAAATCTCAAGACAACTCCACATAGCAACTGGTTCATTAAGGGGCCCCTACCAGTTTCCAGAGGGGTTACCTCTCACCCACAGGGATAGGGTTGCAATGAGATGATCTCGATTAACCAATACCTGGGATAGATTGAGACCACCAGAGATACCAGCAACACAGAAGTTCAACATGTGTTTTCTTCGCAAACCTCCTTGTTTATCATTTTTCTGGACGTGTTTATACACAAAATTTTGTGTCAGGTCAATGTGATGTCCTAAAACAGAGACTGGAACTAGCAGAGTATTTTCTTGAGCATCCTCTGTGGGTCTTCTCTGGAGCCTCTACCCATTACAGATCGTTGTTCCCAAGGAGCCAGTTGGAGCTCAGAGGTAGAAGGTGTCGTCCCAAGTCTACTGTATATCATAGATTTATATCATAGATTCATAGCAGGCGCCATTTTTTACAAGACCTTGTTGACTTTGATGATCTAAATGTACAGAAATGTACAGACCTTGTTATGATTACATATGATATGATTATATATACACATGTTTATGACATATATGTAAATACAGAGTATGCTTCGGAAGTATCTCCTGGTTGTTGATTCGCCAGGTTCTGCAGCAGCAGATGACGCAGCTGAAAGAAGAGGTGCCCCAGCTGGCACCGAGATCCTGGACATCCCAAAATTAGGAAATATCATCCTTATAGAGTATGTACATCTATCTATATGTATGTATCTATATATATGTATATCAATATTGTATCTACCTATATATATGATATAATCATACATGTTCTAGCTCAATTAGATTGCAATGAAAAGACTGATGATAAACATGGCAGCTATTTGGAGGCTGCTTCACATGAAAGTTGTTTAGACAACACGAGTCCAAGAGACGATCATCATGCGTTCAATGTTTGGTGGCGCAGGTGGAATTTCTCCGTGGTGCTAAGTTCGAGTCGGACGACAGGCGGCCTCATGTTGCTCCAACCTATTTCAGGTAAATCTTTACCATGAGAAACCCTCAATAGGTTGGTAATGTACTGGTACCTCCAATAGGATTTTGCGTCTATACTTGGAAAAAATCAGGGTTTCCTGTAAATGTCCTTGAAGTAATCCCAAAGCGATAAAAGCTTTTGGGAACTCTGATGATGTGTCCAAAACTGGGAATACCTCTGGTAATCTAACATGGCAATTGAATATATCTGGTTTTATGGAGATATACGAAATTGGCAACCATCAGCTACATTTTTTGATTGCCACGTTTGTTTGGAACAGGGTATCCATCATGAAGAATGGTGAAGCTCAGGATACGGGGTGCTAAGCTACCCAAGCCGAGACCATGAAATTGCAGTGGTGATGACTTGACATCTTTTTGGTGATGGCTTCCCGAAAGAAGAGATGCTATAGAAGGACAAGTGTGACTGGAACAAAATGTTGAAAGCGGCATGAAAAAGGCATGATTTCGACATGCGGGATCACTTGGATTTGTCTGAAAATACATGATGTGTCATCATTTTCTCTATTCAAATGGCTAAATACTGGGGCTTAAATCCTCCTTTTTCGCACATGTGATCATTTTGTGGAGGTGCCAACAGCTACAAGTGGAGCTCCAGCAGGCGGCGGGCACCAATGCAATGGGTAGGTAGTGCCGAAAAAAATGGTTGGGGGTCTCAAACTTTGACCGTCTGAGCCCTCGAAGTTTCATATTTCAGCACCCTTGCAGCCTTGCCAGATGTTACTGATATTTTGTTGGAACATTACCCAACTGAGAAATGCAGCAGCATTCAGTTGACAGGCCAAAAACAGCGTCAGTGCTCAAGCTCTGCAACTGGAGCCGCTTGGAGATAGCTCGGACTGGAGGGTGCCCAAAATGATCAGATTGGGTCCATGGTGGGTTCTGGAGGGCCGGTTTGCATACTTCTTCATTCTTCAACAGGTTGCAGCTTTACCCTGTGCGTGAGAGATGCATGGGGTTGGGAAGTGTCCCATTTCCTGGTTTTTTGAATATCACAACTGGATCGATGGTTAGTGGAGACGATATTCATCCCCAATTCCATTCGATGATCAGCGTTTTCCCCTTTCAACATGGGCATTAAATTCTGGGTTGCCCCGGTGCCCCTCCATTTAGAGACAAAACCATATTTTGGTGGTGTCTTAAATGCGTTAAATGCAGGGATCCCCAAGTCACCATGGGTTTCAATACTCAAATGGTCATCCATGACTTGGATGGTTTGGGGGTACCCCCATGACTTGGGAAACCATCCTATTATAAAATCATTCTATATTGTTATTATTAATCATTATTAACCCACTATTCACCATTTTTATGATCACTGCTAATTGATGATCAGGGCGTGCCCATTTTAAGAAAACCTCCACCCAGTTGATGTTCACCAACTGATTCACCAACCGGTGCGGCTGAGGTCACAGTTCCGGGATAGCGAGATGCAGCACCAGCAGGCAGTGGACCAGGCACCTCGATTCGTGGATGCCATGGAGCTTTGGCTACCGCTGAAGGAATCATTGATGCCAGTTGATGGGCATGTTGGGAAATGTTTTGAGAAACATATAGAAACATATGAAAATGTTGTTGGTAGTTTGTCTAATCTATCCATCCATATATCTATCCATCTATCCATCTATCTATCAACCTCTCGCTCCCTTCCATTGGGCTTCTGGTTGCCGGGGCCTCACCAAAAAAAATTCTCCACGCAGGCGCGGGGAGACGCCGACGCATGCCAGCGGCGAGCGAAGTTGGCAGAGGTGCTGTGCTGCTGTTGGGATGATGGGTTTTGGGGGGTTCTGACAGCAGGTAGTTGAACCCTCCAAATCAACCCAGTAAGTTGATGATAGGTATAACGGATGATGATAGGTGTAATTGAGGATGATAGGATATGATAGGTAGAATTGATGATGATTGACCACATTTACGTAAATTATGATGCTAGGTGTGATTGGTGATAGGTAAATTGATGATGGGGTAATTAGGTATAATAGGTCATGTGATGATCGATTTACATTGATGATATTGCAATGCAGTGGGTTCTTGATGTGATTATTCTGGGATACCATGGGATATCGTGGGACATATGACCAACAACAAAAATATTTTGGTGCGTTTGACAGTATTGTGTATACACATAGAATTGCACTTGAATGGTGCAACTGCTGATCAGCCATCAAATTTCAGGATGCTGCAGACAAGCCCATTTGGGAAGGGGTGGCTGTAGACTGTAAACTCTTTTAGGGGGGCTTATCCCAACATGGCGGATACCCTCAAGATGGCCAAGTGTTTTGGGGGTGGTGATGAACTGTGGGATTTTGGGCTAATTACCCAAGGCATCCCAAGGCTATATACCTTATGTTCAGACAAACAAATCACATTTGCGGTTCCACTGCTCGTTTTTGTGATGAAATCCCAGTGGTCATCAAGATATTTCAGGGTCTTTCCGGTTTTTCCTGATCTTTCGCAAATTCATCACCATAAGCAATGGTTAGCTTTAATTTATGCAATATCATGTGATTAATAATCATGCCATAAATTCATATTACATGATGTCGATAGATGATTCATTTATAATAATGTCATATATCTAATCAGTGCAACCCCCATGTGTTCGTCTCCAAAACATCTCCAGGCGCAGCTGCAGACGGCTCAAGCTACGGTGTGGGGGCCCGGCAGGGCACAGCTGGGATCATCAAAGCCGGGATTCAAAGAGCTGAAATAACAAGAATATTAAAAATGGTGCTTAAACTGGGTTTGAACCAACAAAAACTTGGATTTCACTGATTTCAGCTATGAATTTACAGTATTGGATGCAACATGACAGTGAAATTGGTACTTTATCAACAAAGGCTGAGCTTGACATGCCAGAACGCGGATGTAACCAACCAAGGGCGTAGGTCTGAATGTGTTTGACTTGTTGAACCCCTAGATGGGCCACGAATCATTGGTGCCCCATGTCTATTGCCAAGACTCCTAAAGACAACCCATGGTTGATAGGGCTTGGAGAAACATGTATCACTGGGATCATTGAGATTGCAAAGATTCAATTTGGCACCAAAACTAATTGATAAAACCTGATGGTTGACTGATTCATGGGAGTTAGTGAATGATTGAAAGCAACCGATCGCACCGGAGTTTGTCTTGCAAAGCTACATTAAATCAGGAGATCCCATGACTGCAGGCAGATCACTTCTCGGCCAAGTACCATGAACTGGAGGCAAGAAGCAACAGAATTGCATCCACCCTTTGAAGTTCCGAGTGCAACTTGGAAACGCGTCCCGATATTTGGTGTTCCAATGCAACCATGCAGGAAAATGGGTGTTGCTTTCAATGAGGATACAGTTTGGTGGGGAAAAAGAACATGAATGTCCTCTTTCTCTGGCAAATTGTATCATATAATTTGTGTTAGCCATATTTTGTCAACCAACGTCATCCATAGATATATGTATATATATATATATCAACCCTATATCAACCATATTATCCATATACATTACCATAGTGATTTATCATATATGAAGCGTATTCGCATCCTGTTGTTAACATCTGGAGATCAGAACGGATCGTCATCCAAAAGCGCGGTGGCAGGCGCGCTTCCAAGAGGAGCAGATCATCCGCAAGAAATATCACAACCAGATCCAGGTGGCATCAGCTCCCGTTCGCTGGGAAAATCATGGAACACAATGGGGATTTTTTCAGACATGTTTGATTATAATATATTGTCATTTATGTCATTTGAGGGAACAATCGGTCTCAGTCAAGAGTCTGCCTAACTGGTCAACTGAGAATTGTCTCATAATTTACACATACTTTTTCAGTCGAAAGTCAGGATCACAAAGAAATCTGCCATGACCAGCCAGCCGCTAGCCATGGCCGGATTTTCGATCGTCACCAGGACATGAAAGGCAGCGTCCGCGTCTTCTGCCGCTTCCGTCCGCTGGCCAAGCGAGAAGAAGATCTTGGTGATATTCCTGTCCTGCACAAGGCGGAAAGTGAACTGGGGCTGCCGTCCCATCAACTCACACATATATGATATATATTGATGTATCATATACATTTATTTATTTATATATATATACTATACATATGCGCAAAATTTTAAAGAATGATGAGCACTTGCCCTTCCAGAGACGTTTTTTTTCCGAATGGTATTGGGTAAACTTGGTTTTTTTCCCAACTAAAACGGATTATCAACACATATCCTTTGGTATATAATCCAAGATGAGAATGGAACAGTCCCAGTTTTACTAGAAGTCTATTCCAGTGCCGACTTGTTTCGTGGAGGGTATCCCTCATGTTGCAACTCTGGATTTCATGTCGGATATAAGATAGGCAAGCAACAAGAATGAGCATGTTGACCACCATTCATCCAAGATGGTTAGGGGGCATCTCAGAATCTCAATGGGGTGGATGAACCATCGGAGGGACCAATTGTGCTCCTGTGTTATGTAATTAATCCATTCAATTTTGGAACTATAACGTGGTAAGCCCAATAGCAAACTACCCCCATTTTTACCAGAAATGGGTGGTACGGGGTGGTATATGGTGGTAGGAACCATCCCCAAGCTGGGTGGACGCGGTTCCATCGCTGCCAGGCGGATGCCTTTAGTGTGGATCTTCATCGATTGGCTCCGCACAACGACACGAGACGATTCGACTTTGATGCAGCCTGAAACCTGGAGGACGACTCGGTTTGGATGATCTCTACAGATCCTGAAGGGATAAATTCTGTGGGAAACCAACAGATTTTCAGGGAGCAAGAATGGTTTCCTGGAGATATGCCATTTCACAAATCCAATGAGTTATAGTTGTTTGGATCATATGTTTCAGACCTATTGCATGGCTCCTCAGCGCGATTTTCCAAGAATACAGCCCATGTAAACTGAGGGCTCGGCATAGATACCTGGTGATATGGGGATGGTCCTTTTACTTTGACCTTCACCAAGATAGCAAATGCTTTGTCCCTTTGACCCATATCCATATCAACCTTCGAAGCTACCCAAAATCAGCATGTGGACTGTGGGTCCATTGGCACCCCAAATTTGCATCACAATAGCCACACCTTTGGTTGCTCAAAGCCCATGTCTGCTGGTTGAATCCTTGTTTCGGCTGGCTGAACCCTCATTGAACCCCCAGTCTTGTTGATTGAACCCCGATGTTTGATCGAAAAACTAACTGCATTTTGCGGGTCCAAAGTGATTCTCTCACCTTTGGGATCGCCCCAATGTCCAGCCGTTTGAGGTCTTTGGTGGTGATAGTCCCCAGGAGGAAGTCTTTGGCGATTGATGGGAGCTTAGTCTCAAGGGCCCATGTTGAGGTATCCACCTGTGTGTTTCTCGAACTTGGGAAAGCACAAAGCATGGGATTCCTGCCAGAACTGACGAATTTTCAGTTTTCCAAATGGTCCCCCCATTTGGAGAAGCCCCCAACTGACCTTGAAAGATGGAGTTTTTAAGCACAAAGCTCAGACTCTTGAAATCATGGATTGCATCTGAACATCCACCAGTTGTAGATGATTGGCAGGTACCAGTAGCTGGCGAGTTTCTCCTACCATGGTTGATTGCTAGAGGGTAGTTACCTAGTTTGGTGTTGAATTTATGTTGTGGATCTCCTGACCATCCCACGCTTTGTTCCATGACTTTTCACTGAGCAGGCGTTCCAAAACAGCTTGATATTTGATCATCAGGGTTCTATGACACTCCAAGATAGTCCCAAGAGGGTGCGGATCAGAACTATTGGAATTTGATGGTTTCACAATGTTGAACATAAATAAACATATATTTGATTATATTTGTATATACTGTACATAATTATACATATTACTTTCAAATTTGCCAAATTTCTGGTCCCATTGGTACCCAACTGACTCGACCCAAACCCATGGCTGATGAGGTGAAGACTTGGTGCGCAGCGTGATTGACGGTTACAATGCTGGCATGCCAAGAAAGGGCCCTGCGGGTGGTATTGACACAGCACTAAACTGATAGCGCCCCAAAGAAGTATCATAGTGGAAGTGGAACTGAATATCAAACTGTCCTACGATCCATATAGGCTTATATATATGTATATAGATAGATTGATATGATGTATATATAGTACAAATGTATCATCCCCCCATGAAACAATCTGAATCGCTGTTTCAAGCAACTTGGTAAAACCTGCTGCAAAAACTGTGGGGAGAAGATGGCTCCAAGGTGACTATCTTCGCATATGGCCAGACAGGAGCTGGAAAGTCCCTCGGCTTCCGAAGATGGACTGCAAGATGATCCAGATTTGATGATCTCAAAATGATCTCTAATGGGGAATGTGGATAAGATGGGATGAGGGGGTACCCCAATCTTAGGAAACCCTCACCTGGTGGTGCGATTTGAGTTTGAGTCAAGCGGCTCTCAATAAAGTGGGCAAGGGTAAGGGTTATTGAATTGAACGCTTGCAGACAGACGAGCCGGAACGAGCGTAAAAGCATTCCACGTTGGAAATCTTGCTTGTTATTCAGATTCACTCGGAGTCAAATATAATATACTGTATACAATACAGAACTATATTATATATATGTATATGTATTATGATGTATATAATCATATATGTTTGTATATGATTATATATATATATATAATTATACTATTATATATATACATATCAACTACATGTGATGTTAATGAAATGTCAACATCCAACATCTTAGAATCTCTTGGAAGTAAGTACTACATCCTCCTTGTTTCATCCGTGGATGACCTCCCAAACCTCCGATCCCCCAGGACCCATACGATGTATGGCACCAGCGATCATCCCGGACTGGCCCCACGCCCGGATCCACAGCCCATGGACTTGGAGGGCTGTTGCTCCATTGGGGAATTCAAGTCATTCAAGGTTATACAAAACCCATCAAAAACCTTCATGAAAATTCAGAAAATGCCAAAGGGATGCCAAAAGGTTCATGATTCAAAGGGACCACTACATTCATAGAATGAAGAGCTACTGTATGAAGAGTTTTTCCGAATGATGTTGTTGTAGAGTATCTTTTCCAGTACTGATGTCCATGTTTCCAAGTGTTCTGGATCTTTCTTGGAGGTTGCCAAATGTGTGATTTGATGTCATGTGATATGGCCGTTCTATGAAGAATCTTCTGATTCTTCGCCCCAGCCAGGTGCCATTGACTCCCTCTTTCATTTGATCCATCGGGAAGAAAAACAAGGCGCCACCGCCGATGAATCATGGAGCTGATGTGTCTCCTCCTGGATATGGCTCAACATGATTTTAGGATATTTTAGGGGTGGTTGAAAATACTAAAAGATGACCCAGCTAAACACAAAGAGGCCCGTTTGGCACCTCATTTTGGACCTAGATGTGCGAAGGAGTTGACTTGGATCCACCCCGGAGATCATTCCGACGTTTCTGCAGGTGATTGGTTTGCCATGGTTTAGCATGGTTTGCCAATGTCCTTGGTGAAACATAGCAGGATTAGCTTCAATGATCTTCAATGTGTCTACGTTAGAACCCATACTGTAATTGTTGCCACACTGAACGACCATTGGAGTTGACTAGTCATGTTGCAATG
>BGPT01000277.1:276661-301631 GCA_003297045.1 Symbiodinium sp. clade C Y103
AAAATGGGTGATTTCTCCAGATCATGAGTGAAGTCATCGATTTTGTCCCTGAAAAATCGGTTCTCTACGAGTTTCAAGTGCCTAAAATGGTGGCTTATCCATCGAGAAGCGGTGATTCAACCAAGGAAAGTGGAGATTCTCGCCAACAAAATGGGACAGGGAAACCATACAGAATGTGATTTGGACAAAGGAAAGTAGGGATTTCACAAATCAATAGAAAAGCTGGATACTTTGAATCAAGAAAAGGAGCCAAAAAATGATGCTTCACAAAAAGAAAGAAAGGGGCGAAAGGGGCATCTAATGGTCAAAGGGGACATTGGGGAGATTTGACTTACAAAAAGATGCTGGGTCCAGTTTCCAGACTGGACCTACAGATACTGTAGTGTTCCTTCAATGATGCCAAGGTCGACAGTGAAGACATGGTTTGAGCCGACGGAAAACGCATCACGGCTGTTTGATGGGGCCAGGTGATCTATGGCAAGATCACCCTCTGCGATTTGGCGGGTTCCGAGAGACTGAAGAAGAGCGAAGTGAGTCGATGCCCCAAGAGCTTGGAGCGCTGGCTGCTGGGTGATGCTTCGATGGAAGCTGGCTGTGTTCCAAAACTTGTGGGGATCACTTGCTTACTTGTGGGGTGAGTGGTTTCCTTGATATCAGCGATCACTCTGATGATCAGTGGCCAGATTTGTCAGGATGTTCGAGGTGATACAACTAATCCTGCGATACACCCGAGAAGGCAGTAGCTCATAAAGTCAGTTGAAGCATTCAGATGAGGGTCACCCACTTGTGGTCCCAATAGATCAAAATCTTTCATCGCCTACTTCTGCTGGAAATATGATACATCCATATGTATATATATGTATCCTCATTTTTGTCTATGTTTGTTACGGTTGGAATACTTTGGCATTTCCTGCTGTTATGTATATATATATATGTAATATGATATATGATAATAGATAGATATATACTGTATACATAGTGTATATATATATATAGATATAGATGATCAGAATCAATCATAGATGATGAAAATCGATAATAGATGAGATTCGCGATGCGATGTTGGAGAATCCTGGATTCTGAGGCGGGGAGGCCTTGAAAGAGGCCATTGAGATCAACAAAAGCTCCGGCCTGAGATTTTGCTGAAGGAAAACATAGGAAAACCATGACCTGGACTGGATAGTTGTAATTACGGAATTGGGATAGTTGATGATTTATGATGATTTATGTATTTTGCTGAAGATGATTTCTGTCATTTTCTCTTTGGTGAATCTCATTTTTCGGGTAATCTACTGAAACCCCGCAACTTGCGGATTTCGTTTGGGTATGGGGGATAGTCCTGGCTTTTGGATATCCTATGTTGACCGGTGCTGGGTGTTGTTCATTTCAATATGCTACGAGAATAGTTTATTTGTGGCTCTCATTGAAGCAGTGGTTATTATATCCCCATTTGTTGGTGATTCTGATTCCATCTGATTCCTGTTCTTGGTGGTTGACTCATGGTGTGACAATCGGCTTTTCTGCATTGCTAGACACAGCTTCGCTCGCAACCGCTGAGGTCTTACTGCCCTGGGAGATGTTATTGAAGCTCTATCCAAGGCCAGTGGAAAAAAGGATGACAATGGACAATGCCTTTGGGTCATCCTTTTTGGGCAGCTGCAAGTGGAAAACCCATATGTTGAGATGGTTTTTCTAATGTTTTTCTCATTTTTCTCATGAACGACGGTGTTTTTTCCCAGCAATTCTGTTGCCAGCTTCTTCGGCACGCGCAGGGCAGCAAGAATGTGCCCTACCGAAACCACAAGCTCACCATGCTTATGCAGGCCTGGAGTGGGTCCATTGAAGGGTGCCACCTTAACGTTAGACTTTCCATATGAATGTGGGATAAACATCCGTTATTTTGGTGTGAACTAGAGGGTCATTACCATGATTTTTGGTATATTTTGATCATCTTGCTGTGGCATTTGAAGATGTTGAACTCTGGAAGAAACAGGAGATAGATCATATAAAGCAACCTCCGAGGGCATTCCAACCAGTCAACCAGTGCGTGATTTTTTTGTCAAAGGAACTTGAAAGGACATGCGAAGTTGGAGCTTTTGACTTCGTGATATTTGACTATGGCTCAAAATGAATTTGCCCGAAATTGGATCGATAGGTTTATCAGCACCGCACATTTGAATTTGCTTTTCAGCGATGGCCATCTTCATCACATTTCATCACAAATTTCAAAAGTCAAAACTGTTGGCCACTTGAAGTGCCCCACTTTGGGCCCAAGAATTGCGAGGCATAGGGATGCTTGAACCCGAAAGTTTTCAGCCTTACTCGTGGCTTTCCCAACAAAACAGGCATGGGTCAAAATCCAAGATCTAGCAGACCCCAGAAATTTGGCTCTTGCCAGCAGGGGTTCCCGTGTTGAACCATACTCAAATTGATTGTGTACCAAACTGGATTCACCCATCTTTGCATGACAAATTGGCATTGGTATCATCATGTATCATTGTGTATCATTCTGTATCATCCCATGGTCGCGCTAGGACAGTTTGGGCGGCTCTGCCAAAACGCTGATGTTCGTAAACTGTTCTCCTGCCAGCTCAAACTCAGAGGAGTTGCCACTGTGGGGGATCAAGTCCTTGAGGGAACATCAATTCATCGACTTTCAGGGGTTTCCATCGGTTTATTAAGTTATTACTTTGACCCATACCATGAACTTGTGAAGACTTTTCAGAAGGCATAAGATCTAGGTAATGAAGCTTCTGTTTGTCTTCAATTTTGGGAATAAAGCAACAGAAGTTCACTGGAAGCATCATTGAGGTCCGGCTGGAACCGGCAATCACCTCCCCAGGATTCCCAAATGGTGGAATGGCTGGGCCGGGTTAGTCATTCCCCTCCATCAAGTCAACATAGATAGCCCACCACTTGTAGATCATGTCTGTTGGGTCACCCTCGTTTTGCATATCTATTGCCATTGACTGGATGTTCATAACATTTCATGACCCCCCACCTTTTTTGCAATGATTCATGCGTGCATATATATACATATATATTATACATGCATGCATGCATGCATGCATGCATGCATGCATGCATGCATACATACATACATACATACATACATACACAGTATAGATAGATGTCTATATATCTATATAGCTATTGTTATTGGCATTATCATTATTGCTATTATATATTATTGTCAGTATTATTATATACCTAATTATATCCCCATTGATATATCCCCCTTGATTAATTTGATGAAGGTCATATTGCGTTACATCCCCATTCATGATGGCTTAAACGACCATTAAACACCCGTGATGATATTCCCCCCATTTTTCCAATCTGTCCATATGTTTTCCTACGTTTCTGATGGCGCACTTTGCCATTGAGGAGACCTTGACCTCGTTGAAGTGGGCCACAAGAGCCAAACAGGTGACCAACGATGTGAAAAGGAGACCGCTTCGTTTGTTCTGCAACTGGAATATTACTGCTTTTTTGATCAACAATGATGATAATCCATGGGAATTGGCGGTACCCTATTTTTCAGACAGTCCCATATCAAAAATATTTGTAGATTTGACCATTCAACACGTGTGTTTGATCTTAAACCCACCACTATAACTAAAGGGGATTCATTGAGTTGTTTAACTAACCATCAACGATAGGGATGTACTGTAAGCAACCAAAAAACGAGATTAGAACCAGCAAACAAACAGTTGGGTATATAAAGCCAACGATTTCATGGGAAATTACTATATAGGGATGTGGTGGTGGATATGTAATATGTAAAGGGATATAATTATACAGAAAGCAATAATGTGATTTTGGTTGGTCTCAAAATGGGGTAGACATTAATTGATAGACCATGGGATTTGGGGTTCCAAATTTTGAGACAACCATCGTTCCGAAAGTTCAGGTTCAGGACAGATTGACGCAAGATGACTGGAAGAACTGTAGACATGGTGTACCCTCTGGTAAACTAACATTTTACTATGGAAAATCACAATTTTTAAGGGAAAATCCACTATTTCTATGGCCATTCTTAATAGCTATTCCACCTTTCACCAGGAACGCTGACTGCAAAGAGGTGGCCCGTTTAAAGCAGGCGGGGGGAGGAGGGAAGCTGTGATCGAAAATATGGCACCCAAAAAATCTGTTCGTTTATCATTATTCTCCCCATTCAAGTCGCCATTTGGATGTATGTATACACCAAAGCATAGATGATTTTGATGTCCGAACTGTTCCGAAACCATATATGAAATACGGATCAGCGGAAATGGATCGATCATTTTGAGCTGAATCCTGCTTCATAGTCGAATCAAATTTCAGTCTTTGGGTTGTGGATTAACAGTAGGCACTTTCTTTTCCCACAAACAATGACATGTTTAAAGGGGGAAAATCCCTGGGGTTCAGGGGACCATTCTTCAAATGTGCTTGGTCAAATTCAAGGCCCCAAAAAAGCAACGGATCTGAGTTGTGTTTACTTTTTCCCATTTATGCATCAGAAATCGCTCAAAAGTTGATGACAATAGTATACAAGTACACAATAGTATACAACAGTAGACATTAGTAAACATCACCAATATATTGACATATATAATCATATACATATACACATGTTTTAGCAATCTTTTTTGCTATTGAACCATGGTCTCCAAATCACATCTGCACCATATTTGTGAGATCTAGTGCAAACCAATGGAGGTGATTGCAATGATGAGTCAAGCGCAGAGTGCTGAGGAGAGTCAGATCAGTTGGTCAGCGTGTTGGAACCCTTTCAGTGGAATCCTAGAATTGGATGAATGGCAAATTTGCGGTTGAAGCCATTATTTTGAAGGACCCCATACTTTGGAGGATTTTGGAGAAATTTACAGATGAAACCGCCATATTTTGCAGAAATGTTGGAGAATTTAGGAGTTAAAATCCATTCATAGATTTCCTGTCGATTTAAAATCAGACCGTTGAGGCAATGAAAGTTGTTGGTGGGATATGTAACTTCACTCTGAAGGGACTGGAATTATGGCAGAAATACTGAATGATTTGCAGGAGTGGAGACCTAGTCCCAATGCGTCAAATAAGGACGACCTCACCCATTGGAAAGCAACAGATCCCTTTCAAGACCAGACTTGAACTCATATGTGGATGCTCGACATTTGTCAGTCATGAAGGGCAGATAGCCACACTTTATCAACGACCTCTTGAGTTTTGCCAAAGTGAGATCCCAAATTCAAACCATACGACAAGTCATGACACCCATCCTGAAATAAAGAGGCAGAACTTCAGCTATCGCAGGGCCAAGTGCTAGCCAACCCTAAAGGTGAAGGGAAAGCTTGATCATTGGGGTGAATTTCCTGGGCAACTGGCTTACAAACCTGTGAGCATCGAAAGAAATTGGCCCCCAGGAGCCTCAAAAAGATGCCCCAAGCGGAATGGCATTCTAAGCCAGGCGCCTTGTGGCTAGGGTTGGGCCCGGGGAGTGTTAAGCCCAGTGGGCTGAAACCAATGATGCCAAGCCTTACACAATGCGCAGATTGCTAACTTTTGGGGATGTGACCAACAATGAAAGTTTATGTTGCAGTTCAATCACAGTTCAGGTCACATTCGTTGTATGTAGGTGGGAGAATGTCGACAAAACCTGCTGGCCACAGCCAGTGGACAGTACTCTGAACTTGCCATCAGTGTCGCAGATGCAGGACACTGAAACAGTGGGAGTGCCGTTGCTGCAGTGTGTCACAGACATGGCTTCCCAATTCGGGAAGGTCCTGAGACAAAAGCTTCTGTGACGACGCACTGGTTGGTTCTTTTATCTTTTTTGGAACCTCTGAAAAATGTACCTAAGGCCTAAGGTGCTTTATATCATCTCTGGTACTGTAAGTTGAAAGCATCAACCAGTTCATTCGGCGAGCCAGTTGGACAAGTGGTTTCCAAAAAAGTGTGGCCTGGCAAAGGAGACGACATGCCAAAGCCTTACAAAAATTGAGTGTTTTTCTGTTGTGCTGCAATTATGCAAACCACTTCTTGTACATGATTTGAGTCTAACAACGTTTTAGACTCCTATTTGGCAGCCTTTGCAATAACAATAAAAAACTACATATCAATGATGATCAAGAATTAAATATCAAATTAAATTAACCCCGTCTGGTACTCTGCGCTGAGATCCACGGGCTCTAGCCCCTGGCAAGTTGGGAAAAAAACATAGCCAGACAGTGAAAATGGGGGCTGGATTTTATCCCAGATTATTGGTGCAATGAAATTCAAGGGGGCCAAGCCCATGTTTTGAAATAGGAAAAAATGCGTGTGTAAAAGCTTCTCTCTGGAAACACTTCTCTGTGTAAAAGCTTCTGTGTGCAAAAATTTCTCTGTGTAAAGACTTGTCTGTGTCAATGCTTCTGCGGGTAAAAGCTTCTCTGTGTAAAGATTTCTTTGTGTAAAAGCTTCTCTGTGTGCAAAAGTTTCTCTGTGTAAAAGTTTCTCTGTGTAAAGCCTTCTTTGTGTAAAAGCTTCTCTGTGGAAAAGTTTCTCTGTGGAAAAGTTTCTCTGTGGAAAAGCTTCCGGGTGTAAAAGCATGCTGTGTGTAAAGGATTGCTGTGTGCACAGGCTTCTGTGTGTAAAAGTTTGCTGTGTGCAAAAGCTTCTGTAAAGCTTCTGTGTGTAAGGGCTTCTCTGTGTAAGGGCTTCTAGAAGAGCTGAGATCAGCTGAGAAGAGGAAAGACGAGATGAGAAGACATGAGATGAGCTGGCATGAGCTGCGAAGAGCTGAGAAGAGTTGAAGAAACAACTGAGAAGAACTGACACTTGCTGAGATGAGATGAGACGAGATGAGATGAGATGGGAGAAGTTGAGACGACCTGACGGGAGAAGAGCGGTGAAGAGTTGAGAAGAGCTGAGTTGAGACAAGCTGCGTAGAATGCAGAAGCTGAGAAGAGCTGAACTAGAAGAAGTCAGAGGAGCTGAGAAGAGATGAGAAAAGCTCAGATGACATGAAAAGAGATGAGAACAGCTGTGATCAGCTGAGAAGAGCTGAGAAAAGAAGAGAAGACATGAGATGAGTTGAGATGAAATGAGATGGGATGGGGATGACACAGACTGTGGTGACAGTGGGATGCAATGAGCAATTTCCAAGAGAAGCTGCGATCCGGCGAGATCAAATGAAATGAGAAAAGATCCAACATTCAAAAGACATGGCATCGGCTTGACAAATCAAGAGATGGCACTGCTTCGAAGCACAGAAAGCTTGCCTGCATCCTATAGGCACAGCCGTTGTTCGGTTCTATAGGCTATAAACGTTTTAATTTTGAAATTTCCGCCTCCGGCTTGCAGGGGAACTACTTGAATGATTTAATGGTCTTTATTACCGTTTTTATTATACTATTAAAACAAAACAAATAAACTATATAATATTATTTTTTATTTAAAGGATATTACTATATATATTTTGGAAAATAATAGAATATATAATATGCACTACCATGAGGCTGTGAGGCTTATAAATACCTAATTATATAGATTTTATATATTTAAATTTGTGCGATTGAACTCCTGTGCGGCCATATGTGGGTGCGGAATTGCTTACGTGAGCGAAAGGCATGAAAGGGGAATTTATATAGCGATTTGAGAAGACGAAGATCCCGACGAATTTAATAATGCGCGGATATAGATATGGGGAGGGTGGGAGAAAATGCAGGAGGTATACGGGGTAAAGATGCGGGGCGCACGCGGGGCGTAAAAACCGAAAATACTTATTTATTATTTCGAATTTTTATCTGGATTATTTTTGTTATATTAATTTTAAATTTATTTTTTTGGGTTATATATTGAATATATTTATATTTATTATTTTTTGTAAATTAGAATAAGCATTTTAGGTATATGTAATTAAATAAGGATTGATATGGGTTAGGGTTAAAATTCGGGTATGAATTGGCTTGCGATGAATCGGATATATGGATTGATTTATATTTATAATATATTAAATTAAAAAATATATAAATATAAATATGAAAAAAAAGTAATAATTAAAATTATTATACGACTAATTGGAATAAAATAATTATAAAATATAGAATTTAAAAAATAATTATAAAATAAATATAAATTTAAAAAAATTAAAATAAAAAAAAGAAAAAATATATAAATTAATTATAAATATAAATATTATAGAAAAATATTTTTTATATTTTTATATTAATATTGAAAATTAATATTGATTAAATTAATATTAAGAATAATAATTTATCGAATTTATATTATATCTAAAATATATGCTTTCTTTATAATTATATATAATAATATATGTGATTAATAAATATATTTATATCTAGAATTATGCAAAATTTAAAAATAATTGGAGGTTCATTATATAATTTCAATATGTCTTGCGCTAGCTTATAAATCTCAAGAAATTAAAAAATTTAATATCGATTTTAATTCTATTGACAATATCGTTAATGCGGGACTTTTTTAAACCCTCTTTTAATAAGATTGCCATTATATATATTTATTTAATTTATTTGATATTCTTTATTATTTTTTTTCGTTTAGATTAATTTTATTCTTATTTATATTAATTTTTTATTTTCATTATTTTTATTCTTTTTATTTTTGATTTTAATTAAATATAAGGACGGAAATTATATTTTTAAAGATTACGTATTTCGGGATAATTTCGTAAGCCTCCCCATCACTAGTATAAGCGTCCCAAAACCACGTGCCAAATTCTGCCTCCTCTACGCCGCTCAGGTGGAGGGGTCATTCCGGCCAAAAAAATTGGGCATTTATTTCAAATTGGTATATACCCATTCTGCCAATTATGCCAATCTCAGCGACGAAATATTTTTAATTCCATTCCAAATCCCATCATCCCTATTCCTATTATTATTGCCGCCGCTACCGCTGCTACTATTACTAATGCTGTTACTACTATTACTACTGTTCGAAGGAAATTTAGAAGTGAAATTTCCGATAATATGGATAGTTGAAAAGCAGAGGTGAGAAAAGTCAGAAGTGAGAAGATCAGAGATGAGAAAGTCAGAAGAGAGAAGATAAGAGATGAGAAAGTCAGAAGAGGAGAGATGCATGCGGCTCCGGAGGGTCGAAAAGTAGGCTCGCTAAAGCGGCGGGTGCGGAGACATCTGGCCAGATGAGAGATGAAAAGTTGCACGCCGTTGTGGCGCAAAATATATTTGGAAATAAAAAATATTAAAATGCCTCAGGCTCGGACCTTTTTTGGAAGTTGCGATGGGGAAAAAATGCACGGCGTTGTGGCGCGAAGTGCATTTGGAAATAAAAAGTGTTAAAAATTGATTGTCTCGGAGCACTTTGGCAGGTTAAGATGTCGAAAAAGTGCACGGTGCTCTGGTACGAAGCATATTTGGAAATATAAAGTGTTAAAAATTGTCACGGCCGGATAAATTTTGGAAGTTAAGATGGGGAAAAAGTACACGGCGCTGTGGCGCGACATTTGGAAGTAAAAAGTATTAAAAATTGTCAGGTTCGGAGCACTTTTGGAAGTTGAGTTGTTGAAAAAAAGAAGTATGGCGTTGTGGTGCGAAACACACTTGGAAGTAAAAAGAGTAAAAAATTGTCAGGTTCGGAATACTTTTGGAAATTAAGCTATTAAAAAAAGTATACGGCGTTGTGGTGCGAAATATATTTACAAGTGAAAAGTATTAAAAATTGATTGTTTCGGAGTATTTTGGCAGGTTAAGATGTCGAAAAAATGTACGGCGCTATGGTACGAAGTATATTTGGAAATAAAATATATCAAAAATTAAGGAATTTTAGAATATTTCAAGATGTCAATAAATTAACTAAACTAATAACTTAAAAATTTAACCACTTAACAAATTAAACAACTTAACAACTTAACCACTTACTTAACAACTAAACAACTTAGTTAGTTAGTTTGTCAGTTAGTTAGTCAGTGAGTCAGTCAGTTAGTCAGTCAGTCAATCAGTCAGTTATTCAGTTAGTCAGTTAGTCAGTTGGTCAGTTAGTTAGTTTGTTAGTCAGCTAGTTAGTTAGTTAGTTAGCTAGTCAGTTATTCAATTAGTCAATTAGTCAAATAGTTAATTAGTCAGTTAGTCAGTTAGTCAGTTAGTCGATTAGTCAGTTAGTCAGTGAGTCAGTTAGTTAGTTTGTTAGTTAGTTGGGTGGGTAATTAATTAGTTAGTTAGTCAGTCAGCCAGTCAGTTAGTCAATTAGTCAGTTAGTCAGTAAGTCAGTTAGTTCGTTTGTTAGTTAATTGTTAGTTAGTTAGTCAATCAATCAATTAGTCAGTTAGTCAATTCGTTAGGCAGGCAAATAAATAGACAAATAAATAGGCCGACGCTCCAACCACTTTTTGATCCATCAATGGATCTGCTCTACCATCCATGACTCGCAACAACGAAGCTCTCCTATAGATTTCCTATTCTGAAATTTCCGCCACCGCCTTATGCGACATTACTGATATTCGTATTATTATTACTAATACTAGGTTTGCTACTTCTCTTGTTACTATTGTTATTTCTTCTTTTTCTTTTTCTAATCCATGTCCGTTCCGAAGGAAATTTAGATAAAATGTCCGATAATATGACGAAATGGAAAAATCAAGATGGGAAAAAGCACAGAAAAGAGAAATTAAGATAGGGAGAAATTCAGAAGAAAGAAGGTCAAAAAAGAAAAAATCAAAGAGATAAGATATAAGTGCACGAAAAAATAAGAAAGTCGCGAATTTTTATATTTTCCCATCTTTTGTGGCTCGGAGTTTCGAAATGAGCTTCGCGTCGCAACGGCGTACACTCTTTCAACATCTGAATTGCCAAAAGTGCTCCGAACCCCTCAATTCTTAAGATATTTTATTTTAAAACGCGTTTCGCATCACAACAACATATATTTGTTTAATCTTTTTTAATATTTTAATTTCCAAAAATACTCCGCACCGAACTCTATAATTTTTATTTTTTCTTCCAAATAGGCTTCGCACTACAACGCTGCCTATTTTTTCCGATATCTCAATTTCCAAAAATATTCCGAATATAAGGTACTTTAGAGCTTTTTACTTTGCAATGCGCTTCGCGCCTTAACGGCATATACATTTTTATCTCTTATCTCCCCAGTAGGCTCCGCACCCACCGCCTTAGCGAACCTACTTTTTAATATCCTCGGACCACTTTTGGCAGCTAAAGCTGAGATGTCCAAAAAATGCACGCCGTTGTGGCGCGAATCTTATTTCGAAATCAATGTCGGTACCCGAGCTACTAACAATATAAATATAAAATTATACAATAGTCTACCGTTCCCGTGGAACGGTACCTTTTATTAATGCCTCAAACCTGCCCAAATCAGCACAAGCAAACGCTTTTCTCCCCCCCCCTATTACCTTCTTCCTTTTATTATTTTTTTGTTGACAAACTACAGGGAAAGGCAAACGCTACGCCTAATAAGGCAAAAACCTTGCTTTCCGTACGGAATTCCGTAGGTCCATCTAAAGTGCGCCTAGGTGCACCTACCCATGAAATTCCGAATAAAACCCCGGCCTTCAAGACATTTTTACAAGATCCAAAGGCTAAAAGGTACATATTTTTTGTTAGTTCACAATAGAATTCCGAATCCCCAATTCATATTTGGGCACAAAGATTGCATATCAAAAAAAAAATCCCATTACGCAAATCCCAATAGAAATCCGTGTCCAGATCAATCAATCAATCAATCCTAGATCATAGCTACGAAGAGCTGTTAAAAGCTCAAAATTTTGACCAATCCCGATGGAATTCCGCTTCTCAAAATCCCCCTTGCCGGAATCTCATGCACAAAGCTTTTGGTCGATTCATAATAAAATTCCGGATTCATAAGTTATATTTGGATACAAGAATTATATATCAAAAAACAAGTTCCAAATTGCAGCTCCCAATGGAACGCCGTGTCCAGTTCTAGAGGTAAAGAGCCGTCGGAAATTCAACATTTTAATATGTTTTCATCCTTTCCCATAGAATTCCGTATCCAGAACAATCCTAAATCATAGCTATGTATCCAGGAAGAATTATTAAAAGCTCAAAATTTTGACCAATCCCGATGGAATTCCGCTTCTCAAAATCACCCTTGCCGGAATCTCATGCACAAAGCTTTTGGTCGATTCATAATAAAATTCCGGATTCATAAGTTATATTTAGATACAAGAATTATATATCAAAAAAGAAGTCCCAAATTGCAGCTCCCAATAGAACGCCGTGTCCAGTTCTAGAGGTAGAGAGCCGTCGGAAATTCAATATTTTAATATATTTTTATCCTTTCCCATGGAATTCCGTATCCAGAACAATCCTAAATCATAGCTATATATCTAGGATTGCGGCGATATTTTTTTACGAGGCCCGATGCGAAGTCTATACGAGGTCACAATACGAGGTCAGCCTATGTGGTTTATGTGTGCCCAGACTAAGCCGGAGCTTCTGTTGCAAGATTGCTCCACTTAAATTGACACTTGCTATATATAGCTCCAATAAGAAGCAAATACCTAAAACGCAACGAATTTGTCAGCAAAACGAATCAATGAGCAGCTAAAACATAAGGATATCTCGATTATTGATTCTTTCTCCCAACGGAACTCCGGCTAGGCACGCCTTTTTAGAAAATCGCCCCCGAACTTATTTAAAGGATTTTTCCCCACCTGTTAGGTGAAGGTCTCTAGACTCTAGATTCTATCAGAGATATTTTCTCCTTTTCCTTCTCCTTGTCCGTCCTCCTTCCTGCTTCCTCCCTCTCCTCCGGCAGCCTCAAGACCTCAACTGCGAACGCCAGATGTCAGTGGGCGCTGCCGGTCCTCAACCGTGAGCTCCGCTGAAATCTATTGAAAACTAGAAGTAATTGCATACAAATTGGAAGGAAAACCATGCAAGCTAGAAGGAAATAAGTGCAAACTAAAAGGAAAAGAATACAAACTGACAAGAAACGCATGCAAACTAGAAGGAAAAGAATCAAATTGCATGCAAGCGCATGCAAACTGGAAAGAAAAAATGCAAACTAAATGGAAATGAATGCAAATTAAAAGGAAGTACATACAGGCTGGAAGGAAAATAATGCAAAGTGAAAAGAAAAGAATTTAACGTGAACAGAAATTGATACAAACTTGCAGGAAATGAATGCAAACTACAAGCGGCGGGTTTAAGTCAGATCATACGGGGTAAAGTCACATCATCCCATGCTAAACGCTGGTTTAGGAAAAAGTCACTTCACAGGAAAAAAATCACATCACAACATCGACTTTAGCATGGAGACGCTGGTTTCACACGAGCACCAATTTGATGTAAAATACTTAAAAAAATATCATTTTGTCCTGTGCCCACCGAAGAAAACGATTGTTCCAAATGTCTTTCAATCGATCTCTTAAATGAGATTTCCCATTGTTAGACGATCATTCAATGGGGTGTGGGGAAGGAGTCAAAAGATTTAAGTCGCATGGAATTGTCCAGATCAAATCCCCGTCCAGGCCCCCTATGCATCACCAAATCGCATTGTCAGACGCTCAATGAAGGGAATCCCTGCTCATCAATTATTTAGGTAGTCTCTGAACTATGATGTAAAACTTCCCAATGGCTCATTTCAGTGGAAGTGGCTCATTTCCTGTCAGGGGTCAAGTGACATAAAAAAACGAGATCAAAACGAGATCAAAACGAGATCCAAACGAGATCAGAAACCTAGTAACAGTAGCAGCAGCAGCAGCAGTAGCAGCAGCAGCAGCAGCAGGAGCAGGAGCAGGAGCAGCAGCAGCAGCATCAGCAGCAGCAGCAGGAGTAGCAGAAGCAGAAGCAGAAGCAGAAGCAGTAGCAGTAGAGGAGGTGGTAGTAGTAGTAGTAGTAGTAGCAGCAGTAGTAGCAGCAGAAGCAGTAGTAGTAGCAGTAGAAGTAGTAGTAGTAGTAGTAGTAGTAGTAGTAGTAGTAGTAGTAGTAGTAGTAGTAGTAGTAGTCGTCGTCAAAAAAAGACACCTTCCTCACATGGAATTTACAAAGGTAATAGCTTATTAGGGATAGTAACTGCCAAAGTATCAATANTGAATCAGAAGTTGAACAAACCAGAAAACCTGTGTCCCAAGATAGACTTCTGCAAGGCAGACGCTCATATGAGGCGACTTCTTTCCACATGAGACGACTCAACCCTACCCCCCAGTAGAAGGAAATGAATGCAAAGTGAAAGGAAAGGAATGCAATGTGAGAGGAAATTAATGCAAACTGGAAGGAATGAATGCAAACCAGAAGGACATGAATTCAAGCTGGAAGGAAATGAATGCAAACTAGAAGGAAATAAATGCAAACTGAAAAGAAATGCATGCAAACTGGAAGGAAATGAGTGCAAACTTGAAAGAAATGAAGGCAAAGTGAAAGGAAATGATCACCAAAGAAATCAAAGAAATCAGTAAAAAAGGCTGTAGGGGAGCAGGTTTGATGATCCAAGGCCTGGTATGCTTAATCCATTGTCTGGTAAACGCAGAGTAAACTAGAGGTACCGCCTTCACCTGAATGCTTTCTGCAAGGGAGCAGCTCTACTTTATACAACCGGTACCGACTTGAACATGTGCCTGTAAAATATATTTCAAAATATATTTAAGAATATCTTTGATTAATATATGTGATATCTTAATATATAATAATTGAAAAAATATTTTAAATAGTTATTTAAAATACATATATAGTATTTTTGTTTTATTTATTTTTATTTTTAAATAGTTATTCCCCCCCAACAAAATTACTTTTTGGATGAAATGGCCCAAATCATAAATATCACGTTGGCCGCCCAATCTCCTCGAAATTTCTCATATTGGAGATGCTTTGGATCGGTCCCAGGATATCCCAGGCTATCCCAGGTATTGGTCGTTGCAACCTCTGCAACCCAATAGACTATAAGCAAATTGCTCAACCTGGGCTATCTTCCTTGGATCTGGACCTGCTACTTCAAATAAATACAGTTTCCCCTTCAACAACAGCTATGTGCATTCCACATCATATTCTGGCACAAGAAAGAAACCAGAAGAAGTGTTTTGAAGTCATGATTAAAATTCCAATATTTGCAGGTCTGGTTCCAAGCTTGGAAGAATAGGCTACGGAAATTCATCGTGCCAAATCTGGACATTCTGGCTACTTGCCAGTCAGCCACAGACCTAAGTGCAAATGCGGCACTGAATATCTTTGATCAATTTCACTAGCAGGATGTGCCCATTCATGTGGTCAATTTTTTTGATTGTTGGAACATGTTGGAACATTGTCAATGTTGAATCCTCATCCTCATCCCTCCCAAGTTCCCAGACGCCCTCACCGCGGTTCGGCCCGAACGCCTCAACAATCAACACAACGGCCGGCCGGGTTTGTTTGGCGAAAATCTGCAGGAACTCTACGGTTTTTATCATCAAATGGTATAGGTTTTCCTGCAGTGTTGCTCGTGAACTCTTTAACCCAATGCTGGAACTCTACTGGCCAAAATGGGTTTACACACGATCGGTGGATGAACAAAAACAATGAAACAACACCAAATGGGTATATATGCATACAAACTACACCTTTCATACATATATACATGGTTCATTGTCTTTTTTGAACATGGGATTTATTTAGGGCTAACATGGAAATACCGAAGAATTGGATTCGTGGGGTATAGCCCGTTTTCAAGCGAACCCAATGGCAGAAGCCCTGAAATTGGAGACATGTTTTGGGCGATTTCAAGAGCTGGAAGGATCTGGATTCGAATTTCATAGTTGTGATAATCTGTTCCAGTATCGAAGGAAGTTTAGAAGTCAAACTTCCGACAGTGTGGATAGATGCAAAAACCAAGAGGGGAAGAGGCACAGAAGAGAGAAGCTCAGACAGGAGAAAGTCAGAAGAGAGAAGATGCAGGTGCGCGAAAAGGTCGGGAAGTCGCGAAACAGTGTGTTTTTCCAATGTTCTGTGGCTCCGGAGGGTCGAAAACTAGGCTCGCTAAAGCGGTGGGTGTGGAGCTATCTACACAGATGAGAGATCAAAAAATGCACGCCGTTGTGGCGCGAAGCGCGTTTTGAAGTCAAAATGCTAAAAACGCCTCAGCTCCGGACCCCTTTTGGAAGTGGAGATGCCAAAAAAGTGCACGCCATTGTGGCGCGAAACACACATGAAAAGTCAAAACTGAGTTGAGATGTCGAATAATTGCACGCTATGGTGGCGCGAAGCACATTTTGAAGTCAAAAGTGTTAAAAACTGAGAGTATCGGAGAAATTTTGGACATGCAGACGTCGTTTTGCGTGGCAGACGCAAATGATTCTGCGCCTTGCCAAAAGTCAGCTAAACGTGTGGGTTTTGTAGCATTTGCAAAAGCAATGGAAGGCGTGTGATAGTTGAAGAGGAGCTCCAAAGATGCATGTCGCGTGGCCGGCGCAGTACAAGAGACGACATAGCGATCAGACATGTTGAGAGGTCAGGGCACTGATTTCCTGAGAGAGGTTGCATGTTGGAGCATCAGGCATCAGATCTTCAGCTTTGTCAAGATGATCTTGTGGGACAGGTGCAGCACTTCGTATGGCCCGGACTCACTTTTTCCTGGCAGGCGGAGAGATGGAATGGAAAAATCGCAAAACGCATTGGTACGAGGCCGTCAGCTCCACACTCAACTTTCCATTTTTGGAGGAAGCCTTGCATAATTGCTTCGTTTTGATGTCAGCTTCCGAAAATTGAGGAAATCTCGCCAAACTGCTTCGTTTCGGAACGTTACACTACACTACACTACGCTACGCCACACTACACTGCACTACGCGACCCTACAATCAACTACAACTACAACCACAGCTACAACCACAACTATGACTACAACTACACCTACACTACACTACACTAGGAACTACAAGCTACTGTACACTTCACTACACTGCACTGCAACCACGCTACACTGCACTCGATTAGACGACAACGACGACGACGACGACGACGAGAACAACAACAACAACAACAGCAACAACAACAACAACAACAACAACAACAACAACTCCTCCTCCTACCCCTACCCCTACTCCTACCCCTACCCCTACTCCTACTCCTACTCCTACTACTACTCCTCCTCCTCCTACTACTACTACTACTACTCCTGCTACTACTACTACTGCTACTGCTACTGCTACTGCTACTGCTACTGCTACTGCTACTACTACTGCTGCTGCTACTACTACTACTACTACTACTACTACTACTACTACTACTACTACTACTACTACTACTACTCCTGCTACTACTACTACTGCTACTGCTACTGCTACTGCTACTGCTACTGCTACTGCTACTGCTACTACTACTGCTGCTGCTGCTGCTACTACTACTACTACTACTACTACTACTACTACTACTACATCCCAACCATTACAACCACTACAACCACTGCAACCACTGCAACCACTGCAACCATTACAACCACTACAACCACTACAACCACTGCAACCACTGCAACCACTGCAACCACTACAACCACTACAACCACTACAACTACAACAGCAACAGCAACAACTACAACTGCAACTACCACTACAACTTCGACTACATGCCAACCACAACTACAACTACAACAACTACAACTACAACCACAACAACCACTTCAACTACCACTACACTACGCTGCGCTGCGCTATAAGTACAACTACAACTACAACTACATTCCAAGTACAACTACAACTACAACTACAACCACAACTAGGTCTACAACTACAACCACAACTACATCTACAACTACATTACAACTACACTGCGCTGCCTCCAACGACTTGTCGGTCCATCAGTGGGTTCGCTCTGCCATCCATGATTCACAACAACCAACTTCCACATAGGTTTCCTATCTTTGAAACTTTCCCCACCGCCTTGTGCGGTACTACTGGTATCACGGTATCACCACTGTATTTCCTTCAAGGGTAGTGATCGCTAACCAATCCCATATCTATAAACCCAGATCTACATTGGATACCCTCTGGTCATCTATCAGAGTTTACGAACTGGAAGCCATGGCCCATTTAGTTCGTTGATATAAATCGATGATTTACCTATTCAAACTGGTGATTTTCCATAGGTCGATGTGACACTGTCGCCTGGCCACATCTGCCCAGGGATGAAGGCAGGAGCCTCAGGGGGAAGGGGAGACTGACCGGAGACTGAAGCAACGATGATATAACGGGTGGGAATGGGAATGGGAATAGTATGGGAATAGTATGGGGGTTTATCCTATTCATTCCATTTCACATTTTCGGCTTGACGCAACTCAACTTTTGTGGTTAAACAATTCTCAGCCATACTCATATTCTAACATCTGGGCCGAGAAGCTGCAAAATTTATGAGCGGAACAAACTGAGTCTCCATCTGCAATGATTTCTTGCCGGCCCTGGCATGCTTCTGTGCTCTATTGTCTTATGTCTATGTGTCTGGCTTTCATATGTACTATGAAGCGGTCTCCGGCTGCATAAGATCAACATGGTCCGTGTTCTGTGTCCTGTGTCCATGTCTAAAGATCAAGTCTCCATTTCAAGGTTTCTCCGTGTTTCCCCCATTTAGTCTGACCCCAAGAATCCACTGGCTTATTGTCATGATCTTGGGCATTAACATGGCCATAAAATGCTGAATCATTGGGGTATGCTCCATTTTTGGACCAAACCTGTTGGTTTTCCCCAAGCCTTCAACCGCCTTCAACATCCCATGACGGGCTCCCAAGCCGTATGGTGCAATCGCAAGCCGGGCTCTGCCACGACCGCAAGCCTGAGAGCTTCCTGTCGAGGGGTTCCACATGTTCCACGGTTCGGCGGGCCGTTCCGGGAAACTCATGTTTGATTCAATGGATATACAATAGATGAAAAATTGTGAAAATTAGTGAAATTGTACAGATATGTATAGATATACAAAGAAGATCAAACATTGCAGATTATGGGAGATATTTAAGCTCTTTCTGCACATCCATGGAGCAGAGGATCAATCCAGAAGGACAATGCAATCCCAGGCTACTCTGATCCTATCAGCTGTAGGTCCCGGGGTGGCATTTGCACCTTTTTTTGGCTATTGCATAAATGAAAAAAATCCAAGCAATTCAGCACATCGAGTTTTCGATGAGCAAGAGAGATCCTGCAAGGGCTCAGGATCGGCAAAGTTCGTTCGAATGTCTAGGAAAGATGCACCACAACACCATGACTCGGAGTACATCTGCGAGGACTCATATGTATGGATTTTCCATAAATGGAGGATCCCCAAAATTGATATTTTAGTGGACAATCCCATCAAAATGGATAATTTCGGAAACCTCCATACTTATTCAGTCAACTTGACTCTGGTCATCAACCAAAACCCGCTGTGACATGATCATCTTGCTATCAGGTTCAAGGCGCCGGTGCATCAGTGCAACTTTGGCCAGCTAAGGCTTGACAAACCTAGTGACTACATGTGACTACTAGTTCTCTGACCGGAACCAAGATGCTACGAGATTGAATAGACATCACAACAGATATATAACATATCATAACATTATATAACCCCGAATGAAACAGGTATCAGCTGAGATGTGCTGGCACGGCATAGCACACTTCCAAGATCCATCATAGCAGGTATGAAATACTGTTATATTTTGCGGTGGACCTGAAGTTGTTTTTGTTTGAAGGAAGTGACGTGGATGTTTCAGGAGTCCTGGGGCAAGTCTGGTTGGTGGTTTCCCAAGCTTCGGAAACATAAAACCAGCATCCCAAATTGTAGGAAAATTGTGGCTCGAAATGTCCACCATCATCCAGCATGGAAACCACCATCCCTAGATGTTGCCCTCCGCTTCGCGGAGGTTTTGCGGATGCCCGCAGTTGCCAATCTCTGATTCAAATCTCCTGATGAGCAAGTTGGACCTGGCTGAGACAGAAGGGGCTGAAGCTGGTGGTTTCAAGCCTCTGGGTGTAATGGCATCTCCTCCATTGACCATCAAATGACAGGAAAACTATATGATAAACCAGTGGATGGCATGGGGTACCCTATTTTCAAACAAACCCATATCCCAAGAAATCCTGTACCATCTGGAAATCCTGGCAATGCAACATCACCACTTTTAAGACTGCAAATCGGTGATTCTCCTTCGCCATGTTTCTTTCTTGGAGGATATGCGTACTCATCAGGATTGATCACCTAAAATCAGGCAATTCATCAAGGCAACTTACTGTAATTCCCAAGAATCGAAATATATCAATCCCTTTCAGCTTGCATCCCCTGCTAATCATCGCTAACCTTGAGTGAGGTCACTCCAACAAACAGTTTGCGCCTGTTGCGATGGCTTTGCTACAATTGGCGGGTGAAGTGCGCCGGTCACGGCCATGGATGGTGTGCCCTGGGCAACGGCCACTACTGGAGGTGAAGGGCAGAAGGTAAATCCCAAAAACTGCAGAACTCAGCGTGAGCTCTTCCATGGCCAAACATCTGGATATTATATTATGTATCTATATATATATATATATATTATGTACAACTGTAACTATATCTAATTACTATATTTATGTTCGCAGAATGCATAACTACACATCTTATGTCTATCTGCACATGTCCGGCACTTCCGACAGAAAGATTGCAGGAAATTGCACTCTGCTCCAGGTCCCTGGTCTGAGCCCGGACTGGAGGACAGTACATCGGTGAAAGTCCGTGGAAATCCGTGGGAAAAGCAGGCTGGTCCAGCAGAGTCGGTCAGGAGGATTCTTTTTGTAGCTCATTATCTACTCACTGTTGGCTATGACTCAAACTCATTATATAACCCCAAAAGAGGGATGGTTGCATAATGTAAAATATGGAATGTAAAATGCCAAGGTGTTTCAATTTCGAAATCTTTGACCATTTTGTGGGTCACTACTTGGGCCATACCTGGTCATTTCGGTCGAGCTTCGCTGCTGTTTGCTGAATGCACCGACGCCCGCCTGGGCTGGTCATCCAACCATTGGCGGAGTCATTGCGGGTAAACTCAATGACTGAAAGAAATAAGTCCACTTCCAATCCAGATTTGTTCCACAAAATTCCAAATGTCTGGAAACTTTGAACCAGAACTGCCCTGCGTCCCAGTCGCACAGCAGACATGTTTGAACCAGAAAACCTGGGAAACCTCGGAAATGGTGCCGGGTGGGGGCTGATGAAGCTGACGCATGTTCATACAATGCTTCATGTCGCGAGATCTTCCACATCGCCGTACATGGATGGTCATCTCACCATACAGATGGAAATCCTACAAAATTCACCTACGATACCTATGCATAGCCTATGCCTTATATAATGTGGCTTTGTCCATGTCCAAAAATGGAAAAACTTGCGTAGCCTGGAACCCCATGGCAGCTGAGCCTTCAGACTGGGGAACCACTGCGTACCAAACATGTTTTGAAACAGTTTCCGTCAAAGTCAAGGTGTCTTTTATTAGATGTTGATTCCAGTGCCCAGATTTACATAGATTTACCATTTCAAGACCCCAAGATGAGCAGTTGTTGCCCAGGTACTGCCCTAGGCTAGCTGGGGTGATGATGTTTTTAAGTCACTGAAATTTGACCTTCAACAAAAAACAAACATAATCAAGATGAAGACTTGTAGGGCACCAACAACTACCCAGCAGTGCAAACAGGGGACTGTCCTTGCAACCTCTGCTGCAACTTCTTCACTTCTGCTGATAAGGTGTGCATGTCCGTGCTCCTCCCAAATGATAACATGCGCACCACGCGATGGCACCGTGCCAGTTGTCCCAATCAAATCATCCTAGAATCAGCACCTCTGTCAAGTTGACATGTGTTTACTCTGACTCATGGTTGATCAAGGAGGATATTTTGACCTTGATGTATAAAACCCGTAGACCTGGCAATGGAATAATATGATATGATATAACATGACTGGTTCATTCATACAAGTAGGTCAATAAATCTCTCCCTAACTCCAAGTGCACCCCCAAAACTTGCGGGCATAAAACATCAGAATGTTGGCTCTTGACTAGTGTGGACCCCCCCTCCGCACTTCAGAGGTTACCTTAAATCCCAAAACGGATCTTGTTGGACTTATGTAAGGTAAGGACTTCAATTTCAATTGGTGCCCATCTACGTTCAATTGATTTTCCTGTCAAAACCCCACAGAAGTCTAAGGATAAGTAGAGCCTTCAATCCATGTCAATCTGCTTTCAATTGATTTTCCTTCTAAGCCTAATGAAAATTCAAGGACAAGTAAGGACTTCAGTCCATATCAACTACTTTCCATTGATTTTCCTTCTAAACACAAACAGAAATCTCAAGATAAGCAGAGATTTCACTTCATGTCAATCTACTTTCAAGTGATTTCCATCTTTAGCCAAAAGAAATCTAAGGATAAGCAAGGATTTCAATTGCTGTCAACCTGCTTTCAATTGATTTTCCTTCTAAGCCTAATGAAAATTCAAGGATAAGTAAGGACTTCAGTCCATATCAATTTATTTTCCACTGATTTAAAACCCAAACAGAAATCTCAGGATAAGAAGAATTTCGGTATCTGAAAATCAAGAGAAACACCGTTTGCTTGTCAAAGCAATTGCGCTGAGGGAATGCATTATCATTGGACGGCTTTGGATTGACAGGTTTCAACTTACTCAGGCAGGGCTAGTTGTTCATCAGTCTGCCTGTTGCTCATTTGCGGCTGACGTCGGCCGACGTCAAGCACAGTGGTCGTTGGGGCAAGGGCAATGGGAGTGTCGGATTAGACAGGCAGATAGAACAGCTACGGAGGCAGGGCGCTGGGAAAAATGACTCTCGTGCGGAGGTGTCAGTACATCAAAGAAGCAGAAGTCAAGGCGGATTTGGCGTGGAGCGCTTTGAACAGGTATTCGGTTGCGATTGTGAAACCTTTGTATGCACTAGTCACATACTATTGAGGATCTGAGTTGCTCATGGGCTACCACCTTGAACATTTGTCTGGGCGCTGTTTTTTAAATTGGGTGTCAATAAGGAAATTGATCCTTTGGTGAATTTGGCATTCTGAGGATTCAAGATGAATGGAACTAAGTAAGAGACAAAAGCTATACTTTTAATGCTTTGGGTGATATTGTTGTTGTTGCTCTGTGCCTGCTTGCTGCAGAAGAAGGGAACCATTTCTTGGACCTATGTTTTCTCCTCCTGCAAACAAAAATTTGTATGAGAAAAAACTTGACACCAGACAGGCCTCACCCCCACCATTTCACAAGATCTGGAGTTATTTTCAAAAAGTTTGACAATACCCACGATGCTAATCAAGAGCCAACATTAAAAGGTATGACTTAGGATGCTGAGGGCCACTGCTCTTCTTTTTTGTTTCTGAAACAACGCCCAGAAGGTGTCCTTGCAGCACCTTTCAAGCGGCCGACGCCCCTGACCAACTGCTCGGCATCGATTGTGCCCTCCTCATCGTGTTCTCCAATCACCATATCAAACCTCGGAGGCGACCACAGGAACTTCTGAAATAGGCAATTTGGGCACCACATGGATGATTGGTAATCCCTTAATATCTTTTGCATTACAAACCATCAAGTTTTGAGGGTTTCAAACAAAATAAAATCTTACGAGATATGAACCCCCCTCGTTCATAAATGCTTCAAATCCGGCGAGAACCACATTTATTATTTTTTGGTGCCTATTTGTTGCGATTGTTGCTACTTCTCTGCCTTGCGTCTTCGATACAAGACTCATTTCCTCAACAAAAATGATCTACAATTCAACCACAATTCTTTGGGGTCGTCCTAATGTCCCTGTTAATGGATGTTGGTCTGCGGATGTTTGCTGTTTATGTTTTTAGATGTTTTTAGGGGCATTCAATAATGATAGGGAGAAGGGACTATGATCTTGCCGGCTTATCCGACATGTGGGTATGCAGCAGTGTCCATAAGGCTCACGATCGCGAAGTCGCCAAAAAACTGAAATCCAGCTTGCAATAATGCTGTACCCACAGAGAAATAGAACTTGTGGACTTAAGATCCCATTCTTATCTCCCTCATCATCCCGTCCCATGGAGGATAAAAATGACTGTTGTACGCAGCTGTCATCGCGACACCAAGACCAGGTGACAACGCGTTTGGGTCAGCGATCTGCAAGTCCATTGCTGCTAACCAGTTCACGATCTCTGGGTCTGTCATCCTGGGTTCAACCACAACAGGACAAGGGATCCTGACAATTGACAAGTACATTCTGACAAGTTTTGACAATTCCAAGGGAATTTATGAAATGGTGTTGATATATCTATATTTTTCGGAAATTCGTATACAATGATATATATATATATATGTGTGTTTGTGTGTGTGTATACAGTAAACTATTATAAACATTAACACGAAACACACAAAAAAACAATACAATACTGTATCATTTAAACTCATGTTTGTATAGAATAGTATGTAAAAATAAATGATATAATATTAAACGATACATGTAAACAAAATAAACATAAACACAAACATAAACGTACACACATCCATGCACATATTACATGTGTGCATACTAAATATATATATATATATTGTATATATATATTGTATATATATATACAATATTGTATATATATATATTGTATATATATATATTGTATATATATAAATATTGTATATATAAATATTGTATATATATTGTATACATATATATATATTGTATATATATTGTATACATATATATATATATTGTATATATATATATTGTATATATATATTGTATATATATATATTGTATATATATATATTGTATATATATATTGTATATGTATATTGTATATATATTGTATACATATATATATATATTGTATATATACTATATACATACATCGTATATATACTATAATATATATTGTATATTTGTATATTGTATATATATATATTGTATATTTATATATTGTATATTTATATATTGTATATTTATATATTGTATATTTATATATTGTATATTTATATATTGTATATTTATATATTGTATATTTATATATTGTATATTTATATATTGTATATTTATATATTGTATATTTATATATTGTATATTTAT
>BGPT01000277.1:301683-331132 GCA_003297045.1 Symbiodinium sp. clade C Y103
GTATATTTATATATTGTATATTTATATATTGTATATTTATATATTGTATATTTATATATTGTATATTTATATATTGTATATTTATATATTGTATATATATATATTGTGTATATATATATATATTGTGTATATATATATTGTATATATATATATACATATGTAAATAAATATATTGTATATATATATATTGTGTATATATAGGTATACAATATATATAATTTATATATATATATATCTATTGTATAAATAATTTTTAATAATTATATATATACAAGCGTTTTTTCATCATGTTTCCTTAAACAACACCGATCAATCTGCGGGTTTACATGTCAATTGCTGTTACATCGACAGGTTGCACTTGGATGAATTCCTCCCTGTCCAGCACGCCATCGCCGGTCTCATCGGCAGCCTCTCGCATCACACGAGAAAATCAACCCACTACCATCGATAAATACTCAACATTGGTAGTGTCCTGAAAATCCCAGCATTTCCACAGATGGAAGAGGGCCACTTACCAATATTGGGATGTGTTGATCAGTTTTTTGTATAATTTGTTGGCCTCTGCATGTTCCCGAGTGGACAGCCTCGAACAAGGACTTCATCTTCTTAATGTGTTGATCCCGTTTTTTCTCCGTGTTGCCTCAGGGGCCACTCGGTCGGAAGAAGAACCATGTCATGGAGATTTGTTTTCCAAACCATCCTTTGGTGTAAAGATGTGCAAAAATGGTTGTGCAAGCATCAACGGAGTTTCAGCACAAATCACTTCGACTGAATTCTGCAGCAATTTATTTGCGATGTCTTTCTTCACTGCACTCCTTCGCAAACAATTCAAACAGAAACAATCCCATTATTGTGAAGACCCAGTGGCGCATCATGATCTTATCATCATTCTCGGCCGCAGAGAAGGTCTCTTTCAAAAACACACCGTTGATGACAGCAATCAAAGCGTAGCCCACGGTGATCTGCGCGCACGCAGCAATGGATTTATCATGCGAGGTTCACACAGTTTCAAGGCTGGAAATTTTGAAACATATGTCTACGTGCACGATATTTGCATATATTTACATATATTTACTTATATACAAACATACACACGTGTGTAATTATATATGTATGTATATATGTGTATGTGTGTATACATACGTATGTATCTATGTATATCTTTGTAAATATGTATGTATCTATATGTATTTAATTATGTAATAATCAGCATATTAATGTACTATAGATATGTGTATATGCATGCAAAAATCTGCACATTTTATATATGTATGAACGTATTTAATTATATGTGTGTATATATATGTAACGTAGGAAAACCAGACATATACATATACATTATCTATTCAATTCATTTAATTTAATCTATTGTTACTGCATACACACGTGTATATCCATATAAAAAAGACAAATACATACTGTGTCTAATAAAATATGTGTATATGTGATTATATGTGTGTAAAAATGTATGTATATATATATATATATGTATGTATGAATATCACATATATGTATCGGTGCAAAATATGTATATACGTATAGAGTCGTATATGATAGGTATATTTGTATACATATGTATTTTGTATAGATGTAAAAATGTATACATGCGTATATGTATAGATATATAGGTGCATACGTATAGAGGTCTATATGTGTAGATGTGTATATGTATATTGCTATATTTACATATATATGTATATGTGTTTAGTATGGGTATATAGGTTTGTGGGTATATAGGTATATGTATCTATGTAAAAATGTGTGTCTATAATGTAATATAATATATATATATATAATATATATATATATATTATGTATACATGTGCATACCTAATCAAACCTGGAAAATTGGGGATGTTCCGTGCTTTGCCCCGGAAAGATCACCTGCAGCCCACCTTGTGGAGGATCGAGAAGGCACAAAATGCCTCATGCACGTGGTCTTGCAGAATCCTCACAGGCCGTTGCACGTCCCAGGGCCCTGGATGGATACATCCAGGAATTTGGAGCCCCCGGAAGTAGTGTGAAATCGTTGATATTTGACATCCCCCAAACCTAGAGGGGGAACCCAAACACATCCAACTGGGGTAGATATTCTCTCATATTCTGATATCCTTCGCCCTCACCAGCATGTCTTCCAAATGAAACCCCCGGCTTTCTGTCCAACACATTTTGCCTCTTTGGACCTACCTCTCTGATCAGCACAACCGGGAATGATTCGTCATGGTTTCTAGAGATCCCGTACCCTCCTCACACGTGGATACTTGTCCCCACTTCAAAAATGGATACACGATTCTCAAGGTTTTCCATCTTGTTTCCTACACAAATGCGCAAATAGTACAGTAGGAACATCATCATCATCCTGATCTGAACCCGAAACATGGACGCTGTCGCACCTTGCCACTGGTGGCCAGTTGCCCAAGGTAATTTCCTGGGTCCATGGAGACATGTTTTCCAGGTTTCAATGGGTTTCAGGTGGCAAAACAAAGCTGAAAATCACCCAAAATGAAACTTGATGTAACCAGCGAACAACCATGACACTGTTGGAAACAATATCCAAAGGTGTTGTAGTCCTACACTAGCATACACTGTTTCTGTAGTGGATCGAACATCAGAGAGTTTGGAAGGAGAATTCACGAGAGTTCCCAAACGCCAAAACGTCAAACAACTCCCCAGAGTTCGTATGAGTTAAATTTAGGACTTCTCCCCAGAAAGCTTTGACCTCACAAGGATCCACCGTTCTCCAACTTTTTCCGAGGCACAAACATCGTCAAAAGCGATCTGCTGCAGGTCCCAAAGTAAAGGAACAGCTGCTCCTGTACCGCTGGCGCCCGATCTCCGCCAACAATTGTCTCTTGAACTATCCTCTGCCTCAGGTCAGGCTCGTCAGGCTCAAGCTCACTTGCCACATTGGCTGCCACAGTGAAAGCCAGGAACCCAGGAACCCAGTGGCCAAGAAGCAGAAACAGCGCGAAGATCAACTGCAGCAAGAAAAGCCTGCAGGAGATGAGGATTCCGTCGATTGAAATGGACTCTTTCTGTGCAGGATGGCGCAGGAACTTCAGGCTTAGATATCATATTATCACTAGTTGCCCAATTGCCAACTAAATATGTAGACTGACCCACCCCTTGATGAATTATGATGCCATGGATCATGGGTTTCTTGATCGCTTAAATCTCAAGGCCCGACCGCTGTATTGGATCATGGAATGGATGACAACTCCAAGAGAACTAGGCTTGATATGCAACTTCCCAAACTGGAAAGTTTACTTACCAAAACCCAGTGTATGGTCTGTGGGTTCCAAATGGTCCACTCCCGTCCCAAATCTATGCGTTTTCCAGAAATATACACTACATCTTCTATGTTATAATACATATCTCCACCATTTCATTGGCCAAATTTCACAGGGTCAATCTTGCAACGCGTCGATTTCTCCAGGTGGCATTAGAAAGGACCACAGTAGCACCTTGGCTGATACGGGACTACGAGAGTATTAATTCGTTTGTGAAAAAGTGGTGGGATACCCAACAACATGTTCGACATACTGTGATCAACCGATTTCATGTGAGGTGCCATAAATTCATGTAAATTCAGTAAGCAATTCGGAGGGAAGATTATTCAAACGGGGACGCTTCAGCGGAGGAAATGTGGCATGTCTTTGACAAGAGATCCTAAAATTGTGAATGTGGCCGCCTCTCTTACTGCCGTGAACATGCCGGAAGATATTGTACCAACAATGAACAAAATGGACTCGTGTAGCTCCAGCTCCAGCTATCTCCAGCTGCCAAGGTGCTGTAACAGACCCACGCAGCGCTGTGGTTAAGATGTAAAGCGCCTCAGATCAGTTGTGATTTTGCTGGTCTGCTACCAGGAAAAAGAAAGGGTGATACTGGAAAAAAATGGTGATGATTTTCAGCCAAGAATGGGGGGAGAAACCAAGCATCCACCAACGATAGTGGAATAAAAAGGGTAAGACAAATGGACAGACGGCAGTTGGAACTAGTTCGATGTTTCCAAACATCAGGACTGCCCAAAGCCACCTTGGGGGCATGATTGGTCCCAAGAAACTGGGCAGCAAGGTCTCACCTCTGCTTTGTTTCAGGCGACAAGCAGTCGCATTCACCATTGGCGTATTCTTCAGATGCAGGGTCGTTACCCATTCAAATCATCAGCTGACAGTGTAGCCCAATCCGTGGGAAAGTCAACAGTCGGCCCAATGGGGCCCACAAGTCTTGTGCTGAAGTGTGGGGAACTGTCAAAGTCAATGGGTCACGAAGTCCGCACTGGACGCATTTCTTCTGTGAGGTGCAAGATATGTGAGAAGGCAGCCAAACAGCACCAAGCAAGGTATCAGGTGTGCAACGGCCAATCGTATCGTCAGTTCAACAATAGCTGGGGATGATATCTGTAGCCGCATGGCTTCTCTTTCTCTATCATCATGCCTACCATTGATTAAAACCACCTCAGCCAGCTGAATTCATGTCCTTCTATCGGTCTGGTCACATATTGGAATTTTCAGTTCACGGGTTGTAGTAGTCCCCATCGAACCTAGTAGCGGTTATAATGAAATCTGATGGCATCCAAAGACCCCCCCTGATGCCTTTTTGTGGGGTGTGCCCATCAACCCCCCCTCACACGAGCTTATTCACAGACTCCATTTAGTCCATATGGCAGTCTCCTGAAGTTCCAATGATCAGCAAGCATAAATCCATATACCCATCAAACGGTGTAAAGGTCAACTAAGGTCTCACTTCCGCCCCAGCATCCCAGCACGTCAGGATCTGGTGGTCTCCCATGTGGGGATCAAGAATCATAAATATAATTCAAGAATCATAATGAATCATATACATTTAAATCTGAATAAAATCTGAAACTCCTAAAACATCCAAAAACATACTATGAACCTCCCAACCAATATCCACCAGTCATGTCCTTGCAATGTCCATTTCATGTCCATGTCGTGTCCACTACCATATCATTGATAAGGTCGTTCTCCCATTACCTCCAGATTATTATCCATAGTACTCACTACCGTATCGACTAAAACCATTTCTATATGTCAATGAACCAAACAGCTAACCAATATTATTGTTCCGCTTGACACTCCTGAGACACTAGCATCCACGACTAGCAAGAATACTAATGAACAAAAAGCATTCTATGTAATTCTATACATATACAGTGTATATACATATATTCTATATGATCCATTATCATAACATATATATGTATCAATTATCAATGGATATATGATGTGCAAATATAGATAAATCGAATATCTCCCAGTTTCCTTCCTCGCCGGGGCGCGTCAAATCCCTTGAGTTTGCGCACCAGTCGCATCAAGCGCAACAAACGTCCCAACTTCGCCAGGCGGAGCAACATGGGATCGATGGGCCAAAAGCCTGAATCATGCGCCAAACATCTACGGGAAAACCCGGGGGTTCTCGGTAAGAGCGACTCAAAATATGGGAAGATCTGGTAGGAATCATCCAAAACAGGTTTTGATATGTTTCAATCATGCCACAAAACCATACAAAACCATACAAAACCCAGGTCTTATCACTCGAAATTGTCGGATTTGTTTGCAGGAAAGCGGTGGTTTTATCAGACAGAATGTTGGACAATCTACAGGAAAGCGTGGTTCTAAAGGTCAGACCCAACCAAAAAATCAAGGAAATGGTGAAACCCTTGCAAAAGCCATCCCAAAATACGGGGGTCCTGCAGATTTCTCTTGAACGATCTGAAAAAGATCAAACCACTGTCCAACCAGCAGATGTGGGCACTCAATTTTTTTGGTGGGACATTGGCTTGATTCTTGCATAGGTTTCACGCATCATTTCAAGTATGTTTTCCGTTCAGATAGAGTTTCGGCATAGATCCGGGAGGATATCGGATAGCACCAGGCCGGATTTGCAAACCTACTTCACAACAAAGCGCACGAATTCCTTAACTGCAGACCCGCAATCGTCCGAGGCCAAGAAGGACTCATCAATTTCAAAAATCACCCACTGATCTGGGTTTGTTTGAAGATACTGGATGATTACAACTAAAATGGTGGATTGGGAAGATCCAGAATCCAAAATCCAAAATCTACTGCTTAGTTCCTCGCAATTTTCCCAACCAAACTCATCATCACGGGGACCCCCGTCGTGGCCTCGCAAAACTGTATCAATCAGCCAGGCGATGACCTCAATATCCCATGATGGCAATCCCTGGAACCCATTTCAACTTGAAACAGAATCTCACACAACTGGAAGATGCTGGAAGAATCTCCGTTTCCACGTTAATTGGGTTGTTCGAGATCAATCTCTGCAAGTTCTCCAGAAATCTGTGTGCATCACTGCAGTCCAAGTCGCAGTGACTGCATCGAAAATATTCCAAACATCCAGAAAGAACGCCAGCTTCATTCCCATCTCAGAGACATAGCATGGTGCTGGTGATCCATGCTAACTTCAGAATCTTCAGAGGCTAGAAAACTTTCCAGCTCTCTCAGCTCTGCCATCATCCAATCTACCAGGCCACCGGACTGTTAAATTGTAATAAAAAACTCGAAACCAAGGCATCGACTAAGGAGAACCCAAGGCAAAAGATATGGTCAGGAGACCAATGAGTCGCCAAGTGAAAGATTTGGCATCACAGTCGCACCTAATTCATCCTGTGGCCCATGGTCTATCAAAACTGAGCATCTGAATAAGCGTTTCACGATGTTGGATGCTTTGATTCACATCAACATCTCAATTCTGGATGCTTTGAACACCGAAGCATGACGGTCCAACAAAATATCTGGGCGCTTTACAGCAATTGACAAAGGCCAAGATCCCACGAAAAAAATTGATGGGTTCATTGACGTCATCAAGGCATGCCGTGCCCAAATTCCAAGGCTGGGGCCAGCTTGATCAGCAACTCCACCAGGAAGATGGGGCCAAAAATCCATTCCTCCGCTGGCGTTGTTGGGATGTGGAGCGCTGATGGAGAGAAATGACGCTCCGCACAGGAGATATTTGGAAAGTCATGGGGGATTCCAATGATGACGTCCTGGAGGTTGCCCATTGTATCCCATTGTTGTCCAGGTGCAGATCCCAACAAGTTCTGTCAGTTCTTTGGGCGTTCAACAGCTTCCCAGGAACCAGCTTCCAAGGCCAAGAGGCTGAGATCTCCCAAGCATACTCTGCACCAGGCCAAGCATTCCTTGCCGGAAGATCGTAGGTTCGGATGCCTGTCTCAGGTTTTTCTCCGCCACGTCGGGGCAGAGTCGGCGTGTAGATTGATGGGTGGATCTATGAATGAATAGATACAAAGTCCATGAATATGTTGATATCGATAGATGGATGATGGATGGAAACAATGATGAAGAACGATCAAAAAGAAGTTTTTAAAACAATGTGAATGATTTCTTATAGTTCATGAACTTTGGTGATCGCCGATGCTCAGACGGGTGGCGAGTTTCTGAAGCTTGCCGAAGAGATGACCTCATCCTACATCCTGATCTCCCCTTGGGCCCTTACGGGATTCACAACTTCTTTGAAACCAGGTTTTTCTATGCCTGACTTGGAGGGCACTTTGAATAACATTCTTTCATTCGTTCAGTTTTTTAATGAATTTGTTAGGTGCACTTCTTCGGGAATTTGCTAGGTCCTCAAATTGTAGAAATGACCATTCATGTTTACAGTATGTCCAAAGTTGACAGGTGGTTGCAATTTTGGAAACCTCGGTAAGAAACAGGTCATGTTTCATATTGATTTTCAAAGAACATTAAAAAAACCCAATCAGTGGCAGCACCCGTGCCTAAGTCATACCCAAGCTGTAGACCGTACTCAGTCGGGGCAACACGTGTACCGCAAATCACACACGCACAGGTCAAAGCTTTGTCATGTGAGTCAGAGCTTCATCTTGTTGTGTATCAAGCTCTCTCTTTCTCTCTCTTTCTCTCTCTCTCTCTCTCTCTCTCTCTCTCTCTGTGGAAACATCCCTCTGGCTCTGAAGACAATGTGAAATCGTGACATCGACACATTTAACGATCCTCCCATGTGCCCAGATATTTCCGCAATATTCCCAGTATTGTGTGCGTGTGTCACCATCTTTGCAGCTCCCTGTGGCCCCAAAAATCTCATAGATTTGTGGCTCGTCAAAAACAGGCCCAACTTTCTTCGAGTGCCCAACTGATCGCCAAGTGGCATATTGAGTCTCAAAGGCCATGATTAGGGTGTTAATCATGATGATGGAGCAAATGACGCTCTCGAACAGCGGGTGGGTCACAATTCGAAACATCTTAGAGGCAGCTGATCTCTGCTCAAAGCCTTGGCCGCTGACAAAGCTTCCAATTGGTAACATAGATATCATATGTCTTACATGTGTGTACTATCTCTATGTATATTGTTAATATATGTATGTGTATATATATATATATGTATACATACAGTGTCTGTGTATATAATTGTATATATATATATGTATTATATATATATATATACATTTGTGTAGTATATATATATATATGCATCTGTACACAAAATGGAATCAAGTCGAACAATCGCAAGATACAAAACAATAAATCATTTACACAAGGAAGTTCGCTCCGAACCCAGTTTTGGAGATTCAATGTTGGTTTTCTGGGAGGTGATCCTCCCCATTCAGCCTATTTTGGGCCGGAATCCACCATTTTGTGGCTTAGAACAATCTGTCTATTGCTGCAAATGGCCAGTGTGTTGGTTAAAACCCCATTTCCATCCATTTCCATCGCTTCTATGTCAGTTTTTGTATTGGTGAAATCACAGTTCAATACATTTCACATTTTGTTGCCCAAATTCCCACGTTGCTTAAAGGTCATTCGCAACTCTTCCAAAAAGAAGCCGCCCGAAGCCCGAGCCACTCGCGGAGCGTCTCTCCATCTTCTCGAAGCGGGATCCCTTGGAGTGCTTGAGAGGTGGCGATTGTGAGCCAATGGAATGAGGGATGATGAACATCCATGAACATCCACCAGTACCATATTTTTACCATCCATTACCTATCACTAACTGTTAAGTTTTGGTGTGGAAATGAGACCTATCCAAGCACAAATCAGTCAGTTGGATCAGGCTATTCCAGAGGATTTGGAAGCACCAACCGGGGGTGCCATTGGTGGGGTCTTTGACAAATGGCTGGTCATGCAACAAATAAACACATTTGCACTGATGAAAGGGCTGGCGACTTTTAACAACTTGAGAGCAAGCGACGGGGGGACAAAAGGTGTGTAGTTGTGAAATGTTGTGACAATAGGTGTGCTGGCACATGTTTTTTTTGGTTGGTTCCTGCAAGAAGGCGCAACATTAACGGCATGTAGTTGATATGGATGATAGTCAAACAATAAACAGCAGAACGTCGATATAATGCTCTTATAATTGTTACTATTCGATGGTCATGGTGATGGTCATGGTAATGGTCATGGTGATGGTCATGGTAATGGTCATGGTGATGGTCATGGTGATGGTCATGGTGATGGTCATGACATGGGCAGAGGATGAGCATGCAGGATGAGGAAGAGGATGCAATGGATGACGATGAGGATCAGGAATGATCAGGACGGGGAAGCTGCACGGTGGTATGTACAGAGCAACTCCCTCAAAATGGAAGTCATGCAGTGCCGAAAAACAGCTGAAAAATCCATGCAACAAATTCTGCGAACCCCTTTCAATTTTTGGCAGCATAGCGCATCTTTGGACTGGGAATCGAAATTGCGACCATTCTAGAGGCCCCACCCCCAAAGTGAAGAATCCCTTTTCTCAATCCGAAATAGTCACTTCTGTGCACTCCTCTGCCCGGAAAAGGAAAATGTGCCAAAACATGGAAAACTGAGGTAACTGACACTACCATTCGTGAAAAACGATTCGTTCTCGTCAGCTGTCCCTATTCAACTGTATTCATCTCTGCTGGTAGCTTCTATCCCCATAGGCTGTTGAGCCTGCTGGCATCCCCAGCAATGTCTCGATTGCACGAAGTGAATCCCCATGATTCGTGATTATGTCCCAAGTCTAGATGATTGTATCCCCATCATGGCAGGTTGTATGCCAACTATAGCTGTTGAATGCTGTTGATCTCCAAATATGTCCAAATTATCCAAACATATCCAAGCTATAGCTCAGCTACATTCAGCTACTGTAGTTACTACATCCCAACTATTGCCAAGCTTGCACCCCCAAGATGGGGAGGTGCCCCCCTGGCAAGGATCGTGTGCTCGCTTCTGCTCCTCTTTTGGCGACTCACGTTTGACCTGCCGCAGCTTCGTTGATGGGTGAAGCCGTACTGGAGCCCCCCCCAAAAAATGCAACTTTCAGGATTAAACCATCCATTATACTGGATGGTTTGATGTGGTTTGATAATCTTGATCAATAAATTTGATGATGAACCAGTTAAGGAAGCATGTCAACCCGACCTTTACTTTCTGTTGAACCATTGTGGAGGTTGTTATAAACCACACCAAATTATGTTGTTATGATTGGGTTTAATAGCATCCTATTTTGGCAGCGAATGACTCCATTTCTTACATACCCTCTGGTGAACTAACATAGCTAGTGAAAATAGCCATTTATAGTGGATTTTCCCATTAAAAATTGTGATTCCATAGCTATGTTAGTTTACCGGAGGGTAAGGCTGAAGATCTTTGATTTCAACAGGCCAACAACATCCAACAACTGGCGAGGCATTGGGCCTGGGTTTGCCCTTGAATCCGCACCACATGAAATTGTGAATCTCGGTCGCCCTTCTTGGAATCCTCCTGGCAGAACGAAGTCGCAGATGTCTTTGATTCCCAATGCCAACGGGCCTAAACCATCCAGGTTCTACAGTTCATGAGGGTACAGAGAGTGACACACATGACAAACCTTTCTGGCGAATGAATACCCTGCTGGTCTTGCTTACTCTTAGTGTTGGCTTCTCAAATTGATACCAGGGGATACTGAATGTCAAACAGGCCCATCTAAAAACCTCCAACGACCCAAATGAATATCTGTAGAAAATCCCAAAGAATATCCCCAACAGCAGGAAAAGAGGTGAAGCCTGCGCAGAAACTTTGCCTGGGAACCTCGCTGAGGAACCTGGTTTGGAAACCTTACCGATTGAAAACGTTGCCTGGGAATCTTGCCGGGGTATTTTGGTTGGACACCTTACTTGGCAGCCTCGCTTGGATATCTATCCTCGGAAAACTGGGTGGGAAGCTTGCCCGGGAACCTGTGTGGGGCTGCTCTGGAACTGATCTGCTCTGGAGCGTTTTATTCTGCCAGACCCACAAAGCATTCTGCAGGCGGGACACTTGAAAGGATTTTGGAATCCTCATGGACTCCACATCTGAGCACGCAATTTTTTGGGTGGTGTTAGGTTCCAATTCTTACCATCGCAATCTCCAGAACTTGCCCACCTAATACCGTCCAATTCTCAGCACCACAACAATGCGCATAGCTTAATGACTACTAAAAATGACAAGTCCGTGTTCCTGTGTTCCTGGGCCTTATTCTTAATCAGAATTCTTCACCTGAAATCAGGTGAAATAAAGAATGATTTTTGGGGTGGTCTCCTATAAATCCTATTAGCCCAGCATCTCTGGTGACGCCCTGGTGAGGTCGTGGCCATTGATTCACCCCCCACGCCTCTCTTCGTGAGGATCGGGCTGAAGACTGAGAGGTCAAGCGCTTCCACTCCCCTGGTTGCTCCAGCTCCTATCCGACAGTGTTGGGTGAGGAATGGAATGCCTCCCAAAATCCTCCCAAATTTCATGATACCAATACTGGTGATATCTGGTGATAGATTCCGAATGGTGAAATGATATCATGATGGATAAAGGTGGAGGAATCTAGCTAAACAACAACAGGAGTTCGAAGCGAATATGATGTCCAGCAATTCTCACAACTCTCCAAGTTGGGATATTCACCAAATATCACCAAACCCTTTCCCCCAGCTTTCCCAACAAACCCAATTCACGATCCGCGCCACAGAACATACCCACATAACACCAAGAGCTGTTGTTTCGTGCAACCCTTCATCGAATTTTAGGAAGCGAGTATCCCTTCACCATTCACCAATGTGCCAATGTACCATGGAACCCACATAAAACTCAATCTTCAACTCCCAAGACCCCCCAAAAACTATCTGGACCATAGAGATAACATCCAGGAGTCGATGGGTGATCCCCGAATTGTCATCAATGATTGATGTGGGGTGGTCAAGTTGAATCGGGTACACCCAAGTTGATGGTCATTAAAACATGATGAACAATGCCAAAACTGTTTCTTTTTTTGGAGCTTTGGGGAATGAAAAATACCCAGATCTCATCCCATTGTCCTGGTTCGTTCATGGGGATCCCGTTAATTGTGGATTACCAGTAGTACGCACACGAAGCGGAGCGGAAGTTTCCAACATAGGACTGAGTTTTAGTAGCGACAGGGACACCTGCAGGAAAGGTTACCGCATGTCGTCAGCATCAGTTGGAGTGCAAGACTGACATGACATGATTGACAAAAAATGAAAGGAAATGAATGAACCTGAAAGAATGCATGCCTGGAAGAAAGAATTAGTGAATGACCGGATGCCTGGATGGATCGACTGATGGATGACAGAGGTTCGCATCTGTTGATCTCCAGCCTCACTGATCCTCTGATCTGCTGATCTAATTCCATCTACCCATTCGTACTGTTCCCATTTGTTCCCTACTGCAGCTCTACACCATTCCATTTGTCCGTAACTCGGAGGTTCCTTCCCAAACTTCAATTGATAAGTATCCCCTGTACACCAGGTATTATAGGCCCAGATAATCATCAATCAACTATCTCTGAGTCATCCATCAAAATAGCCGAACATGTTTTATGGTTTAAAAGCATATTTGATGCTTAAGTCCCAGTATAATACAATGGCTCATGTGTTCACCTGGGCCTGCATCTCGGGAGCTGGTTGTGGAATTGGCGCGCTGTCCAGCCTAAGGAAACCATCGTTTTTTTCATGCTTTTCCATCTCTGTCTTAGTTCGCTGAAGGGTAAAACATGGGCGAAAACTCAAATTTGAAGCAATGGGAAATTGGATAAACCGCCTATGGAAATGTGAGGGACAGTTTGACCAATAGAAATGAAATGTATATCAACCATTGAAGACAATCTACACTAATGAATCCCGTAGCTGATTCGCTGGGTCATGATTGATGGTTTCTATGTATGGGCAAGATCCCTCTGAAAAAGTCTTCAGGAAGCATGGTCTTGTACATTGCTGCTGGTTGTGTTCGAACCAAGTTCGAAGAAGGGTGACCATCTCCCCTGGTGTTCGGGATTTTCATCCACTCAGTATCGGGCATTCCAAACCTGTCAAAATCCTACCAAGTGTGATTAATGTGATTATGTGGTTTACCGTAAACCCCATGTATGGTAAATTCTATTAAATTCTTGGTTCACCACATTACTCACTACTCCAATATAAATTCCATCCCCTAGGATGCTAAACAACAAACGAGAGGCCATTGTCCATGGCACTCCCATGGTGGTTCTTGAGGTCATGATCCATACCCGGATTTCCGAACCATCCGGCAGAGAATCAAAATACTCCCTAGTGGAAGTCACCAGGAACAACAAATCGTTTAGGCCCAACTCACCTGAAATTTGCTGTTTTCCTGCAGAGTATGGCACGAGCACATCACGGCTAATCCCGCCAAAATGTCAATGAATTAGATACGCATTGTGCTCTATTCTCCATTCTTCGCGACAATACAGACTACATAACCCTTGAACTTACCCTTCACAGGTCTGTTTAACCATACATTCCCCAAAGACCGGCTGAATGGACAGCTGCGTGACTTTGGACCCTGCATCTTCATCTCAGCCTGGTCCAACAACCTCATGTGCGGGGGTTGAGGATCCCAAAATTGCCATGAAAGGTCGCTAGGAAAATCAGGAAGAGCAGTTTGCAAATTTTGCAAAAGGTTTCCCTTGGGGTTCACTGACTTCGGATCATTCTCAAACGCGAAGTAGAGCAATTTTGGTGGTTCAGCAACCATCACATACACGGTGACGCCATTTTGAAGCTGATATCAGCCTCGTCTTCTCTTCCATTTGAGAACCAACAGGGTATACTACGTCAAAATAAATTTAGATATCCCCACGATTTTTTTCCACCTTCTACTGCAACACGAACATATGCAATTATAGACATACCTATATGTATACAGTATACATGTCTAAAATGTTGTTTATATATTTAGCATTCATTCCGTCAAATGCATGCAAGTGGTGGTTTCAGGGAATGTAAATACATACTACACCTCATTCTTGGATAACCCCTGTGAGCACCTGATGGACCAAGATGGACCTAGCACCAAGTAACGTGTGCAACTCGTGCATGAGCTCATCATGACGCATGGCCATTTCATCTCTTTCGCGTCGCAGTGCCGAGTCCAACCTTAGCACAGGATGGGGCTCAAATGCCTGGGGGAGTCTGAGGGAGTCTACCGCAGTACAAAGTGGGTACAAATTACAAACAAAAACAGGATGATCATTTTATGGATATTACACAACCATATGATGTATATGATGTAATAATAGTTCTGCCTTGATGATCATGCAGCAATGCATGTCATTTAGGAGTGAACAAATACATTGCTGGAGCCATTTTTCTGTTGTCTGTGGACCCATCCGCCCAAAGGCGCCAGTGCTTCCTTGGATGTTTCTGTAGAATCTCATGGATCTAGCAGCAACTGCAGCAACATCCTGGGGATAAGTCAGAATTACACACCAAAAAAGGAATTACGTTTGACACCAAAAAATCTCACTCGAGAATGTGGTGCTTTGGGTCCTATTGGGTCCTAAACTTTGACCAATGTGCCGGCACAATGCTCGCCTGTGGCAACACAGAATCTACGTCTTGGCGATTCTTGGTGCATGGATAAAGAGCCACAGTCCGAACTCACATGGTATATGTGAATATCTGTCTGTGTTGCAGTCATGAAATCTCCACGCTCAATATCATTGCAACTTGTCAAAGCTCGGGAAATGACCTAATACAAATCGATTTCTTGGTGGTACCCCATGATGGCCCACGATATTCCGTATTCTATCGGCCTCTGGACGACTGGAGTATCTATAGCCTAGCTGGTGATGGCACGAAGGGCCATCTAAATTCCATCGAAACACCATCGACAAAGGTCGGGCATCGGCAAAGGCCCTGTTGAACGGCCGGCGGCACGTCGTTCGTCGTGCGCGGGGCACAGAAACCATGAAGCTTGAGCCCGAACAGCCCGTCGATGGTGGTATAACTTGGTGTAACCAGTTGGCAAATGGACATGAGCAACAACAGGAAACCCTGCAACTGCCTTGTGAGCAATTGGTGTCTGTCCAATGCAAGGTCACAATCTGTTTGGCGGTTTTAACCTGTCCCAACAACATCAATATCTAGGGATTATCATCCCATTTCGATGTTTCAATATGAACAGACAGGGCTAGGCGTCAAAATCCTGCTACCCTTCTGCTAACATTGTTAACATGCTGGTGAATGGATATGACTGGATCTTCATCCCCAACATTATCTTCACTGCAAAAACACAGAGTATATACTTGGTATATCATGGTATTATGGCTATGGTAGAGCTATGATAGCTATATGATAGCTATATGTATACATAGCTAGCTACAGCCCCATGGCCCCATTCATCCCATCCCATGGATTTTCAAAGCAGTCCAGCCACCAGTCCAAGGCGAAGCGGGCGGGGGAGCGTACCCGAGCTGCGTCCACCTTGCTGAAGGCATCCAAGAAGTCGAAGCCGGGCCCCGCCAGGTCCTGGAGGGACCTGTCTTCGTATGAGATTGGTATAGATTGGTTACTCATTGCCCCATTCCCTATGACCATCAACATACTCCGGTACAGGACTCTTGGGAACCAATGTTTCACTTATTCCCCCGTTTTACCTGGCAGTCATGCATACAGTATACAGTATACATGTAATTACAATTCTCATGTCACCCGAGATGCCAACAAAGTGTCTTTCTTACATGTTTAAAGCAACCACAGACATAAGACAGAACTTTAATGTCTCATGCCATGAAAAACTGTTCCCTGCATCATAGCTGTACAAACCCTCATGAAAAAAAACATTGTTGTGGTGATGTCCTGATGTCATCATTATCTGTCATTCAAACGATTACCATCATTGTCATGATTGTGAAATCAATTCATGTGCTCACTATGTTGTCATTGTGATCGTGATTGTCATTCTATAATCCCAAATTGGATTATACATGTAATCGTCTGAACATATTGCAATAGACTATGGAGTCGTTGTATGGTCACTATGATTATCATCACCACAGTTCTATTGGTCCATTAGTCGTAATTTTTGTGGGTCTCATTGTTTGTTCATTAGGTGGTTGTCACCATAGTACAGTAAAAATTGTGGGGTGATAATCATTATATAGTTGTAATAACCATGAAACACCATTATCATCCCATAGAATCATCCCATTCTGATGGTTCCAATCATTTCAACTCCCTGATTCTCCACCACAGAATTCGTGACCTCGACCATGGCTTCCAAACGCTTGGCCACCTGGCAGCAAGTCAGGGGAAATCGGTGGTCCATGAAATCGGTGGTCCGTCAAATGGTGAAGAATAGGTGGGCAACTTTTGTTTGATCCAAGCAACAGAACTTCAGATATCCACCCGGAATCATATGGTCATAGAATAGTCATATAGGATCAACATAATAGATTACATACTCAGCCAAAATTGTTGGTTTTATACACAAACGAAATTTCACTACCAAGCCGAATTTAAAATAAATTCTGGATCAATCACTATGCTGTCATTGCCAAGGGGACATGAACCAATGGTTTCCAACTGGTTAAGCTGGTCTACGATCTTGAAACCCTGAAAACCAAAGAAAAACATTCCTGCCTTGGTTCCCCTGGAGCCCTTCGCTCGGGGTAAAGCACAGTGAGTAATCCAAATGAAATAAGCACAATACTTCACAACCCATAAATTTCCAAACAGTCCAATCAAATGTAGAATTGTGAAACTGAACAAACTTGTTCAACCCATGTACAATTGAATGTTTATCTGTTCTGTCCCAAGCTCTTCAGCTGAATATAACTGAAAATATCATAATAATTCATAATGTATCATCCTGCTTGGGTGGTTTCCAAATCATCCCAGGTCAGCTCACATCATCTTCCAGCCAGGCAGTGTCGCACCTGGCACATGGGCGCCCCAGAGCCCCCGGAACTGGCGACTTTCCCACGGGGATGTGGAAATAATCAAAAAAAAAACTTGGATCAAAATGGTTCTACCGGGAAAAGAATGTGACTTTTACTATACTTTACTAATTAGGTGCCAAGAAATTGACCTCAAAGGCAGATATGGGGATTTAGATAGGGAAAACCAGGAATTTGACCAGGAAAAAACTGTGGATTGAACCAAAGGTGGGTTTCCCGTTGTAAATGGCAGCTTTCAGGGAGCCGCAAAATGGAAAGGGCAGCAAAGATTTGTGTGCTGCTCATGTGCAGAACACTTCAGCATCTTACACGCTCCGTTCCATGCTACACGCAGCCTGGCAAAGCAATGTCTGGGGGTCCATAACCGGTCACTCTACACCGTGGTGACGGTCACAACATATTGCTAGAAGCAGCAGCAACCATGACAACGACAATGGCGACTTCAATGACAACGAGAACAACAACAGCAACAACAGGAAAAGTCTGCCGCTAGCTGCCAAAACAAAGTGAATTCTTCAGCAAGGCCGTTTCACCGCATGTCCTGGAACCATCAGTTTCAACAAGCAAACATAAACAACCCATCATTTTGTTCGAAAACAAACCATCCCTCCAATTAAGGGGGTTGGAAGACTACTTTCCTTCAAGACTGGCTGATTCTTAGGGGTCAACCTGCTGGAGGCATAGTAAATTGGTGTTCGAAACCCCATCTCCAGCTGGGGAAAAACATGCCACGCTCACTGGGTTTCTCTTCTGGGCGCCTGACATCACTGCGACTGAGTCGCTTCACCCTGGAATCCCTGGTTTGAAGCCAAGAAAATATGCTTGGTGTATAGACATATTATATGTACATTATATACATAATTATACAATATGAATCAATATATATATATATTATACATAATATGTATAAAGAGAAGGCCTTCAGCTCAAAATCTTGATGTTGATTCAGAATCTTTCAGAATGTATGAAACATGGATATTCGTGTGATCTCCGATATCCATCCCCACATTCTGATGGTGGCAACTTGCCACGGGCACCTCCAAGTCATCGGACAGTCCCGGCGTGCCGCCGGTCCCTGGCATCCACGGGCAGAAAACACCAGGGGATTCATGCAGATTGACTATGTTTATTGCTTACATCAGCAATCTTTTTTAATGGATGTTTGTTGGATACATACCAAATGTATCCAAATGTTCATATCCCAAAGTTTGTTGGGGTGACATCCTTCATGTTCAACATTCTCAACTTGAGGGGTCCAGCCTCCGGAGAAGCATCCCATGTCATAGTTGCTCGGTGGCCAAAGCCTGAAGGAGCACCGAAGCCAAGGTCTGCCACAATTTCTTGAGGCTTCAGCCAAGTCCGCCTCGGGGGAGGCGGAGACACCATGGCAATCTTCGGCTCCAGGCCTCACAGGCGCCATGGGTCACCGGCATTTCGCCATGGGTCGTGGCTATGGAACGGATGCCCCAGGTGTCTGATCCAGACCTATTTTGACTTGAAGCAAGATCCATAATATCGATAACATGTCATCCATGTCCATAATCTTTGACAAGAACTAAGTACAACCAATCAAAAGCACAATGCAGCATAATCTATACGCGTTTTCCGATGTTTTTCCATATCCAGAATCCGTGACAACAACAGCAGCAGCAACAGCAGCAACAGCAGCAGCAACATTGAAAAACCTGGGGAAAAAACAGATCAAGTGCCTGGACAAGGTGGTGGAGGAACATCTGGCGGAGGAGGTCGACTAACACTCCGCTGCTCCTGGCACGTTGAATCATCCGTTTTTTTGAGGTGTAAATCACATTAAATAGCCATGGAAAATTGCATGTTTGTAGATGAATTACAAATGATTTATAGATGACTTATGGTGATTTTCCGATTAAAGATGGTTATTTTCCATGGCTATGTTAAATAACCAGAGGGTAATATTTACATAGGGTTTCATATATCCATTGTTTTATTGTTCACACGGATCACAAAACAACCTGCAGAACTCCGGGCTGAGGATTGAATCTGTTCATCTTGGGGCCCATGCAGGCAGTTTGCTGATGAGCGGGAAGGGATTCTCTCTCTCTCTCTCTCTCGTCGATTTGACTCCTCTACGCAATCTATCTTTGTAATAGAGCATTTGTTTGGATGCAGTAATGAGTCTGAACCCGATCTCATTGACCTGGTGGAATTCTCTGAAATGACCGCACTATATCTTTTAACGCTACATGACACACTGTGTGGTCCTGTTATCAACTAACCCAGTACAAATTGTCGACGCAATCAATGGCCTTGTTTGGGGATGTTTGGGGATAGATTTTCTATCAACACGCAATCAGGAGGAGAATGTAATAAGATTTAGGCCTAGCATCTTCATGCAACTTCAAACTCTACAGCAACTCCTAGATCTCTGTACCCCCACCACTGCAACACACCGATTTGGAGGATTCTCAACTCAATTTTGTCGACTCGACCCAAAAATGACTACTATCAACCACCAAATGTCCTCAGTTCTTACATTTTGACCTCTCCCTACTGTATCTGCCCCTCACCAATCTACACCACCCCTCCTCCAAGACTTTCACATGGTCGAGAGCGTCCAGCCTGAGCGGCATTCACTTGGTGTGTCAAGCACATGGGTCTGTTTGAAACTGGGGTATTTGAAAATGTTGATGCCTGATCATCATTTTCCCGGCTAAGAAGACATAAATTAGGATGTTTGCAGTATCCGCCATGCTTGGACGAACCCACATAGCAATGTGAAGAAACGACCCCCCAACCACATCAAACAAATGCCAATGCGGACCTTTAAGGGCCCCTACACTGGCGCAGCAGTGGGCGGGGCACTCATTCTCACAGCCCTAGAGCTGCGGGGCACCTACAAGGACAGAGGGAAGCGCCAAAGATGGGGAGTTGATCAACTGAAAAATTGCAGTTCCACAGAAAACGGAAGATTGGAGATGATAAGATGACATGTTATATATATAATATGATATAACCTACTGAAATCACTGATCATCCAACTTTGCAAATGAGGTACAACCACTGACTGCCTGACCATTGAGCTCTGCCATGGCATTCAACGCCGAAAAGACTTTACCCTTCGGAGCCGTTTTGGGGAAGATTTCGAGACATTTCGCTCCAAAAAAATGAGGATAACATTGATCCAAAAACTCGAGGAAACCCCGCAAATCCAGTGGTTCAAATGTTTGAGAAAAAATAATAAGATCTAAAAACAGCATAAATTGAGGAGTTCCCCCCCCATCCCTGGACCAACCCTTCCAGCCTCCAAGATCTCGTCCACACACAGGGGGCGCTCACTTGGTGGTGGAGGGGCATAAGCCGGTGCGCCTGCCATGCTACCAGGTCACGACCGTTTTAGGGTGTTTAAGTTTGAAATGTATCGACCCATACCATACCCATATGCGTTGGTTCAGTGTTGCGTTTCTGCATCGGTTTTGTGTCTATGGGATTGAGAATCTGTGCTGCCACAAGATGATATCAACATCTGCGCACGATTACAGTATAATCAAGCTATAGCCCAATATCAACCAGGCTTTCAGCAAATGCAAAAGCACGGCCCATGCCCAAAACATCACCTGTAGGCGCTGCATTTCCACTTGGAACTTGCCTGGTCCAACATGAGCCAGGAATCAGGAAGCGCTGGGTATGGCAAATGCGACTGGTTGAATGCAATGAAATGACCAGAACCTATGGCCAGGTCAAAATCCAGGTCAAACAATTTGTATACAATGCGTCAATGTTGCTGTTGGGAACCTCCAAACTCACTATTTCCAAGCTGACATCAACCACTGTGCAAAAATCCATGAATTTGCATGGAAAAGCACCATAAAACACCCCTATAAAAACACCATAAAACACCTCCTTTACGGGGTGAAGTTTGAAGTCAAAATATGTCAAAATCGGGTTCTGCCGAGTACCTTTCAAATGATTCAGGGTGCTTCAAAACATTGGCACCCTGGTGAACATTTCCAAAGAAAGTGGATTATGTTTTCTTCACCTGCAAACTGGTTCAGGAGGAGGGGTCCTGAAATAGGGGCACCCCAAAACGCAAGAAACCATTGGTTTACAATTTACAAATTAAACAGAACAAATTTGGGATGAATATGTACAGTATGCGGTTCCCATTTTCGGAAACACCCACGACCCTGGATGCTTCAGGGACATTCAGTCTTCACCCATCACGTCGCAGGTTTGTTCCTCTTGGCCATCCCACTGAGTCAAGGGCGAATGATTGGCAATGATTCCCCTGACTGTATCCATCGGGTCCAAAAATAGGCTACCCCATGCTACCCCAAAAATCCCACGGTTCATCAGATATTCATCATATTTTCCATATATTTTCCCTATTGAAACTGTACAAAAACAAGACCTTTCCCTGCCTGGCTCGCTGGTCCAGCGATCTGCTGTCACGAGCCGTCACCAGGGGCTTGGCAGTTTGGCTGCACACCTGCCAGGGTATGCATCACGTCTGACTCAAAAACGCCCCAAGATTGGCCCAAGATCTGACCAAAACATCCAACAGTCCGAAACCTCAGATGTTCCTGAACCAAAAACATCGATGAGTCACCTGGAATCACTTGGATGAAAACGCCAGAAACTCAGCTTGGAGTTGCATTCTCCACTGAAATTTCGCCAAACCTCCTTGTGCGTCATCGGGCGCTTGTATCTGTCTGGCCTGCACTTGGACATGTTGGAGTCACACTTCTCTTTGGGGGTACACTAGTACGGCTCAAAACGGTCAATATAATGTTGAGGGTTCAACCATTGATATGTTACATGTTCACCATTGACACAACAGGGTTGTATATGTGTTCAGTTGAATTTAACAAACATGATTTCGTCTGTCTGCACAAGATTGCATCGATGCATCATTTTTTTGAAACTCACACAGACCCAAAAGCACGAAGCAAATCAGCAAATGATACGTATCAAATCACGATCAACAAACTTGTCCCTCTGCCAATTCTCTAAATTTGTTGACACCACGATTGAAATTCAGTAATAGGCCCCATGTAGGCCCCACCTGTTTGAGGAATCTGGGCTGCATGCCCTGGCCTGACTTCCGCTTGTCTGGGCTGGACTGCGGGTTCTTCCACCTGCCTTTCTGCAGCGCTTCTCTTTGGATGCTCGCCTCAGGATAATGATCCACATGCCCAATTTTTCACATGTCAATCATATAGATATAGCATGATATAGCTGGTCCTACTCCCAACCCGGCACAAATGCGCACGTCTTGAATTGGGAATCCCAAGTCAAGGTCATTGTTTCCCTTCAAAGTTGGCTCATTGGATCATCGCTATGGAATACAGTAATTCTTGGGGTTGCTGGTTTGGAGGTTGTGACAGAAACCGAACTTCGGTAAACCAAAGTTTGCGATGGCTTTCAAAAACAGATTGAGTTGTTGAGACAAAACCCTGGTACCCTGCTCCAAAATCAACAGGAACTTCTGGATGTTCACCTCTCTATTTCATATTGGAAAATCCATAAAAATTTCTATAGGTTTTGAATGGTTTTGACCCATCCCCTTGCGAATCTACCAATGATCCAACCTTTCACCAAGCCAATTTCAGCCATTGGCCGCCAAGTTGCCATGGCGTTGCACCTGACACCAGTCCACCCCGGCGAGTTCCTGGCCGCAGGAAGCATCTGCGCAGTGTGGCAGGGAGATATGTGGTGTGTATCTGAAAAAAGAACATATTGATCTGAATATATATATATATATGTGTGTATATGTGTGTGTATATATATATGTGTGTGTGTATATGTGTATACAACAATTACTATATGTCATTCAGGCATTGATACATACAAATCTACATGATCATACAATATCCTAGATGCATACATTTATATATATATATACATATTAATTATACATTATACACTCTATCACTGCTCAACGTCCTGGGCCCACCAGCCCATGTTCCACACCTCCTCTGAAACTGTGACCACTTCAGCAGCTGGCAGCGGTCTGGGCAGTGGGAGACATCCGACGAAGAAACAGCAGCGGAAAATTGGAGGAATCATATGGAATCATTAAACATGAATCAATGAATCAATGAATCAGTGAGTTATCAATAAATCATCAATGAATCAATGAATCATCATCAATCATGAATCATGATTGGGATCAATTCACCATCACCGTCACCAATACTTGTCAAGGGGCATCCATGATCACCATGGACAAACTCCGATCTCTTTCGCCCACCTGGCCTGGAGATTGTGTGAGAGCTGGAAAACTCCTCAGGCATTCCCGATGACGAATACATTTTTTCTTGCAGTGGAACTAAACCTGTTGGAAAATCCCCCAAGGTTCGAAGGAATTCGATAGTTTATATGCAGTTAATGGGATCTTACATTTTTTGATTTTGTTCTGGGGAAAACCACCCAGATATATAATAGAAAGGAGCGTTGTGAACCTGTGTGTTTTTGAGGTATTTGTGCTTTTGGGGTACTTGTGAGCTACATATATTCCCAACAAATATCGTTAAGCACAGGCTTACAACATTCCTTCCACATTCTCTCCAAGTGTTTACAATTCTTCCATATTATTCGTTTCAGATGATGTTTTGGGTTGGGGTTCCACATTCTTTCCAAGTGTCTGAATTAAAGTGCGCATCATTGGGCCTCATCTAAAGTCTCAGCTCTGGAAAACCCAAGAAAGAATCTAGGAGAAGTCTGGATTTCTGTCATAGTTTTGTTGTTTTTATGTTTTATGGGGGGTCGGAGAGGGCACGCTTTATATTTCATTTTTTGGAAGATGAAGACCTTGACTTATGTTTTCTGGGGGGTGGCACTGTTTCTGTTGTCTCTAAACCAAAACTGCCACGTTCCCTTCAATGGATGGAGAAAATAATGCATGTTTTTCCAAAGGAAACTTGCCTAAAGGCGTGCCGCACGGTGGGGGAAGCTTGGTTGAAATCCTGTGATATGTTCTGCAATCGTATCGAATTCGTCACGTTCATTGACTTCGAGATGATTGTGACCCTCGTTTCCACCCTCATCCGCCAACCCTGGCCGAGAGCAGGAGGAGCGCGTCAGAGAAAAGGGGTACAAGATACAACACAAATGGGAGGGAAGACAAAGCCCGGAATAGAAGGACATGCAAAAAAACAAAAGGACAGAATAAAGGGATGGCGCGCATGCCCTATTATATAATTTTGACATCGCTCCTTCCAAATCCCATCCGGACAGACAGACAGACAGATAGTTTAGACAGCTATAAAGATGGATCGAAGCACAGGCGCGTCTTTTTTGCCGATGGCTACACCAGGTTATATGATGTTCATGCACGCTTAGACCAACATGGACGTTCTTGGTGGGACATTGGACCAGCATCATGAGATTCTATCCTACCCCCTCCTCACCCCCCTTTCCTGCAAATCTTTATTCTTGGGTTACTTCCAATCAGCCAAAATAGGGCTGGAATGCGCTTGTAGAGCAGCTACCAGGGATGAACGAACAAACTCAAATTCAGCAAAAGCTTGCTCCTGTACTTGAATGAGCGGCCTCTGGGTGGAACAGCAGTTGATGTCGGGACAAAAAATTGAGCATAAGACATAGTGAAAGGCAATTTTTCTGCTTCCACTTTTCTGAAAACGTACAAATATTGATGTGTTGTTCAAGAATGTGGCAACACCAAGACGCCAACCTTGCTTCATCAAAAACCGATAATTAAACATAAGATTTTGATGCAATTTGACGGTAGATATATCTTATATCTTCCTACTAAAAAATAAGGTCAGAGTAAACTGTGAAGCAAAGTCGCCAAAAAAAAGACCAAAATAAGGTCGTAACAAGCAGAATGAGGCTCAGGGCAACAAAATCGCAAAATTAACGCCAAAATAAAGCCAAAAGAAAATCGAAATAGGGTCGGAATCAGCAGAATGGAGAATTAGGTGCGGCGCGGCAAAGTCACCAAATTAACACAGAAATAAAGCCAAAATAAAGCCAAAATAAAGCCAAAACATTGTCAAATCAGGTCAGAATAAGCAGAATCAGGCGCAGCGCAGCAAAGTCGCAAAATTAACGCCAAAATAAGGTCAAAATAAGACACCAAAAGTGCTTGCATCAGCCCCACATCTGTCGAACAGATCTTGTCAGCCTCATCTTATAGCCTGGATCAAATGCGTTGCCTTCATCAACTTCTGCAACAGCTCCAACTCGTCGTAATCTCCAAAAAGGGTTATGCCCCCAAGGGACTATGAAGATGAGGTGGGCGGCCTTTTCGTCGCATTTTTGCGGTAAATTTTACCAAAAAAGGTTGCACGAAGATGAGGTGAAGTGGGTTTTCGCTGCATTTGTGCGGTCAAGTGTCCAGAAAAAAGTTGCGCCCCAAAGGGGCTATGAAGATGAGGTGAGTTGCGTTTTCATTCCATGCTTGCAGTTAACATGTGTAAAAAAAGGTGATGCCCCAAAAAGGCTATGAAGATGAGGTAGTTGGCGCTTTCAATGCATTTTTTGCGGAAAACTGTACTGTACCAAAAAAGGTTACACCCCAAAGGGGTTATGGAGATAAGGCAAGCTGCTAAAGGTTACGCCCCAAAGGGGTTATGGAGATAAGGCAAGCTGCTACGTGTAAAAGTGTCTGTGTGCAAGAGCTTCCCTGGAAAAGCGTCTGTATGTAAAAGCTGTGTCTGGATGTAAAAACTGCTGTGTAAAGCTGTCTGCGCGGAAGAGCGTTTCTGTGTGAAAGAGTTTCTGTAAAGTTTCTGTGTCAAAGCGTCTGTGTGTAACGGTGTCTCCGCGTAAAAGCGTCCGTGTGTAGAAGCGTCTGTGTCAAAGCGTCTGTGTTTGAAAGCGTCTGTGCGTAAAAGCGTCTGCATGCAAAAGCTTCTGTGTGAAAATGTCTGTGTGGAAGCTGCTGTGCGCAAAAGCGCCTCTACGTAAAAGCGCCTGTTCAAAAATGTATGTGCACAAAAGCTGCTGTGTGTAAAGGCGTCTGTGTGTAATAGAGTTTCTGTGTGAAAGCGTTTCTACCAGCTGATCTCCGGGCATCTTACATCTTCACATCTTACATCTTCTCCATCTTCTCTCTCTTTCCCTCACTCTGTTTCTACCACTCTGTCTCCTTCACACAGCTTCTCTCTGCATTTGTTCTCATTCTTTCTGCCTTCCAATGTTTATCTTCTTGCTGCTTGCGACCGTAACAGTACACATGTACAAATGCGTCCCTTCCTGTTGCATCTTAACATCGTGACATTTTACCGCGTTCATCTTTCTGACAAAAAAAAAAGTTGCTACATGTTCCATCGTTATGATTGCCTCTTCCTGTCTACTTATAACTTATAACATACTTCTTACATCTTCTTACATATATGATCATATATGTATTACACTGTGTTTATACTTACATTCAGGTTTTTCATCGTGAGAGCTTTATTATCATCTCAGTAATTATGCTCCTCTACACTCTCGCCCACTTTGTGTCGTTGCACCCTCAATAATATCACAAGAGCATCGTTGTTGAACCTGAATGATGTCACATGTTTTGACATTCATGGGTATACAGTGTCTTGGCAATCAGCCAGACCGCTCCTGACCCTCAAGTTCATCAGCTGAACATGTTCAGCTCGCACGTCTCCCAGACCCTCCCTCTGCGATGTGGAAGTCCTTGGCTTTGTCGGCCTTGGCCATGGTGGCCGGTCGACGTTTGCTCCGAAGCAAACCTGCAGCTGACGTCAAACCCAGGTTGCACTAGGCAAATTGGTATGGCAGAGATTGACCAAAGATGTTGTTTTCCGATGGTTTTTGCGTCTTGAATCTTAAAGACGCCTGTCAAGTTTGGTTACTGCACCAGGATTCAACCCCTCTTTGTTTGAACCCCTTGCTGTTTGTTGGCTTTAGTGTGGTTCAATGGTTTCTGACCATTTTTGAGCATCAGTCTTTTCCGTTGAGGCCGGTACCATGACCTCGCTCTCGCTTCCTCTGGGGAAATGAGCCTTCTGCTACATCTCCCTGCCGAGCATCCAAATCGATCTGTGCAGAAGGGTTCTAATCAACTTTCGTGCCAAATGGTGGGGATTTCCGGGGTGACTGTGAGAAACATGATGCGTTGGATTTCTCAAAACGGAAAGGCATCACAAGACAGAAGGAATGGAAAAACTATGAACACATCCAAGACAAAGTCATGCGCAACCATAGAATTTGCTCAGAAAGAGACCAGGATGCAACTCAAAAACCTTGGGACTTTGGGCGACCAATTTGGATGTGTTATGGTTTTTCAAATTCGGGGGCCCCAATCATTTGTTGGTTACTCAAAATGAACCCTTTATATCCCTTTATCTACAGTCCGCTGCGAAAGTTGACACAGCCATAGACATGTCACCTCAGCAGCCAGAAGCTGGCGCTGCAAGCGCAAGGTTTGCCTCACCAGTGGCTGCAGCCACGATACCGCGGCAAAAATGGGCCACTTCACCATGAAAAAATCGGATTTCATAAACAACATTGCTAGAAAAGAATGAACAAAAAGAACGATGTGTCCAAGAAAAAATGGCTAAGTAGAATGATCCTTTCGAAAAAGGATCGACTGCTCACCTACATAGAATGATCACAATGGTATGAATATGTATGATTATGTATGAACTCTTGTCAGCTCACGGTTGCAGATTCCTTCGTGAGTTCCATGTTTCTGAATTCAAGGCATCATCCCTCTTGGGATATTTCCTCTTCGTTCTGGTCAAAGGATATCAAAGGCGTACCAAGCAAAATGTCTCATCTTTATTGATGTTCATTGTTTCATTTTACATGGGTACCGTCTATACCTTGGAGCCATGTAATAGATCCTTATCATCTTATTGTTACCTCAATTATTGTGGTTTCTGTTGGATCGATAAGTACTTTGATGCCATTTCCTGCCCTGTTGCACTTGAGGCATTGGCTCCGTCTGCATGTCTTGAAGTGCCATGGAGGCAGCAGCAATGGGGGCAGCCTTGACAAAATCTCCGTCGTTGTTGCATGATGTGAGATATGTCTGACCTTATCCCCACCCACCCTGACATGATGCCAGCGGTTTTTGTGAAGGTATCTGAAGGTCAATTTATCAGGGGACCAATATGGACCAATATGGACCAATATAAACATGAAACAAAAGTTGTGATGGCTTCGCCGGCTTCGCCTGGCCGATGTACACCCCACTGGTTTGATTCATGTTGCCATAGAAGTCCAGGTTCATGGTGATGAATTCTCAACTGATCCCGTCCAGACGAAGACTGAGATATCTGAGATTCCCAGCAATGACTTTTCCCAAGATCATTCTGGCACCTGGCGGGTTGGAGCAGAATTTGGGGATAGGCTGCAAACGCTCTCATCGCCCTGAAGTGTTGGTAGTTGCACAATTGTCAAACATGTTGAAGGTCTAATCCTTCATCATGGCTGAGCGAAACAAGACCGAGAAGACTGCGAGTTACAACCTCTTGGCCAGAATCTATGCAGCATACAGACCACTAGATGTCACTCGATCAGCAAACTTGTTTCCCCTACGGCTTCATCGTCAAGTCTGACAGCCGGACCCATCACCGGAAAGGCGAAAAAGACCTTAGCTTCTCACAGGTGGAAATGAGGAACTGGCCATTCCCTGGAGAAAGTTCCTCAAAACCTATGGTTTTCCATGCAAGAGATGAACATCCAAGGCCACTAGCTATTCTGGCTTGAGATTCAGGGTGCCAGGATGTGCCAGGCACTTTGTACAGAGCATATTGAACCATGCCAACCAAGAAAATGGCAATCCTTACCCAGTCTCCTCAACTTCCATAGTCGAAAGTTTCCCAATGAACTCAAGATATCTTGGAGTATGTGGCTGCCTGAAACTCACAACACATTGTGGGGGTTGAGTGGCGTCGTCTTTTTTGCTGCGCCAGTTGAACTTGATGAACTTCATGACCTGTCACGACGGGCACCAAACTATGGGTGAAATGCATGACAGGTAGGCCTAGGGTAGGCATCAATGACCTGCATTGACATGCCATCTGAAGAAATCTTGATTCCGGGTAGACTGGATGAAAATGAAACTGAACAAAAAGATGCGAAGGGGACAAACTCCAAGTTGCAAGACCGCTTTTTGCTGCAAAGGCTACAAAAGGGATCACCCCAGTCTCATGCCATGGCAGGACCCTGCCGTTTCAACATTGGTCCTTGGTTTTGCATCCACAAATCATTTTGTTAAAGGTCCCCTCGGTGTTGATCAGCTGCTTGTTGCGGGAAGCAAAGCTGTTGAAGTCGC
>BGPT01000277.1:336672-346899 GCA_003297045.1 Symbiodinium sp. clade C Y103
TTCCAATAGGAACATCATTTGAATGAGCAAGTTTGTTCCGCTGCCAGGTTACTGACAGGGTATCGTCATATACTTTCTGACCCAAAATCATCGTACAGTAAATCCACCATTTGCAGAAAAGTGTCCCCATGTTTTCAGCTTCTAACTGGCACCAGCGTCCTGATTGGGTGTTCTCATCATATTTTTTCCCATGAAGATGGGGTAAATTTGGTGTTCATTTCCTCATGTTCAAACGCACCCAGAATCACCCATGTACATACATACATATAATATATATATATATATAGAGGTCAGTTATACGTCCCGAAAAATCCCATTACATATCAGTACATCTCATCATCATTACCAATCAATGGTTGTTCTTCATTTTGCCCTTGGGGCCAAGGTGCGAAATCGAGAGCAGCGTGGGTGTTTGCAGATGCTCTGCCAGGGTTGGGCCAAACATGCACCGGTCGAAGTGGCTGATGTTCGGAGAGAATTTCGCCAAAGCGCCTGCGGTGATTTTTTGGTGAGTGGAAGCAGGAGGAATCAACGCAAGGGGATTTGAGCCAGCGACATCGGACACATGGTTGAATCTTACTGACCAACTGGCCAACATGTGCATTCAAGGAAAAAAGGGAATCTAATGAAATTGGACAAACAAAACTAATCAAACATGTGGGTTTAACCAACCAACGTTGGGGCTTTTAATATTATTTGACCAATACAGCTTTACTATATTCCACCATCCAAACATGCTGGATTAAGTGAACCTACGTCAGGATCTTAAATGACTGAACATCAAACTGATCAAAGAACCCAAAATTGAGGTTACCAAACAAAACTAGAGGGATACCCTCCGGTTACATCAACCATGGCTGGCTGGAAAACAACAAGACACTCCGAACTCACCGGGTACCTGATGTCGTCATGTTCGATGACCGGAACTTTCAAGGTAATTTTGCAGGAAACCAGGGTCTTCATCACCCAAAACAGGGCTTTGCTTTGGTTTCCACAATGCATGTTTGACTTCAATCAAGGTCCAAAACGTTGGTCATATTTCCAATGCAGACATGCAATTAGGGGGAAAAAGACTTCTGACCTTCGCCCTGTTTCAGCACCTGTGGCTACTTTTGGAAGGTGCTGCTGTGCTTGACGGCAGCGCCATAGTGGCTGAGACAGCCAGGAGCCACCCCAGACCTCTCCTGGTGGGGACCGTGGTGTTCAAAAACTGTGGATTTGCCATGGCGAATTTCCCATTGGAAAATAACAAATCACTGACTCATCAAATCTAAGGTCAACAATCAAAAGAACATTACATCCCGTTATATCCCATTATATTGCATCCAATTATATGGTAAATTATATACATTGCTCATGTGTGTGATCATATCCCCATTTAGTTCGATGTTTTTCCACGACTTTCCCGTTCCCACAAACAATAGATGGGAACATCACCATAAATCTCAAATCTCTTCCCGGAGGATTTTCCCTTCATTGATGGTGATGTTTCCATATTTTTCCCAATTTTAGATGAATTTCCTATGGATTTTCCCATTCCAAGGCGCGGCCGTGTCTTGCGGTCTTGCGCAGCAAGGACTGGAGTTCCAGGCCGTTCCCGTGCAGGAAAACACCTAAGGCATGGGGAATGGGGATCCATGTCTAGCATGAAAAAAAAACATGAAAATTGGGTGATATACTGGTAATATACTTACATAATACCACAGAATATCACACACACATGTGTATATATATATATACATAAGCCCAAAAATTGTATTATACTATTATATACTGTTATAGTCTATTCTATATTGGTGGTTTTGAGACTTTTACTATTTTTCATGGCTACTTCGAGGGTCTAAGTAGATGTAGACAGTCTTGTTGATTGATTTATTGATGAGGAAAAAAAACATACACCTACACGGCGCACACACACACACACCTGTTGGGTAGTAAGGATCATGATTCCCAAATAAGTACAGTACTGAGTTTGCTACATCGACGTGTGTTTGAGTTCCTGGATGAACTAGACACTGCCAAACTGATCCACAAATAACTCCCGTCAACCCTCAATGTCCTCAAATTCACACCACAAGGTCGATATGACATAGGTAGTGGTAGTAGTAGTAGTAGTAGTAGTAGTAGTTGTTGTTGTTGTTGTTGTTGTTGCCGTGGAATTCTATAAGGATGGTCCCGAGTGCTCAGGGTCTTGATTCTTTGTCGGTGCAAATCACAGAGATTGTTCATCAAGATCCGTTTCTAACTGAGAGCAACCGAAGGATCTTGTACCCTCTGGTGAACTAACATAGCTATTGAAAATTGCCATTTATAGTGGATCTTCCATAGCTATGTTAGTTCACCAGAGGGTAATGGGTTGGTCAATGTTGCAACAAAAAAATGTATATTTGATGGAGGGGACAAAACACCTTGCTTCTAAGTATGGTTCAACGAGACGTTCCCTCTAATTGTACCCCCAAAAAAAGAAAATCCGTATATAAACAAGACACACGCATTCATATGATACAAATATATACTGTACAAATAATGACAATAGTAATAAAACAAAGAATAATAAGAATAACAATGATGATAAATCCAGCATATGGGACTATAGAAAATAACCACATACCTATCTAATCTAATCTAATCCAATCCAACCTAATCCAATCCAATCTAAACTATATGGATGTATATATAAATGGATAGGTATGTGCGTGTGAGCATATCACTTCTAATTAATCTGTGCACCCACGCAGTGCGCCGGGGCACTCTCCATCCACCAGGCGGAATCGCCCAGGCCCAAGCAGCGGACGTTCGGGGAATAGGAGCGCACCAGGGTGCACAAGCCGTCCAAATTGTAGATGGCTCCTAGAAAAAGAATGGCTAAAAAAAAACATATATATATATATAATCATAAATATGCATCTACATATCTATACTATAATATAATTTACTCATGTTCTTGTCATTGTCATATACATATACATATATATCCAGTTCTACGGTTGAAAAAAAAAGAACATAATTAATTGACACCAATTTTGGTTGAATTCCCAGGTTTCCATATTCTTCCTGGTGGACCCCTGTCAGTTTGGATTCCCCGGCCTCGTCCCCCAGCACTGCAACCGCTGAAGAGGACCAGCTCTGCGTGCCGCATGCCCCGGTCGAGCAAGGCATACACCTAGGGCCCCCAGGGATCCAGGAAGGTGACACTTGATGCTTATGGTTTTGTCCAAAACATACCGTAAACATATGGTTTTCTTGGAAACCCCAGAAATGAATAAATGATAAATTGTTCAAAGGAGATTGAATGATGTTTTCAAATGTTTTCAACCCATTGGAATTGGGGTTCCTCCAATTTTCACACAAACGCATCACCTGATGACATGATGCTTCTGAACTGCCAAAGGCTGGCAACATTCTGCCAATCGAATGTTGAACCAAGAAGCAAAAGGAAGTGACGATACGGGTTTGTTTCAAACAAAATGGCACCCGCCACATCATCCTGAATCCCATTGTTTCTCAACATTTCCATTTCAAATACCTATTTTTGGGGGTATAACGGTAAAACATGGTAAAACATGGTAAAGCCCATTTTCAGACACATCCAGAGCTTTCAAAGCCTGAGCAAACCTCTCGCCAGGCAACAGCTTCGGCCAGGATTACGGCTCCGTGAAAGAAAAAGGGGCGACCCCTGCCACGGGCTTGGCATCGAAACATCCAGCTGGCCTATAAAATGCCAAAGGCCAGGTTCGAAGGACATGGGCAATCCTGAACTTTCAAGCTATCAAGAGCCATATTTAACAACTTTTAAGCTATGAACATTTATATATGTATCCATATTCAATATGGGTCTTGATACTGTTGATCACATGTAGGATTTAGAAATAATCAACAACCCTGAAAACATCAAATCAGCCAGAAAATCCAGCCACTTGCTGTCCTGGACAGACCGCCCTCTGAGAATGCGATCAATACATGTACATTCCAAACAAATGGGTCAACAACGGATTGGTTGCAAGCATTGACATTGACCATATTCGTTGATATATCTCAATATTATCCAATAACAATGGTTCAATCTTCATTATGTATGATTTCATCATGACCATGATTTCTCTGTTGTCTGGGCAAGTGACAATGATTCCCACACCAGGCATAGTTGTTGAAAAACACATGTTTTGGGTTTGTTTCCTCACCCATGATCCATTTAGATGAGGACAGTCGCCTTCCAACCCCCGGCAGGGTCTATCTTGGGATGCTGCTCAGCAAGTGCCTCCAAATCTTTGAGGAATTGCCCAGCCATGAGTCTGAGCTGCAATACCTTGGGCCAACCGATCAGCCCAAACTCAGCAATTGATCTGTTTAAGGGATTGATTCAAATTTCACAGGAAAGCCATTGGAAACCCAATATTTTTCATAACTATGCCTGTCAAATAGTATCAAAGCATCTCCTGCAATCTGTTGCTTTCAACCCAGTCCAGGATTGATACAACGAGATGCAGTTCGATGGTGGTAGCCAGTGATTTATTTTTTGCCAATGCTGAACACATCATGCAACCAGACTGATGCCAGCTATGGGGCTTTTGGCGAAGTTTGGGGGATCCAAGTGGAGTTGATTGGAAAAGGTATGAGAAGGTCCATGTTTCAGGGTTCTGATGCACAACCGCCTGCGTTCTACCGGGGTTGTATCACGGCTGATGTCCGGTTTCTGTCTCAATTCCAATAAGTACGCGCTACGAAAATAGAAATGGCCTTATAACTGTGTAAATGTGTCATTTATGTTCATCTTTGGTGGTTGCGGGGATAAATGCAGAGACTTCTCAAATTCACCATACTGTTTTGTCAGCGTAGCTTCAAGTAGGTGCGTGCAAGTGAACCTGAAGCAGGGTAGCATCAGGTGTGTGTGCAAATGAAAGTGAACATCAGGCATGCTATTGCCCCCCCCAACCCTCACCCCAACTCAAAGTCACCTGTGCCTTTGTGGTCGTCCCAAATTCTTTGAAACCAATTTGGACCTGAACCATGATTATGGATGATTATGGGACTGTGCCTACAGAGTGGTGGGACTGTGCCATTTTTCGGGGATTGTATGTCTGCACTGCAGGGCTATTACAGTAGTTGTACAATGTTGTACACATGGGGGTATTTCCCACTCTTGCAACCATCAGCATGACCATCACCTCAGTCACAACGAGTTGCTTCAGGAAGGCATGCCCTGCATGCGCCAGGGCCGGTGACGGACTGTCGCGTGAGAAGATGCCGCCCAGCCAAATACTTTGGGGCAAAAATTTGGACGACCTCAGCGACTCCTCATGGGTCACTGAGAGACAGGTGTCCTGCAGCTGCTGGTTGAAGAAATACATCAACCAATCAGCAAAACAGAACTTCAAGGAACAAAGAATTAGGGAGCCAAGCTTATGTGTTTGCAAAATCATAGGTGAATTCGCAAGTGTATCCCTTAGCTTCTGGCACCGATATACCCATCCTAACTCGGCTTTTTCATACTTATCAAACTGTAGTACATGTCCATCATGTGGGGGACGCTTTTCCCAGTCATAGGCCAGTCCTCATCATAACAGGATCCGCCTGGATGTTTTGGAATCACCAAGCAGCAGAACTCGTGCTGGTGGTATACATAAAGCATATATAGATGATATGTACTCTCTCTCTCTCTCATAATTATATATATATATATAGATATTATGTACAAACGCACAGGTCAACATGACTCAAAAACTTTGCGAACCATGTTTTTCTGTTTTCATTGATGTTTCCAACTATTCCGGGATCCACCGCGAGGTCTAAATGGGATTTTAAGGGCCAAACTTGTTTCCAGGCAACCGGATATGTTTGACAAAGAACAGCTTTGAATATACATGACTGTTTGAGAGCTAGCATGACAAGATCAGTATTTCACGTTTTTTTCACCTAATGTGTGCTTCGTCACCACTATTTGTAGCTTTGCTATTTGCCATTGATGTTTTTTGGCTAACCCATAGCCCAGCTTACACCTCATCTGGCATACCAACGCTACTATGGTAGGAAAAACAAGTCATTTGACTTGCAGGACGAGTTGAATCAAGTCAGATTTGATTCGTTTTGACCAGATCATACTACATCCACTTCCCTATTCCCCATGTGCCCCATGCTCCGGCAGCCTCCTTCTAAATGGATGTGCCAAACTCCATTCTGCGGTGGCGCATAGAAAAAGGCCGCCGGGCTCCCATCATTGCCTGCATGGATCGTGTGCTCGACTCATGGCTGGTACCCGATCGGTTGTCCAAAACAGCGAAGCTGTCGTTCGCTGGATGTTCCATCCCCATACCCTCTGGCAAATTAACATAACTATGGACAATCACCATTAAAATAATGGGAAAATCAACTATAAATGGCAATTTTCAATAGCTACGTTTAATTACCAGAGGGTATCTCCATTTACGGTTTCCCCAAAAACGAGGCATGGCCGTTCCAGTTTTTTCAATCCCGGAGGGACTGGCTCCACCTGACCTCTTGGACATCCCATTCCCCCCTGGCAAAGTGTTTGCAAATAGAGTAAGTATAGGGGTAAAAGGAGTACTATGGAGTACTTATATATCTTATTATACCCACAAGATCATAAGATCCTCTATATTCCAAAGTCAAGTGGTCTATATACGCAGGAAAAAGGTGTTTGGGAAAAAAAACATGTCTTATATACTGCCAAGTAGCCATCTTGGGGTGCTGTGATTGTGGCTAGTTAACCATAATTCTATATATAATATATACAGTATTTCAATGTATGTAATCATTTCCTGGACAACCCCATATCCTCAAAGGCTCACTTTTGGCTCATCGTGCTTCCAAGCTGCACTTAGCCTGCAGATTCACTCGATCCAGACGTGTGGATTGCTGCGCCATAAGGGGCTACACCCTGTGACCGTCTGAGTTGGTTAGGTTGGTTCATACAACGTGTCCGAAAAACGTTTCTGAAAACCTGAGAGCCGCTGGTTGGTGCGGTTCAGCCCGTCATCCCAAAACAAACAATTGGTATCTATTGGTTTCATCCCAGGTAGGCTGGAATATGAACAATATTTGAAATCAACGGAACAGTGAATTGTGGGGCTTCCAAGAGCATACTTGGGGCAGGGGGGTTGAGGAGTGAAGTCGCAATGAGCCAAGTTTTGTTCCTCATGTGTTGGTTGATTTCATGCATTTCAGGACTTCCTCTTGATACCAAGCCTTCCGAAGCCCAGTCAGGAGACTACAAAGGGAAGCTATCCCCTTGTCATCACTCTGACATGCGATGCATCAACCCCATCAATACTATCAGAATGTAAACTATAGCTGATTCAATGCTTGGGTTTCAGGAAACACTGTAATTATTCGAAACAACAGGTTTTTACATGTTTATTTAATTACCCAAATATAGGTGTTTCTTGCACATGGTCCTGATTGCATCTGACACTTGGTCACTTGGTCCATATCAAGCCTGGCTCGGTGGCACACCATGGCCAGGATGGGACACCCAATAAACTCATTGCTTAGCATGGCAAAGTATGTGCATCACAGTAATGGCCGAGGATCCCTGACATATTTGACCAAGGTTTACCAAGTAGCCTAGTCACTCACCACGCAATGACTTTCAGGGTAATCTCAGGTTGAAAACTGTGATGTTTTCACTGCCCTCGACTCGTAGTGAACTGAGTGCCAAACATGCAGTTCGAAGCAGAGAGCCAACCTTCGCTCAGCTGTGAAGCCCGAAAACTGGTGCAACCTCTAAGTATGTTGTTTCTATTCACCACACCAAAGAATTTCATCAAAGTTAGGGAATATTGGGTGTTTTCCCCCAGGAAACACATGAATGCAGAGGTTATTTTTAAAAGGCCCTATGATGCCTTGCGTTTTCAATCTGCCCAACGTCCAATGGGATAATCGGATTCATCTGCATGTGTCACAACATGGGTGTTCTTCAAATGTCTGTGCTGACGCGCGCCCACATGTCAAAATCTTTGCTACAAGAAATGAATTGGACATGAATTCCACCAAAAAATAGTTGTGTTTGTCTAGTGTGCTGAGCCTCCCATTTACATGACACTTCACATGTACTTTCTCCCAACATAGGTCCCCAAAAAGTCGTAATTGCAAGTTTATAGACTAGATCCTCCCCTCTAGAGGATTTCCACGGGTTTTCCGCTTGGAAAAATGGAACAATCCAGGTCTTAGATGGTCTTAGAGGCAAGGCGACTCTTCAGATTTTCCCACCTTGGGCGAAGCTGGGCGGCTTCGCCACCCGTCCAATGACGAGTGGCAAAAAGCTGGTTGCTGCTGGGCTTGGGAGCTCCATCGGCAATTCAAAATGACGAAAGTTTGGAAAGCTGCCGGCTTTCTAAGCCTTACTCCACTCTGGTAATCAAACATGGCTTGCTGGAAACTCCCACATTTTTAGCCAAAAGATCATTTTCCTGTTTAACCTCCATTTGGAGGGGATTTTCCCTTGCCACGTTTGATTGCCAGAGGGTAACCACCATTCTTCGTTCTGTGAGGTCTCCCCCCAAAAATATCCTGGCATATATTCTTAATTCTATCTGACATCGTATGTATACAACATCTTATCTGACACATATTCATATTCTGACATTCTATCCGACATTTCCATTCTATCTGACATACATTCTACATTTAATGTCGCATTCTATCTGGCATTCCTATCTGACGAATCTTCTGGCATTCTACCATGCATCCTATCTGGCATTCTCTCTGGCAATGTATCTGACATTCTATCTGAAATTCTGTTTAACGGTCTTTCTGGCATTACTATCGGACATTCTATTTGGCATTCCACTGACATAAGGTTCGGGTCCGGTGGGAAGCTGGCGATGACATGTTGGCAAGGAAGCTGGCAAGTGAGTGTGGTGTGGTGTGGTTCTCACTTCGCAAGTAGGGAAACATTTGAAATGAATTGGTACTTCTCAAAGAATCAGCTGCTGCAAGCTGGCCGAACTGCCCTGAGAGGCCCAGCCAATAGCAACCCACCGAATTGAACATGGATCTGTGTCAGAATCTGTGGCCAATTGCACTCCTGATCAGGTCGCCAAGACTTTTTGGGTCTTTGTACATCCTCAGGAGGCCTGGTATTCTGGCACATGCTCTACATCCATATAGCTGCCTCGAGCATAACATAAAGAAAGGGGTGACACTCATCTAACACAAGCAGCGCTGCGGACATGGTTTGCTCCATTCTGAGACGATCATGTCACACAGCACCATCTGCATCCATCTGTGGGCTGTCATCACCTAGGCTTGCGACCTTCAAAACACATCAAGCAACAAGCCCATACTGTTGCTTGTTGGTGATTACTAAGCCTTGTCAATGAGCTCTCAACAAGGCCTTATTATTGCGGGTCTCCTTTGAAGGGGATTGGGTGAAACCCCAGGATCTCAAATCTGTTGTACAGCCTATTTCATGAACCTTGCCAAGCTGATCGAAATCTACCCCTTGACTCCATCACAACAGCTAACCCCCGCCGGTTTGTTCTGGCCCAACCAATACACAAAGCACGTTCAAAAAAATCAAGCGCATTCAAGCGCAAAAAAAATGGCAGCCCAAAAAACCTCTCCATCAAAACCCATAGAAATCCACTCCAAAAAAAATCACCAATTATCCAATGATATTTGTCCCCATCAATAAATGACCAAAAAGCTCCCGAAGATCGCCCAGGTGCCCGCGGTCAACGGCCGCATCTCGATGTATTTCTTGCCTCGCTTCTTGGGCCTCCTCCGATGGGCCCCCTCTGGCGTGGCCGCGCCGGCGGCGGCGCGGCCGTGGCGGCCCGGGCGGGGCTTGAAGCGGCGAAGCAGCAGGGAGGAGGAGACCTTGGGGGTGGAAAACAAAGGGAAGAGTGGTGAACAACTTGAAACAATTGGGCTTTAGAATTGCAGAAACCTAAGCAAAATTATAGAAATTAATTGGAGTTCAGAAAACACAAGGGGACAGGATCAAGTAGCAATAAGGATTTGAAGCCGTATAGAAAAGGGATATTTGAGCAACAAGTGGGATTCAAGTGGCAAGGAAGGACGCCCCTGCCAGGTCGTGCCATTGTGGCAGAACCGCCAACTCCATTTGTTGAATCTCCATTGAGGCCTGCTCAATGCATAAGTTAAACATATGTATGTATGTATGTATGTATGTATGTATGTATGTATGTATGTGTGTGTGTATGTATGTATGTATGTATGTATGTATGTATGTATGTATGTATGTAT
>BGPT01000277.1:346956-373930 GCA_003297045.1 Symbiodinium sp. clade C Y103
ATGCATGTATGCATGTATGCATGTATGCATGTATGCATGTATGCATGTATGCATGTATGCATGTATGCATGTATGCATGTATGCATGTATGCACGTATGCACGTATGCACGTATGCACGTATGTACGTATGTACGTATGTACGTATGTACGTATGTACGTATGTACGTATGTAGGTATGTACGTATGTACGTATGTACGTATGTACGTATGTACGTATGTATGCATGCATGCATGTATGTATGTATGTATGTACGTACGTATGTATGTATGTATGTATCATGATGATTCATGATGTATCATGATGTATCATGATGTATCATGCATAAGTTGAATTTACATATAATCTGATATATATATATAGAATAAAATATATTATATAATAGTTATCATAATATTGCTATGCAATATTATATAATATTGATGTATAGTATACACATGTATACACGCCTGGTGCCGTGTGTTAGCCCCTGACACAATATGAAACAAAACTTATGTACAGTTTGTTTTAATGCAACGTTTGAGTCGTCTTGGTTATTTCTGATTTGAAGAAAGCATATATATAGCCAAATTCAGGTTTGGCCAAACACTGCTAACGTACTAATTACCCACTATCCTTCTCTGATCAAATTCAAGACTGGCCGGGCTGAACCACTTCAATCACAGATGTCCTTTCAAATCAATAGAGGGGATGGTTGGGCGCAGCATTTACCATCATTCAGTGGGCGATTGAAATGAAAAACATGCCCATCTACCAAATTATACCAACCAGTGGACACTGTACTACAGTATCAACCCAGACGCCACCATAATGGAGGAACATGCCATTGCAGCCGCTGCAGCTGCAGGGGGCAAATGGATACCTGGTCTGGTGGTTTTTGAGATCGAGCAAGTGAACCCTGGTTGGATGATATTGGAGGCCTAAAATTTGAAGCTCCGAAACCACCGCTGATTCTCTCCAAGCCAGGCCATCAAGAATTTTCAGGGCCGCCTCGGTGTTGAAGAACCCCTGCGGCCAGTGGAATCATGCAAAGGTTGAAGACAAAGGCCCACAGAAAGTTGCGTTTGATGCACCAAACCTGAGTTGAGTTGTGGGATTCAGTGCCATAAACGACTACAATACCATTTCTGGTGATTTTAAGAGCACTTGTAATATTCGGGGCTGTTGATCATTGGGTTTACCACACTATCAGCTTTGGTTTACCTTGCTTACCATTGAGCGTTAAAATGTAGAATCATGGAGAAACCATGAGCTGCAAGCTTACAGTAGAAATGTCAGTGAAACTGGGCTTCTTCATGTAGAATATTGTAGAATGTTACAAAACGCTGCAGTTGCTAGATGGATACCCTCTGGTAAACTAACATAACTATGGAAAATCACAACTTTTATAGGTAAAACAACTATAAATGGGCAATTTTCAATAGCTATGGCTATGTTAGTTTACCAGAGGATACGATCCATGTACTTCCCAGAGGTTCAAGAAAACCAGTCCAGCAGCATGACTGTGACGACTGGTGGACTTCCCCAGCCAGGGAAGGTGTTAGAGGCCATGATTTAATCTGGATATAACATGGACATAATATGATAATACAAATATAAACGGATAAAATCCAGCTTGAAAAATCTTGAACATTAGAATCCTTTCACCTTCAGGGTCCCGAGCTGAAAGCTTTGTCGCACATGCCTCCCCACAATAAAGCCAAGTTCAGCCAAGTTCAGCTTGTGTTTTTCAAGTGATCATAAATGATCATGAAACACTCTTCCATAAAGCTTCCTTAACCCCCATGTATAATGGGCCCACCCCAGTAAATGATTTGCCTCTTGAACTTCAGGATTTCCTTGCGCCAGGTTCTGAACTACCCTATGGATCTCAAGGGTATGTAGTTTCATCATGTTTCATCATGTTTCATCCATGTTGCTGGATTTTGGCCTATCATTTGCTTGGTTAAACCTGGGTTGCAATGATCTATTTGGGCTTTATCAAATTACGAGTACGATGTACCACCACCAAAATCAAGGTCACCCCAATAAGGGTGTATAAAGAGTTTATTGACCATGGGGGGGGCACCGAAATGGGCAGGGTTGGCTGTTTTCCCATGACATTGACCGTCTATCGCCGAAAAAAAAAGAAACAGTTTCAAAATCCAAAAGTCCAAACTGGTCCCTATGGATCCAAACACCTCCTGAGAAGGTACAAGACATCCCCAAATCATACCCCAGACACTTTCGAAGAGGGTACTTGGATCCATAGGGGGTCAAACATCAAAGAACGTATCTCAAAAAATCCCTAATTCCAAAATTGTTCAAAAAATGTCAAACACATGTTTAATACATTTCAATATGTATTATATACATGTCTGTATAGTGTGTATATATATATATATATAGATATTAGCAACCATGGCACCGTGGCCAATGCCAGCTGCTTCACTGTCAGCAACTCCTGCAGATCCGAACGCACCAGCACCACATCCTGGCACTTTCCAATGTAACGAATCAGTCAATGGACAGCTGGTGACATCCCAAATGTATCTAAAATCCTACTAAAAGTGCAGTTGGAAAACAAAAATCCACTTCTAATCATAGTATTCAAGGGGGTCCTCTAAGTCCGATTGGTGTTGTTTTTTCTACATTCTGGTGGGGGTTGGAGTGCTATACTTGGTGGTTGGTTTTTGTGGGCATACCATATGCATACCACGGAGTGATAATCTGGATTCCGAACCGCCAACCCAATCCACCGCTGAAAGTTCAAACAAATAGGAAAACAAGCTGCAGACACCTGTAGACTCCCTACTTTTTTGGATGTTCCCTCTGAAAAGTATGTATACACGTGGTACAGTAAATTGTGGTAACCCAAGAATGCTACACCCATGACTTTCAGCTTTATCAAGTTCAAAAACTAATCTACGTGGTAGGTCATCAGGTACTGGGAGGATCCTGGAAACTCGTAAATCGCTGGTGCAGAAGTGAGTGAGGATTTAATCCACTACGTTCTAATTATAGCCCATCTAATGAGGGACTTGGAAACAACTTGCCACCTATTCACGCACTTCAGTTGGATAAACCCAGCATTTTTGGTGGGACTGTACCCTTGCCATGATAATAAAAATAATCGATGATCAAACAAAGTATACCCTCGCAACTAACGTAGACCCCGTAAATAGAGATTGAGCAACTTCTATCCTTGCAAGGGATGTGCGGTGCTCATTGTCAAACTGTTAGAGGGGGGCTGGTATGTCCCCCACATCTGAAAAACACATGAAAACATACATGAAAACCATTGATTTCAATAAGCACAATATATAATAGACAGAAATTAGCTAGATACCCTCTGGTAAACTGTTTGCTATTGAACATGGCCATAGAAATAGTGGATTTTCCCATGAAAAATGGTGATTTTCCATAGCTATACCAAGGTACCGCAGCCTCCAGCGCCAGCCGTGCGCCGGCGCCGATGGCGATGCCAACCTCCGCCGCGGTCAGGGCCACGGCGTCGTTGAGGCCGTCCCCGACGAAGACCACGCGACGCTGCAGGGAGGCCTGTAGCTCGGCCACCAGCGCCGCCTTGTGCGCTGGAGCACACTCTGCACGGACCTGGGGATGGCTGGGCTGTTCAGGGCGGCTGAAGGGGTCATAGACCTTTTTATTTTGCGGAAAGAGTTGATTTTGGAGGTATTGAATCTATTTTAAGGGTCTGACTTTTTTGTTATCTTTTTGGGGTTGCAATAGATGTGTTTCATCAGATGTTTGATGACCAAAATTGGATGATGAATCACCATGTTCCAATCTTTTCCCTATTCAAAGGGATTCTTGTACTTTTTTTCCGCATCCAATTGGAATGGGATGAGGTCGGATTTGTCCTCAATTTGTGTGAGGTTGATATCCAAGATGATCTTAGATGGGACATGCGGCTTAGTTGGATGCTTCGGGTTGGACGTTGTTTTCAGGGATTTGGAGGGATGGGTTGGTCGGATTTTCGTGGAGAGGATGCAGGCATCCGGTAGACATGTGAAAAACACAATCACTAAGATAGAGGGCGCACTAATCTGCTATTATTACATATTATTACAGTGTATATATATATATATAATAATTCACCAACCTGAAAAGTTTGGCCACCTATCTTCCTTGTTGCGGCCGACACGGAGAAACATGTCCCCCCAGAAAAAGTTTAATAGCCCCAGGTCACAACAGAAAGTGCATTGCAAGTGCTAAAATCCCAGCAGAGTTGCGTTCTTCATGGGAATCCCAAGTTCGTCTGCCACAGCAGCGGCAGTGGTGCTATGATCACCAGTGCACATCCAGACTTCTTCCCCTCGATACAAAGGCATGGATAAGGTTGAATGGCAAGGGTGCCCCAGAAGGCTGCTATACCCTTCAGCAATATCCAAGATAGATATGGACCTATGGAAAATCCACCATGTGTAAATCATGTCGCAGGGAAAAGCGCTGAATTTTCCGTAGCTACTGTAAGTGTATTTGCAACGGAGGGTATAAAAAATATCTTCCAAAATTGACCCAGAAAGCAGCACGACAGAAATTTGTTGGCCATTAGGGAATGCGTCAAAACCCATTCTGCTTACACCATTTCATGGCTGCTTTGGATGTTCATTATGTTCAATCCCCCACAAACTGATATTCTGAAAATTTCTGAAAGGTATTGACCCATGGCAAATAGAAGCACTAGCCACTACATGCCTACTACCCCAAAGCTTCACCAGCCGCACAAACCATCGGGACCTGCGTCTTTCAGTTCCTGGATCACTTGCCAGGCATTGGGATGCAGGGTATCCCGTAGCGCAGCCATGCCCAGGAGGATGCCTCAGCGAAAGAAAGGCGCACTTCTGATGTGGGGATTTTTCACGACACATACATCACGTGATATATTGAAGATATGATAGAAGTGAATGAGTGTCCCAAAAAATCTAGAACTTTCAATCAGTTTGCGTGATATGATATGGTGAGTTCATGTGACTTCCAACTTCCAACTCTTGTATACTATGTTGTATACTTTTGTGTGGTATGAGTCAGCGGAAAACCAACTATACAAGCAACTTAGTATGAATCACAGCTTCAGGCACCATTGGCTTGTACCGCCACAATACTGCACCCTCGGCTTCTCTGCCCTTGTGCCCAGTCCGTGGCATCCTGATCACTGCTCAAGTATTCCAAGTAGCCCACCGACACCTGTGGACGAACACCCGCAACATCCTCGAGGTTGGATACTGGGTGCTTCACCGGGATTTCCATTGTGGTAATAATCTGCGATATGAACCAAGTAGTGTATAACTGTATAACTCTCTATGATCTACGACTCTTCCATCAAACAATCAGCTGTTTATTTCACTACTTTATTTCATATTATATTCATGTTCATGGTCAAACCACCAAAACCACAGTTGTATGACCCCCTCCCAATTTAAAAACAAAAAAACAACAACAACTCATCCGTCAGGATTTTGCTCGCCCAAATCCCTCACCTTCAGGTCGCCCAGGCGGAATTTCACCCCAACCCCCAGCAGCACTTCGAAGTCCGAAACCTCTGGCGCCCCCTGCAGCAGCGCTGCAGCAGGGCAGCCGGCCACCTGGGCGGCGCCCTCTTCGCAGCCGCGACTCAAGGGATGCTCCGAATGGGAAGCGGAGGCAGCCAGGAGGATGCAAAGCCCAAGCAGCTCTGACTCCGACCCCTGGACAAGGCAGGACATGGGGGATGATATGGATGATACACCATAGAAAAGCCTGTCTATGCCAGTTTATTGGGGAACATGATGGTTAAATAGGTTTTGGTGCACCATATTGTAACATATGTCCAAACACAGCCATGTGTATTGAACCATAGTGGAGATATGAATAGATATGAGATAATCTGAGTCCAGATTTTCTTCAACAATGGCTGGATGATGACATCTGGAGGCGTGCAACGCATGCAATGTCGAGCACCTATGATGGCAAAAGCTTTCCATCCTATGCTTTCCTTTTCGGGATGTCATAGATTCCCCCATTTGTTCTCAACATGTTTATCCTCCCTGTCATCAATGATGCCTAGCTGGAAACCCCCCAGCAATAATTCAATGATTTTCCCAGCATAAACCTCCATGGCTACTGCGGGAATTTCCTAGACATGGCAATGATGACCCCAAGGATACGAGAGGGTATCTTCAATTTTCATGGCCAATACATATTGATAAACACCATCGAAAACCTATGAAAACCTGGTGATTCCAGCCCTCGCCCCTCGATCGCCTGAAAAGGCACCGGCCGCGCATTTCGATCTAACTCCACCACCGCGATGCTCCGATCCGTTGAGCTCGTGGATGTCCTGGTGGTCCTTGGCTGAGTGGAGTGGACATGTGGGGAGGAAAGGTAGCAATAAATTGGACAAAATACTCATGGTGTTGGGATGTTTACCCATTTTGTGGGAACAGTACTTGGAGGGTCTGGGCAACTCTTTATTGGCTGAAATGGTTTGCAAATTGTGACATGTCAAACAGTTTTTTTGTAAATCATGAACCGGAAAAAAAAAACACAATCATTTGAATTTGCCCGTTAAATCTCATTTGTGACATGAAACATCATGAGACCAACCAGTCACTCATAAACCGCTCCGCAAAGCTTCTTGTTGGTTGCTATATTCCACTATATCTCCTTTAAATACGCATTACATACCTTGTTTTATACCCATGACACTTGGTGAGATCCCTGTTGTCTACCCTAAACTAACATAACTGGAAAATCACCCATTTTAGAAGGTAAATCAACTACACATGGCCATTTTCAATTGCTTTTTGTACGTTTGCCAGAGGGTAACCACCAACGCCGGGTTCCCCAAGCTCGACGAGTTTCAGCTGCCTTCCAAGCCTTGCCACTTCCTGCGCTGCCTGTGTGGACTGCGCGGAACTTCTGAGGGCCATCGACACCATCCCAGGGCGTCCCAAGGTCAAGGTGCCGGTCTTGTCCTTGGTGCGAGGCCCTGGTCAACATGAGTCTAAAGCGAAGTGGTACATGTACACTGTTGTGTTTATGTATGCAATATGATTTAGTAAAAGGCATATATTAAGATAATATGTATATAATGATATATGCAGAATATAAACCCAATTTTTGAGCAAGTCACCCAAGTTTTGACCGTGGCACATACGTAAATATCGTTATATAATCATTTACACATGATTTCATATCATATATGGGATATAGACATATCGATACGATAGACATACTTGGAATAATACGATGTATAAATATATCACATCGTTGGAAAATGATACCAATACCATCGTCCTTTTTTTGAACAGCTCACCATAAACCCCTGGATTTGCACCAACAGCTTGGGTGAGCCCAAGCCGACCAAGTGACAGATCTGGGACCATAGGATGGGGGTGTTTCATATCAGGTGGATGGGATCTGTCCAAAAATAACTGAAATTGGGCCACTTTTTGTCAAAAATCAAACATCCACACCTTGAATAGACAATGTTTGATGACCTGAGAACTCCCCATTGAAATTTTTGTTGACCACCATATAGATCCCTTTGGAGCGAGATTGGCCTAAAAAATGTGTTGTTGATTCTATGGTTGAAGCCTTGGCACCCTGGTCTTCATAACACATATTTAGCATGCCAAGCGATTTTCATCCCCCGATCAATCTATGGGACAACTGGAAAACTCTTCTACCATTGGTACTGGCCCATCCCAATATCAACCCTTCTTGTGTCAGCTAAACCTCAATGTCATATACCCAAATGATATATACTGCATTGCTCTAAACAGAGTTTTGTGTTGGTGAATTTTCGAATTGTAGTTTCCTAAACCTGGTCTTTGTGTCAAACTCCTCATCTTTGTGGTAAGAGAACCCAAATGGGCATGAACCGAAATTATGGTTTGATCCTCAAATGCACCAATTGGCCCCGCTTGGTACCCGCTTAAGTTACCTGCCCAATGGTGGTTGAACTTCCGGGAAATTCACTGCAAGTTTCTTGGTGGCTTGTCCCCCGCTAGAAACTTACCCTCTGGTTATTTAACATAGCCATGGAAAATGGCTCATTTGGGATGATTTTCCTATTAAAACCTCCATTTATAGGGGAATGTTCCATTGCAATGTTAAATAACCAGAGGGTAAATGTTAGTGGGCTATGTGGTTTCTCCATACCCCACAAACACAAAAGATCTCAGCGTATGGTATGTCAATCCCCATTGCTGATGGCTACACTCTCTAGTTAATTGCAGTCTGGAGTAGTCATAAACCATGTCTATTAATGGGGTTACTCACAAAAACAGGTTCTAAACTACCTGAAATTGGCACCTGCCACCCTATTCATCCAAACGCATGGATTTGCGATAAATGTGGGTTAACATTGTCCGCAAACATCGGTCAATAAGCCGTGGGATGGTCACCTGACTGGCATGATACAGCCCATATTGGCCGGTTACAACCAGCAATGTTCACGTGCAACATCCACATCATTCTCCGGTTTTTTCCAGCTTGAACCTACCATTTTTCCAGGTCCACGGTCCCAGTTATCTTGAGTTAGTGGCGATTATCCATTTTTTTTACCATAATATGCCTTTTGTTGATGGTTCGATTCCCATCTTTGTGGTGGATGCTCCCATTTTTCATCATTCCTTCCCATTGTTGATACTTATGTTAAGACTTTATCATACATCCCCAATGTTGATTGATTCAGTCATTGAAGATGTCACTTTTTTCTGCTTAATCCTCCCATCTTCCATCAGGTCTTCCACTTAACCACCCAATTTGTCACCTGAAAATTGTGATAATGTTATTGTCCCAAAGATACCACCACTATACCGTACCCATAGTTTGATCCTCCGATCTTCAAAACCTATTCAAAACCAAATTTTTGTTTGAATTCCAGTTGTATTCCACTGAAATATGTCATTCAAGTGTTTATCCCCAATGGTTCTATCCCCATGATATCCCCTTTTATGGTTTTATTCGAAATTCTGACGGTAAACTATCCCCCATTCGGGTTTATTATTGCGTTCGTATACCTATGGTAAGATGATTGACAATGACCCCCAGTCATGCTCGGTGAATGGAATGGTTTATGACATTGGCTTTGCCAAATTGCTAATAATCTATTCTTGGGTTACATAACCAGCTGATACAATATTATATCTTACTATACATAGCTATGGAAAATGTCCCATTTATAGATGGTTCATGATGATTTTACCTGTTAAACATAGTGATTTTCCATGACCAAATGGTAATCCACTACTTACTACTCATTAACCACTATTCATCCTCCTTTATTCTCTCATTTTTTCTCCAATCATTTAGCAACTGATGATTGTTATCTCCTCTGTAACCAATCATATAATCATGCATCAATTAATGTACCCATTCATCCTGCCATTTTCCACCGTTTATTATCATACTAATATATTCATTAATCATCCATATGTTCATCATCATTACTGTAATTTTCCACTAATGACCATTATCCTACTATTGCGATTACTGTATCCATTCATAATCCATGAAATATCCATGATTATCCATTAATCATCTACTACCATCTATTATACCAACTACTATCGAATATTAATTTACATTGTGCCATCAATATTGACTAGTAGACTATGCATGACTATGGGTTTATCCACTAATCCTCCCATTTTCCATTGATATGTAATCTTGATGAACGAATTTTACTATATTCATGATGATCATGGAGATGAAGGAGAAGAGTTATCCTATCCGATCCTCCATCATTCTTCTCTTGAAAATCATGAATCATCCAATCTTAACCACTATAACCATGGGGATATCCACTGATCCTCCCACTTTCCGACCAAGTCTCCATGATGATGGCGCCTCTCCGTGCCGTGAGTTCCAGCGCCTCGGCGCTCTTCACCAGCACGCCGCGCCGCGCCGCCACGCCGGTGGAGACCATCACGGCCGTGGGGGTGGCCAGGCCCATGGCGCAAGGACAGGCCACCAACAGCACCTGAGGGCTGGGAAATGGAGGGTAAAATCTAGGGATTTTACTAGAAAATGTTGAGAAGAGATGGGATTTTGGTGGAACATGTTGGGACTTTTATGATGATTTCATGGTGATGTCATGTAATGGGATATACGGGGATATATGATGGGATAGAAAGGGGGAGATTTATATAGATAGATAGATAGATAAGATAAGATAAGATAAGATAAGATTAGATAAGATAAGATAAGATAAGATAAGATTAGATAAGATAAGATAAGATAAGACAAAATAAGATCAGATTAGACTAGGTTAGATTAGCTTAGCTTAGCTTAGCTTGGGTTAGGTTAGGTTAGGTTAGATTAGATTAGATTGGATTAGATTAGATTAGATAAGATAAGATAAGATAAGATTAGATAGATATAGATATAGATATAATATACGGGATTACATGGGTCTGAATGGGATTCATTTAATTGGATCAATATAGGATATGGGAACATGATTGGGGTCGTATTGGTTCCCCAGTTCGCAAGCTTAAGTTGGGACAGGCTTTAAGCAGGGTTTATGGAGATCATACTGAACATATAGACATGTTTTAATTATAGCTTTTGGGTGTTTGTGTTTATCACTATAAGCAGTAGTTGTTATGACTAACTGGCGTTATAATCCAACGTTTTAAACAAGGAGGAGGGCCCTTGAGGGCAGCCACAAGTGGTGATGAGATACCGCTTGAAAACCATGAAACAATGAGGTCTTACCATAGAAAAAAGTAGTGGAATTGGGATATGAAAATTAAAATGTAAGATCTTTACCATAATGGGAGTCAATTCAATTCATATGGATATATAAAGATGAGGTCTTATCATAAATGGGACAAAGACATGTAGAACCCTTCTTTAGGGGTGGCTCCAATAGACTACTTAGCAGGGACTGGTATGCCCAAAGATCCCAACTGAGGCAAAGCACAGACAGACCAAACTTCAATGCAAACAGCATCTGCTCGCATGTGAGGAAGGCATTCCCATGGTGCGATGAAGGCATGCGCACGCTTCCAGAACTCACCATGCCTGGATCTAGGCCGACCCTCAAAAGCTAGGGAAGTTTTTCTTGTAAAAAATCAAAAGGCATGTTTTTTCCGGATGGTTTTCCATTGATCATCGCAAGAGACTTGAATGCCCCGAGAAACAACGGGGACAACACAATTTCCAATCTTTCCCGCTGCCCGGACCCTGGGGTGTTCAGCGTTAAGCGATGCACAAACCACCCGGCCCTTCAGAGAACATATTGGACCCGGAAAAGGACGTACACAAAAAAAACACACCAAAAGGAAACCAAAGGAAAAAACATGAAAAAACAACACAAGAAAAAATGCAGCAGCTTAGCTTTTCCAGGGCCACAAAACCAGACCAACGCAGTGAGCGCCGCCAGAAGGACCACGCAGGGCACAAAAATCCTGGCGGCCGCATCGGCGAAGCGCTGCGCCGGTGCCGTGCTGGCGGTGGCCGCGGCCTTTTCTACCAGCTGGACGATTTGCGCCACGGCGCTTCCGCTGCCCACACGGGTGGCGAGGACACGGCAGGGGCGCGAACCCACGTGGCGGCTGCAGCCGATGACGGTGTCCTGGCGCGGTGGTGAGATGTAGTCACTATATAGTATCTGGATGAGAAAAATCACTAAGAATCAAACATATCTAGCCCGCAAACTCCCCATCATCAAGCGGTCCTTTTGATGTTTTGGAACCGGCCGGCTCTCACCTGTAAGCAAAGACCTCGGTTGGCCCGGTTGGGAAATGCCTCAGGCCAAATAGGTCTCAAGGATTGCATGAGACTTCCAGCAGCCCAGGTTTGTTTGCAAGAGGGTGCAAGTTTGTTCTGGCTCCATAGGTGGCTCGTAGCGGGCTTGCTACCATTGTCAGCGTAGGCACCAAGTTGTGACTCACTGTAACAAAGCCACAACCCGATTTTCTACCACTCCCTTCCCTCCCCCCACAAAAAACACGAGCACACAAGATGTGGCCCACAAGACTGAATGCAACCACACAAAATGGTGGCACTCCATCTTTTTTCTTGGTTGCCTGCCGCACATTTTGCCGGTTTCACCGCAACCAATTGCTTTCTTTTCTGGGTGACATTCCCCAAAAATTCTCCCAAAACACGTGATTCTACCAGTTTCATCCAGTGTTTCACAATGTTTCACCCACCAAATGGATCCAGATGGGGGTTTGCATAAATGGGGGTACCCCAAAATATGATGGAAAATCCATATGGATGATTTAGATTGATTTAGGGGTACCCCCATTTAAGGAAACCCACCAGGTCCAACTCCAACGTCCAGTGACTCGTCAAAGGCCACCACTGCCGCCGTGGACCATCCGTGCTGCCCTCCCTTCGCCGCGTCGTCGCTGCTGTCGTCCCAGTTCAGCAGTTCGCCGTCCACGGGGGCGACTTCGCCGGGAAGGATCTCGACCACGTCGCCCAGGGCAACCTCTATAGACTCTATGGGAATAGTTGGGAAAATACTGGAAGATTCATAGGGGGGGTTTAACATGCTTTAACCAACCAAAAAAAATGTTTCAGAATCAAATGTTCACTAAGAAAACTGGTGTCATAATAGGATTTCAGCAACAATGTAACAAAGAAGCCGAAATACGTGAGGATCATAATGGGGAGATAATGGGAATATCATTGAGGGGGGAAGGACATTTCAATGATGATTAGAAATGGGTTTCAAAATATTTGTATAAGCATCAAATATGTTGGTATGCAACCAAATCAAAATTCAGGGATGATATACCGCAAAATCATGAGGATATAACTTGGATTTAACGTGGACCAAACATGCAAAGAGGGGCTTATAGTTAGCTAGATAGTTGCAGCTTGGGGGGTGCACTTTGGTGGGACCAAAGTGGGATTTCATAGGGGGTGTATGCAATTGAAGTATCAAACATAGGGATTCATCATGATTCAACCCATGGATCAAGGAGAGAGAGAGAGAGAGAGAGAGAGATAGATATTTATATACATAGATATTTATATAATTATATTATTATATAATGGGGTTGCTGTAAGTTGTCGGGACATTCCATGGGATTGAAGTGAGGATCTTATGGGGAAACCAACCATCATGCGAGGTTTGTGAATATCCCCTCGTATCCCCTATGGGCAAACATTGAAATATCAAGCCCAAGGTTGGAGCAGCTCAGCTCGGATAGGCTTTGTTGGATGATGGTTGGGTGAACGTTGCTCGAAGGATTTGGTGTGGCTTTGTCTTGATTGATGTAGTTGAAATGATGTTGGTTGACATTTTGTTGCTTACATTATGTTGGTTGATTATATATACTGGATGACTTTGCACTGGTTGAATTTTCTGATGACATCAGGTGATTGTAACAAGCAGGCTTGTTGGCTATTGAGGGATGTGTCCTGAGAAAGGACCCACGTGTCTTTCCAAAGTCTGGGCCCTTGAACTCTTTCTTTTCGGCAAAAGCAGAACAAATCTCTCCTTCATGAAACCAGTTCATACCAACGCCTTAGGTTGATTGCTTATGGTAAAGGTAGCCTCCCCGAAAAAATATATAACTCAAAAATCGTGGATTCTTAAACATGCAATCATTCTAACAATAGCCGTCTCTGGGAGGTCAGCCTTTGGGGATCAGCAACGGTCCCATGTTGAATCATGCAAATGTGGATATAAAACTTATAAAACAATAATAAACCCACAATAAACCATAATAAACCACCCATTTGGGAATGGTTTATGCGACCTATGGTGAAATTGGGGATGGTATTGTTTTGTTTTACCAACAGCCATGATCTCCAGACTAATGTCCTGACACCGAGTCACCAGTTCGGTTGGCAGCTCTTCCCCATTGACCCTGGCCGTGGGAGGGCTGGCCCGCACCAACTCGTCTAAGGACTCCGTGGTCCGTTGCTTGGCGGCAGCCTCCAAGAGGCGTCCAATCAACACCACGGTGATGAGGCTGCAAGGCGTCTCAAAGAAGTGGGGGGGTGGACCCTCCTGCACTTCACCTGGGATTTTTTTGCGTTGGCAAAGCTAATGGGTATAGTTATTGGGGGAATGATTTTGAGAATAGTTCTCGGTTGAGATGATGACTTGGATGAAACATGAAAGTGAGCCAGAAGTGATTGGAGGAGATATAGGAAAGTGCAGGTGCCATGGAGGCTACACTGCAAGGCGTGCTACATCCTTCCACTTTATCTTATCTGCGTTGAAAAAGGTTACAGGAAGCGAAGCAGCAGAACATTCTATAATGTGGTACACCCACATAGTAAACCATCGAATTTTGGGTTTATCGGGTATACCCCCATATGGGATGATTTGAAATATTTTGAAATAACCCCCTCAAATGGCTGGTTATGGGATGGTTTCTTCTTGGCTTTACCACATCATTTCCGTTATAACACCAGCTGGGCTGGGCCTTGGTGTTTCAAACGGCTTCGTGGTTCAGCCATCCAAACAACATGAAAGTCAATGGTGCCCTCTGGTAAACTAACATAGCTATTGAAAATGGCCATTTATACTTGATTTTCCCATTACTGTAAAGATGGTGATTTTCATTGATTTTCCATAGTTATGTTAGTTTACCAGAGAGTATCGTGAACATTCTTCAGTCATGACTCTGGAGGGGTGTATGATGTTCCATGGTGTTCATGTGATCAGAATCAAATATGATGTTCCAAAATGTTCCAAATATCCCACGTAGCCCATGGATGCCCATGGTCATTCTTCAGTGGCGTGGAACTGCAAATACAAGTATTTCAGAATATCCCAATGTTCAGAGGGAAATGTCCCAGTACACCTCTGGGACCCCGGCCCAGAAATGTAAAGGCGACAGACAGGACCATCATGAAGGTGGAGTAACCTGGAAGATACGCAGTCGACAGGTACCGAACAAAAAATCAAGCGACCACGTAGTGCGTATCACATCCAGCTTGGGTGCCGCTATGTGCCACCTCTCATTCCAATGTTGGATACATGTTCCCTGATTATTGTTTTGATGTTTCGTTGATTGGTACATGATTATACCGTTATACCTCAATAAATGTCTATTCAGTACCAAGTAAATAGCTGATAGCCACTGACTTCATGGTTTATTGCATAATTTATTCTTGCAGGTTAGACCTGAGTTTGCTGATAAATCTCCCCAGCATTTCCCCAGCAATCTTTCATTACCAACTTCAAGGATTCACATTGCAGGTGGGTGTGGCCCTCTGCAAACGTGAGCAATTGGGTACAACATCACCATTGATGAAAACAAACATGCTCCCAATGAGTACTTAGATCCATGGGAAAAAAACATTGATTACATAATATGTTTGCCACATGTTTATTCAGCCCAACTGGTCATGGATTTACATCAATTGATCATCAAACGAAACTCTGACCCTGACCCAGCTGATGGGCTCAACAATTGACCCATATATCTTCATTAAGAATTAATAACCTCTGAAGCCTCTGAAAACAAAATAGCCACAAACAATCAATTGACTAAGGCGACGTTTCCCAAGAAAGTCATCCCAACATATACCCAGTACAGTATATCTCATTATATACAAGTGTTCATCCAAGTTTGGTGAAATTACTCCAATACCCCATCTCCCCAACAGCCCGCTTGGATTCAAAATTCTTGCTGGTTGAATCCCCAATTGTTGACGGCGAAGAATCCAAGGTGACTTTTTCGATCCCATTAAGAAGTAACACAATAGACTATTTCAATTTCCCAGACCCCCCAAACCACCAACCCAAACCACCACATAAGCCAAACCTGAATAGTGATTGAGCTAATCATATTGGCCGCGACCTACACTAATTTATGTAATAAGGACCAATGATAATAATTCACCCACCTGAACAATTTGGCCGTTTACCTTTGATGAGGGTCCCCCCTGCCAAGGCCCAAGGGGTAACCCGACCTGAAAAAATCGGCCATTTGTGGAAGTCCTCTTACTAACCGTCGCGACGTCCCGACATGGAGTCGTTTTCCTTATCCATCCTAAATGTCTTGTTGCATCCAACTATTGATTTCACTTCTGTCCACTTGTTGAATTTTTGTATTAACTTGTGATAGAACTGTCAACCCACCAACTTTGCATTGGTTAAACCATATTTTTTCTGGTGAAAGATGATTTGTTTGGCTAAACCACCATATTTTTGCCAACAAAAACATGTTCTTTTTCACCATCCCAGTGGTTCTGATCTCAGCGGCCATACGCCAAGCACGTGGCGGTCGAGATCAGCACGTCCATGTTGGGTGCCCTCCGCTCCAACGCGCGCCGCGCGGCGCGGTGGAAGCGACGCCCGGCGTAGCACTGCACCGGGGTCGCCAAAGCGAACAACAGAAGCGTCTCCTGGGGCAAAATGCCGTAGAGTTCACCGGGCAAAAAACGGGAATGGCTGGGGATTTAACATGAGTGAACCGGAAAAAAATGTGATTTTAAGCCGTTAAACGTATCTTCAACATGTATATTGAGGCAAGCACAATGATAAACATTTTTTTGCGGCTTTTCCTTGGACGTATCATAGTCCAACTTGCCCTTTAAAAACGATCAAAGTCACGCTGGAGAGGTGTTCGTTCAATGCTTCCCAATGGAGGCAGCTAGACTCGGAACATTGACGAACTCCTTCCAAAAAAACCGGGCTACTCTCTTATGATAGCTACATAGAAAAACCCCATCAAATGATCTCTAGAAAGGCAAGTGTTCATCCATTTTCCATACTACGGATGGTTTCGAAATCCTGCACCAGTTGATAGGTGGTTTTGTCGTGGTCCCATCCACAGTTGCTGGGCCAAGCATCTGCCCGGAGTCCCGGGATGCCACAATCGAAGTCCAGGAACCTCCGAGTTGTGCGTCTTGGCAAAGGACAAGGGAGTGAAGTTTCAGGGGAAATTGTGAATTAATGGTGATTGAATGGTAACTTACTGGGATGTTGTGGTGATTAATGGGATTTAGTGGTGATTTTTGGGATTTAATGCTGATCTAATGGTGACTTGATGGTGACTTCATGATGATGATATGGTGGTGATTTAATGGGATGATATTTGCATCAAACTAGCATGTGCTTGGGAAACTCAATTTGTTTCTCCAACTGAGCCCCATTTCATAGGGAATATGGATGCCCATAGCTCCTCAGCTCCCTCCTAACCACCTGAAAGTGAGACACAGAGCTCTGAGCCATGTGGTTGCTTCTATTGCATATACTGCGAAGCATAGAACCAGTATATACTGGTTCTATGCTTCGCTGTTTTTGGCTGCACTCGAAACATGTACTCTTAACTGCTGGGCAATTGGGGAGAACATTGGGGGTGTTGTTTCTTGGGCCAAGTCAGTATATACAGCAGACTAGCATTAATAAATTAGTGCGACACGCATCTTCCAGTGCTTTGCAACGCATTTGCAACAAAGGGTTAAAACATGCTCAAAAATGCTCAAATCCCAGACCTACTTGGTATGGGATGAGATATCTTCTTTCAATCCAACCGTTCTTGGCCAAAAGTGGATAGTTTTTTGTGGCCCTTTGGCAGCCATGAAGGTCACCATGAGTGTTTCCCAGTGGCCTGGAACCGGTGAGGGGCACAATGAAGACCAGCGCAATGATCAAAAGAGTCGGTGGCAGTGCACATCTCAGATCTCTCTTCAGGCTCTCTGTTGCCTCGGCTCTCCAGTCGGGTGAACGTGTTGAGATTGTTGCCTTCCGACAGCATCCAGAAGCAGGTCACAAACAAAGAGTCATAATCAATGACCCTTCACACCTGGCTTCCGTAGTTAGTTTCCTGCCTTCCTGCAATACTGCAATAGTATCTTCTTGTGCCTGTGGATCAAGACCCCATCAGCACCTCGTTGTTTGGCATCAAATCGGTTGCTGTCCAGCTGGATGTTGATACTTTAATATTGAAAGATATGACGACCTCTTGTTATAAAATGTCACGATTCTATCTAGTGGTATGGGATGGCATATGGTAAGGTATACATGATTCTTTCAGATACCGAGGCTATACATAGAATACACATATATAGCTTGTTGACCCTGTTGCCAAATTGCAATCTGGGTATGGTTCTGACATGGTTTGTATATGTATTAAAGTTTGCGTGTGAATCAGCACACATTTCTGTTGGTAACTTAGCATGCCATTCCTGTTGGGTGATTTTGAGGGTCTATCTTAGGGCCGGTTCACCCGAGTTCCGGTGATTTTGACGATGATTCTCCCCAACGCACACCCCAAATAACAAACAATTTACCTCTTGCTCCTCATTCAAGGGTTGGTCTTCTCAAAATTCCCCCCTTCAAAACGAAGAACTGACCAAACCCCATATCTCTCCACCTCAAAAGTCCTCAAAAAGATGAAAAAGAGCATGGCTTTCCCCAGCTCCAGAGCTCTAGTGGCCACCTGGCTCACCACCTGGGTTACCACCTGGGTTACCACCTGGGTCACCTGCCATGCTACAGAAGCCGAATCCACCGGCAGCAGAGCCAAGTGCTCCAGCTCCGGTGCCTGCGCCAGGATCTCTCGGGGCTTCAGTTCATCTGGGCGGTAGCTGATGCGAAGGCAGCAGCTCCTGAGCAACATCTCGCTGGGTGGAAATTGTTTGAGAAAAGATATGTGATATAAGTTGATATGAGATGATATAAGATGATATAAGTATCTGAATTCACATGCAAATGTATTGCAACTAAACACAGGTCATACACATATCCTGTCCAAAGCGCTACGCTACTGATCTGGCCCGCTCACTAAACGTTGGACGGGGCTTGGAATTTGGTAAGTCAGTGACAATGAACACATGCTTTGTAAAACTGTTTGTTTGCCCAACAAAGCAGTAAGAACAAGTGCAATGTCATCATACATTCATATTCATGCATAAACTCTTGACTAGGGGCAAGGTGAGGCAAACTGTGCAACCACTCCCTCAAACAAATACATATGGCATATCGGGAGATGAAAGGGAAAAAAATGAGCTTGTACGAATGGACAATAAGAGTTGGTCTGGAATACTTTCCCATGATGGCCCTCGCTGTTGCTGCGACGAGCAGATGGCCCAAAGATTTTTTCGTGCAGCCAAGATGCTGAAAAATAACTACCTGGGTGGCAGTTGCTAGGGTCAACCCTCGGGTACTCCGCAAAAACGGGGTGCCTCTCCTATTGAAAATCATCCGATCACTGCATGAGAATTTCTGGGCCACAAGGCTGACTCTTATCCACCTCCAGGCCAACAAGACTGCCATTGCTGCTCCTTTCCGACCGGAATCACCCGTAGTTCTGCATGTTGTTCACCCATTCATATGGTCCCAAAAGAATTTTCACCCATCCCCACATGATAGCAGCCAGCCACATTGAGGACACCCGGCATCTTTTCGAGCTTTTCCAGGGCCACTTGGGCCTCCTGATGGTCCTTTGCCTGCACGTGCAGCTTGGCGGTCTCCGGTTGCAGTCGTTGCCCTGCAGGGGTTGCCTCATCATTTTCCTGGGTGACGTTGACATGATCCCTTGGACAAGCCTTCCCAACATGGAAAAACCGCACATTACGAACCTGAAAGGTTGGTTTCAGGAAAATATCGCAGCAAACCAGTAAATCGGGAAAAAAGACGATTAATTAAGTGGAGAAAATCAGGAAAAAAATGTTGTTACCATTAAATGGTATCGGATTCTGATCGATTCTGTATCTATAGGGTCTTCCAGCATTTTTGTGGAAGATATCCAAGGACTGCCAGGGTTCCGAGATTACCTTGGCCTCGAAGCCACAATCTTCGACTTCTTCGGCCAGGGCTTCAGCAGAAGGCGCCTCCGCAGTGCATCGAATCACCGCCTTGCTACGCAGCAGATTCACCTTGGCTGAGAAGCGGTGAACCCAAGATGTTGAAACGGGCTTCCCTGACAACTGACGTAAAAACATGTAAAAACTGTAAAAACATGTAATTTGAATCTTATACAAGTTCAGGTCCTTCAAGTATGTTAGAGTGACGATTGAAACCAAACATGTGGATACCTCTGGTAGGGTTGAAGAATCTAGACTGACTTTCTGGTATTTTCTCTGCAAGAGGTTAGCCTGTGGGTTCCACCATTGTCCCCCAAAAGGCTGGTGACGGCAGGGAGAAAGATTCTAGCAATCAATCCCCTCTGCTTCGGGGTCAACCATGTTGATAGCACCACATAGCTCCACTGAAGGCAGGCATGAGATACATAAGGGGCTTCTTCCAAATTCAGACTGTCAAATCTGTCAACCTCAAACATCATCTCTCACTTTGACCGTGCACAACCCCACCTGAACGTCTAGAATGCCACTGTGCGCGTTGCGCAGGGCCCTTTCAACAGCACCGCTGCAAGCAGCACACGTCATGCCCTGCACAGAAAGCTCGACTCGGCGATTTGGGGCGGTTCCAGTGCCCAAAGTGGCGGATGTCACGCTCAAAATACCTCAGCCGCCAGGGTATACTTTTGGATCAAGGGAAAATCATCGAAAATCCTACCCGGAAACTGTTCACTTTAGCAGACCTACCTAAGAGGAACCTATTCCTTCTGTTGGCTGTACACCGGTTTGCCCTTGTCAATCGATTAATTACCTCTAAAAGGGTTCAGGGCATCCAATGCAGCTCCTATCATTCTTGGCAAAAATCGAATGGCTTAAAAAAGAAACCACGAATCTTCTTGCATCTGGATTTTGTTTGTCCCAGGTCCCACAACTGACGATCATGGTTCCAGAATTACGCGCCTTTTAGAACGGATTTCCTCTTAATACTTATTTTAGAAATGGACACTTTGATTGCCACAGTATCAACTTTTTGGTTGGTCTGAATTTACAGCAACAGGCACTGACAGCACCGTCCCAGATGAAACTCTAGCATTTTCCAAATAGCTGGAAAGTTTCCTAAACTAACTGCACATGAAATGGCTGGCGTCGTCGCTTGCAGATAAGACACAGCAATAATCCAAACGTCAAGCACAAATGGAAGATTGGAAGCAATAAGATTATTTGTGGACGTGCACTTCTACAAGGTCTTTGGCATCGTGAAATATGAAGAATAGAACTAGACAAATGCCCGCACCCAAATAGCAGAAACATTGAATAACACACAGGTGACATCCCAAACCTTGCCAGACAAACTGGACGAGTACGAAAAACTTTGCGCCCACCGCTCACCCAAAAAGTAATCGCAAACCACGGATCCCCAAAATTGCAAAAGCCAAACCCTTAAGTGCAGTTCCCGACACCCCTAGTTGTAAACCTTCTCAGTTGCGGTTAAGGACCCGAGGCTTGCTTTTTCGGATTTCTGCCCATTTTTTTGCTGCCAACCCAAAAATCCTTAATTGCAAGCCAAAAACCTTAATTGCAGGCCCAAATCCTTAATTGCAAGCCAAAACCCTTAATTGCACACCCCCCTTTGCAATTAAGGATTTGGGGCTTGCAATTAAGGATTTCTCATGTACTTTTCAGGGTCAAAATCATTGAAAACAACCTTTTGGGGCTGGAAAGTACATGAGAAATCCTTAATTGCAACCTCTAACCCCTTGCACATAAGGATTTCTCATGTACTTTTCGCAGCGGAAAGTGCTAAACACAACCTTTTGGGGCTGAAAAGTACATGAGAAATCCTTAATTGCAAGCCTCAAACTCTATACTGCAAGCCCCAAATCCTTAATTGCAAGGGGGGGTGTGCAATTAAGGACTTTGGCTTGCAATTAAGGATTTTGGTGTGCAATTAAGGATTTTGGTTTCCAATTCCGTTTTTTTGGTTGACACCAGAAGAAACATGAAAAGTCCTTAATTGCAAGCCTCAAATCGTTAATTGCAAGGGGGCGGGGGTGCAATTAAGGATTTTGGCTNTTTTTGGTTGACACCAGAAGAAACATGAAAAGTCCTTAATTGCAAGCCTCAAATCGTTAATTGCAAGGGGGCGGGGGTGCAATTAAGGATTTTGGCTTGCAATTCAGGTTTTTGGCTTGCAATTAAAGATTTTTGGGTTGGCCGCAAAAAAATTGGCAGAAATCCGAAATAGCAAGTCTCGGGTCCTTAACTGCAACTGAGAAGGTTTGCAACTAGGGGTGTGGGGTCTGCAGTTGATGGCTCGGCTTTGAATTTTGAGGATCCTGGGTTTGAGATTGCAGGTCTGAGATTTGAATCACGGGCCAAGGTTTGTGATAGGGAGTCTCTTGTTCGCAAACGAGATTTTGAATCGTTCTTGAGGATGCCCCCGCAAAACGATATATCAAACAGTGTATGTGTCTTACTAACGGCAATTTCGCGATATTTTGGGCGTTTTTGTGTTTCTTGTGGGTGAAGTTTTGGGGCAAAATTGGATTGCTTTGCAGGCAGACTCCCATGCCTGGCCTCTGGCATGCTTCGTTGTTTGTTTTGTTTTTCGTGCCTCGCATTCAACTCCTGCTTTTTGCATTAGTCAATCGAGGCGGAAAACATCATGAGCAGGGATATTGTCAGCATGAAACCAATATTTTTAGCGCAATGTGAAGAATATGTCCAAGGGTCTTAGGGCTGTTCGGATCTCAGCTGCAAATCGCCATTGCACTGCTGTATCTCACGTTTGTTGGAGCGTAGCCCACCTTTTACCACTAGCCTCCCCAGTCTATTGAAAGGATTCTTCACTCACTCACCACATTTGATTGCATTTGATTATTCAGCTTGAAAGCGAGCGTCTGCAATTTTGCGTTTCTTGAAGAGAAAAGTGCCGTATATTATTGATTTGATAGTGCCATCAAAATTTGTACCCTGATACCTGTCCCACTGCACGTGCTTCGGCTTCGCGCGCAAACAAGTTCGGGGAAATTGNTTGATTTGATAGTGCCATCAAAATTTGTACCCTGATACCTGTCCCACTGCACGTGCTTCGGCTTCGCGCGCAAACAAGTTCGGGGAAATTGGGTGAATATAATAATCCAGGTCCGGAAACCGATGGTGGTTAAAAGAGCAAGTGCACACACGCACACACGACAGAATATGAAACTCTTAGTTTTCTGCACTTGCCGGAGGGTGGTGTGACAAACAGTAGGATCAAACAACTGAGTGACGCTGGATATCAGCGAGATCTCCCTAGAAAATCAGGGAAGTGTTGCAGGTGCGTTGGTTTGCAATTTTTGTCGCTGAAAAAAAACGTCTTGCGCAACTATATAGTTCCTTCTCCTTTTGTGTTCTTCCCCACGCATTCTTGAATTCTTTGCTGTTGCTTGAGCATCTTCACTTTGGACATGTTTTGCCGGTGTAGTACTGCGTGCACTCACATCATCTCACGTCGTCTTTTCGTTGATATTTCTTTCGATGCTGTTTTTTTAAAATCAGGAGTGAAATATATACGTTCCATGTTCATTCTGGCCATCAATACGGTAGTAGTTGAGGGCCATTGAGACGGGTCATTTTCAAGTTTTTTTTTGGTTCACTGTGACATTATGTCATTGGGACATTTTGCATCAAGAAAAGGTCCTGGGAAAGGCTAGAAACCCTTAATCGCAGACCCCAACCTTAATTGCAAGCAAAACCCTTATTTGTGAAATTTGGCAGCCAACAAATTGCACAAAATTGGTGGGACAGGTTCCCATGTGCATCAACTTTGATTTGTTTAAGCTTTGCATACGCGTGCGCAATCAATCATTCTTGCTGCAAGGCATTTCTTGAGTAGAACCGGACCGTTGTTAAATTTGAGTGTTTCTTCCTAGCACATGTCCTTTCAAAAAGTATGCTACAATAGGAAAAGTATGGAATCGCATTGCCATTGTATCAGCCGGGAACCACCCCCCAAAAAACAACTGCGCTATTTGATGTACACAAGACCTTGTCGTCTATCTCCCTTGTTTTTTTTTCACGACGTATTTTCTTCATTTCTGACACTCCTCGGTTTCCAATTTTTGTTTGCTTGCGTGTTCCTGCCACTTTTGCTTGAACCAACCATGTGCAGTTCCTTCAAGACACTTTGCGCGATGTGTGCGCGTGTGGGTGTGCAGCGTGTGCTGCCTTCTTACCCTCATGGCAAACAGATGATGTAGTGACCCATTTTTTGCGGGTAATAAAAATAGCGCGATGGCATTCAGCAAACATTATTTTCAACCCCCCCCTCTGCTTATTCTGCGTCGTTTGGTTCAAACCTGAGTTGGTTGAAGAGTTAAATACATGTCAACAGACGAATAACAAACGGNCATTCAAAGCTGGGTTCAGCCTTTGAAAAACTTACATTCCTATACAGATTCCTTATTCGCAAACCTTTTGCTTAAAAGCGGCCTTTGTGAAATTTAGCACCGGAAACCACCGATTTCACCAGCAGTTCAGATGGACCTCAGTGGTCATTGCCTGAAAGGCTCAACCGGTTTAGTCCATGCTCCCAGCTTTCTGAGTCACCTCGCTTGTGCCCCCGCTCAGAATGTTGCATCCGTATAGCATTGTGTAGCTCTGTTACCATGTTCAAAAGCTTGCTGACATCTTGTGGTGGCTTCATTTCCCAAAAAAAACGGGTCATCAAAGGAACTACGGGCCCACGTAAAAAAAAAGCCGAGGTTCTGGCATCAAAACCGATCAGTTCAATCTCATCTACCAGTTGCTCAGCCGTGGCTGTCCCCTCCAAAAAGTGCACTTGCGCGCGGGCCCGCAGCAAGTTCACCTCCACCTGGGGTTTGTTTTTCAAGGGTGATCTCCAACAATTGGAGAGGCTCCAAACCATGGATTTCCCCTGCCGCAGTAAAACTCCCACACCACCCACATATCCACTAGCAACGTCCAGACACTGATCTCTTGGAGCGGCGAAGAAACAAAACAGAACCAACTAGGTTTAAATGGAGTTTCATGATCAATGCATAGATATCACCTGGCTGAATCCAAATGGTCTATATAAACCTTTGGTAAATTACGGTAACCTCCAGGTACAAGTAGATCCAGGTAGAGTCAACCAATGGCCCCTTCCCCCGAAGAAAAATCTGCCTGTTCCACACCATTCATCTGCTTCAGTGCCCTTTCCACAGCCCCACTGCAGGCTGCACAGGTCATTCCTTCGACACTTAGCTCGGCCAATTTCAGCGCAGAGTCATCGGCCCTGCCAATCACTGCCGGCATGGCACCGTGTGTCGCCATGCAGCGCCAAGTGCGAAGAGTCGCGCGCTGCACGGCTGAAGCAGTATCTAACAAAAGCTCAGCATCTTAAGACACAAACGGCAGAGTCAAACTAAGTCATGAGATCCATGGGTTTCTGTGAGTCTTTCCTTGCCAAGCTGGTTTGGCAAAGGGTCAAATAGATTCAAATAGTTCGTGTTTTCGGCCAGTAAAGAATGGAACAGGGGTACATTCCGTAAATAATGTTGAAAAAAACACAAGAAAGGGCAGTTTTGGACCATGCCAAATGCCTGTGACTTCTCATGATTTGGATGACCTTCCCCTGGGTCTGTCCATTTGGGTAAGCCTCATTGCTTGAAAATTCTGGGGCGGTTGGAAAAACAAACCAGAACCACTATCCAGTCTTCTTTATCATATTGGTATATATCATGTATGTATCATGCATATATCAATATACATCAATACCCATCCAATATCCGATGACAGCACAGGTTCATTGGCAAACCATACCATACAGCACCAATTCTTCTTGCTTCAGAGGGGGGAGAAAAAAACAGAGAGTGCATCCGGACGGCACAGAACTCTCCCACATCCATTCCAAAGCTCCCCGGCGCAGGCCGTTCCCACCAGGCACTGCTAGGAGCTCCTCCTGTGCTGATCCCCGCATGCCTGGGGCCCTAAGGTTTCTGAAGGATGGTAATCCCACCCCATAATATTAAACACCTGCTAAATGATCTAAATGGTCCCAAACATATGTAAATCCCCTACTAAACCATGGTTTCTGGGGGGGTGTTTAATATGAGAGGAATGGGACTAACTGACAACTTTAGTATGAAGGGGAAGGGGCAAAGGGATTAGGAGGAGAAAAAAACATGTTCTCTCTATCTTCCCGTTTTTCTGGGCTGGTAAAGGTGGACAACTGCCAAGGCTGGGAGGGGGCACTGACACGGCTGTCCTGTCGCAAAGCGGCAATCTCAACCTCGAAATCGGCAAATGCCAAGTCAGCTTTGATTTCCAGCTGATTTCACTGCGCTGGCTGGCAGCCAAAAAAAGGTCAATTCTCATGGCCTATCCAAGCTCTCTGAGTCTCTATCTCGATCTGGTTCTGGTTCTATCATGTTCCACCTATTTTCTTTGATAGATTGTGAAATTCATTGAGTGCTGGCCGTCGATGATCCCAAGGACCTATTCCAGTTGGGTTTCGTTCCGTGACCTCTGACTGGAATGATGAGGGGGAGCGCCTGCTGCTTGTTCAAGCCTTTTGAATCACATAGTGAAACTTTCTTCGCATGCAAAAATCGTATCAAACTAGTACCCTCCAGTGAACTAACATAGCTATTGAAAATGGCCATTTATAGTGGATTTTCCCATTAAAAATGGTGATTTTCCATAGCTATGTTAGTTTACCAGAGATTCGGGAATGAACCGCGCCTGGTCGTCCTCGGCGCTGACGGCTTCCTGCACTTGCAGCAACAGACCTGCAGCTTGGGAGTCACTGCCCTGCTGTTGTTCGGTGGGAAGGTAACTGAGCAAATAAACATAAATATAAATATATATATATATATAGTACATATATCTGTCTATCTATCTATCTATCTATCTATCTATCTATCTATCTATATATATCTATTTATCTATATTCTTATAACTTCTTATATCTCCATATAACCATATACATCCCTATGGATCCCAAGTACTGTCTGAGAAGGTGATTGGGGCCTGGAACCATTCTGAGAAGCTTTTGGGGCCCGATACCATTCTGAGAAACTTTTGGAAAATAACGCGTTTTTGTGGTTTCTTAATCTAATGATATCTAATGAATTTTGTTGGGACCTATACCCCTTACACCCCATGCCGGCCACATGCGCAGCCCATTCAGCCCACAACTGGCCCACAACTTCGCCATCTTCATTTTCACGGGGCCACTTGGCTGTCGAATTGGGCCATTTGACCCTTGTTGGTTA
>BGPT01000278.1:2529-49721 GCA_003297045.1 Symbiodinium sp. clade C Y103
TTTACAGATCCCTCGCCATGCCATCGGAGGCGGGTAGGTTTTCTAGGATTTCATGATGCCCTCTGTTTCCAACACAGAGTGTATAGGTTTTAGCATGGTCGCGTAGGTGCATCGCATCCGCTTAATTCATTTGGGTGCATCCGCACATCCGAGCATTCGTTGCATCCGGCACAGCCTGTGCGCCGTAGGACACAATTCAAGGCGAGGCCGGTCCACATTTCACGATTGCAACGCAAGACGCAGTGCAATCTTGAGGCCGAACAAAGGCATGCGAGAGGAAAGCGCCAAAAAAGCTCCATCCTTCATGACATAGCCCATGCCACAGGAAAAGGTCACAGTCTTGTTGGATGGTTAGCGTTTGGTCATTTCCAAGCCACGAGCAGTGGCAAGGCAAATATTGCAAACCTTGGTAGGGCGTCTTGTGTGGTACACATCAGGTGCATTCTGGCTGAAACCTTGGCTGCAAACATTTTTTCATGAGCTGAACAAACCGAAGCTGCGCTTCTTAGGGTTGGATTCCATTCAGCTGCAAGAATTGGCAGGACATTTGACATCTCGCAACATATTGCGGCAAGATTGCCGGCTTTGTGATGCTCAAGCCGGATGGCATGTGTTAGAAGCGGGTGGCCAAGTGGTCTGAGGAGAGTCTGACCTGCTGGCATCAAGGCAGAAACGCGGCCATGTTTGGGTAAAGTTTGGTGAGCCGAGCCCTGGCAGCATTTCCTTGTCACAAGAAGAAGTAGCAGTTGCGCGCTTCTTCGAGCGAGTGTTGCGCATTCAGGAACCCATTCAACTCGAAGAGACCGCAGGACCAAGTTCCGTTGCGGCGCCTGCTGCTTCTACCGAAGGGGAGCATTGGGGGTTATTGGCGGTTGGGTTCTACCGTCAAATACAGCAATGGATGCCCACAGCATATTGGAGTGCCAGGAGCAGGTGGTGGGTACGGGCGGCAGCGCTTGATTGGGTTCACTGAGACAGTGGTGTGATAACGCGGGAGTGGTTGCGACTTCTGAAAGGGGCTTATCTATGAAGCAGCCACTGGCAGGTGTAATGCAGTCTATGACGTTATTAGCAGCACACTACAAAGTGAACCTGCGCATCGCACATGTGTCCAGAGTGCGCAATGATTGGGCCCATGGTTTGTCCCAGGGCCGCCTTCCACCTGGGCTGGATGAGTGCAAGCGGTTGTCGCCGGATTGTCTGGGTCTGCTGAACCTTTCCCAAATTGCATTAGCACAGGTGCCAAGCACCGGGTAATGCGCTGAATGCTTGTGTGGTGATAGCGTGCTTTCTTTTTGACAGGGCACATGTGTTTGCCAGGAGTGGGCAGGTGCTATTTCAGGCGCGGAAATAAATTCGCCTTGGCTGCGCGTTGATTGGAGGCGTCGTTAGGCAGTCAAGGCTTTTTGGCAACGGCTTTGCTTTGGGGGAGTTGGATGAGTGCCAGGACAGGGTCCTGGGCCACCTGGCCTGGCACCTGCAAGTGTTTGTTGCGTTCTGGGATTTGGGGAGGGGGTCTTGCAGAGCGAGATGTGGAAGATGCGCGCACGTGCATTGAATGACCTCACACAAAAGGTTCCTTCCTGGAGGATTGTGCATGTATATGTCCAGTACACAGACAGGCGGCTGTGTCTTTCAGGTTGTGCTGTGCAGGTGTCCAGACAAAGTTTGGTGTTGTTTGCGCCCGCCCGCCCGCCCCAGTTCAGGGGTAGGGGCAGAAAAAGGGCAGTGAAAGCATGGAAGATTCATGTTTGATCTATGGGGGTGTTGGATGGGTGCCAGGACAGGGGGCCTGGTGGCCACTTGGCCTGGCACCTGCAAGTGTTTGTTGCCAAAAAGCGGTTTTGGGATTTGGGGAAGGGTTCTTGCAGAGTGAGATTACTAAAAGTTTTGTGTGGGAATTCATCTTGAGGGTGGCTAAACTGTCTCCTCAAAAGGCAGCCATTGAACACTTTTTTTTGGGGGGTGTGGGTCTGTATCATCCAGCGAGGAAAAAAAATCCAAGACTGCCCACACCACACACTCGAGGGCTAGGGGTAACTCTGTCGAACTTGTTGTCCTGAAATATTGTAGACTGAGGTGTGCCTTCAATTAACATAAACAATTCACTCCATGATCAAAACTTCATATTCCATAGTTTCGAACATTTTAGCAGGCCACCCCAGAGAGTAGCTAGGGCTTAACATGCGAATGCTGGTCACAAATCGTCACGCATTTCCACAACAGCAATGAAGACAGTCCTTGCTTTGAGCCCCTCGAAGCGGGGACAGGTGACCACAGCTGCTTTTCTCATGGTCCCTGTCGCATTTCAAGCATTTGAGTACTGACGATCTTTGGGACAGAGACCATGAAAATCAAAGAATTGCAGCTATCAAACTGTCAGATCTTGCCCCCAGAAAATATGTTGCAAATGGCCCTGAGGTCCCCCCTTTGCTTGCCAAGTGTGTTTTGGCACTGTACCGCCGCGTGTTCACGCCTGAGAATTGTCCGTAACTTTCAGCATCACGGTGACAAGTGGTCACTGCCATGGAGAGAGACAGAGAGAGAGAGAGAGAGAGGGCGAGAGACATATTCGTTACACTACAGGCTATCTTCAATAGATTCAATAGATTGTTGTTTTGCGGACATATCTTCACATGGAACCATGTAGGGGATCTTCTTTACCGACCCCCAATTGCAAGCCCATGCATATGTGAACCATTCTGTCTCCTATTCTGGATTGTTCTTGTCTTTGGCCCAACATGGCCCAACACGGCTCAAGGCCTACACGCGTGTATTGAGTGATCCTGTGTTGTCCCCTGGGCATTTGGGGATTTGCGGTGACCCTGCCAGTCGTGGATGAGACAGCAGCTTGCAGTGATGCGCGCAAAACAGGCGGGCACAGCCGCATGTCGCATGTCCTGAGGTGGTGCAACATCAGTTGTTTGGATCACGCATATTAACTGGCATATGACAGATTGCCCCCCGGAGATACTTGCCCCGGTGGCACCTAGTGACATCCAGTTCGATTTTATTTACAAGTAGCATCTAGCTGCATCTAGTGGCATCTAGTTCCCTCTGGTGACGGCTATTCACAGCACAACTAGCGACACCTCGTGACATCTCTTGATGTCTGCTTACAACCAAGTATATCTAGTTCGATCTAGTATGATCTAGTGACATGTGGTTACCGCTCGTTACATCTAGTGACTTACTTGTGACATTTGGTTACAGTTAGTTACATCCAGAGACATCTACGAACAACTAATTCCATCTAGTTCCATACATCTAGTGAACCCATGTGAATCCTAGTTACAACTAGTTACATCTAGTTCAATCTAGTCACATACACTTGCGACTGATTATATCTGGTTCTATTTCATGAAGTCTATTACATCAACTCTTCATCTAGTTACGTCTCGTTTCATCTGCTGACATCTGGTAGCAACTGATAGAGTTACATCTAGTTACAACTAGTTACGCCTGGTGACATGTGGTTACGGCTTGGTACACCTAGTGACGCCTACTTACAGCTAGTACATCTAGTGCTATGTAGTGCCATCTAGTGACGTCTTGTTACAACTCATCACATCCAGTGACATCTAGCTCAGCCATGTGACATCTAGACAACTTTCCGGATCTAGTGACATCTACTGAACACTTATTACATCTAGTGACGTTCAGCTCCATCGAATGACAGCTAGTTGCGACCAACTAGGTACATGACATGCCATCTAGTTCCACCTAGTGACATCTAGATCTAGAAACAACCACTTCCATCTAAATGACACCTAGTCTCATGGGGGGGGTCATGTAGTTGCACCTAAACATATGTTGTTATATCTGTTGACATGTGATTGCAGCTAGTTCCATGTAGTTACAACCAGCATCCAGTGACACCTAGCGACATCTAGTGGCATCCACTTACAACTAGACGCATCTCTTTGCATTCAGAGACAGTTAGCTGCAGCTATCGCCATCCAGTTACAACAGATCAAATCTAATGAGATTTAGTGACATGCAGCGCCAAGTAGTAGTGACTTCCAGTGACTTCCTATTGCATTAAATTGCACAAAAAATTATAAATACATCTAAGTTACCAATCTAGTCATTTCATGTTATTTCCTTAGTTCCTGTGCTCAGACTTTTTGGATCTTTTTGGATGTTCCTGTGCTCCAGTGCATGTGCTAAGATCTGGTTGTCAGGTCGGAAGCCTCAATTCTCGAGCGATGCTTGGCACGCTGTGAGATGGCATGATCTGCTGAAGCCTGGTGTTGACCCACCTGGAATGCGTCAAATGAGAAAACCTCTCCGTGTTTTGCATTGTTTCTTCTACATGGTGTTTTCCATTTTTTTAAACTGGATTTCTCAGGTTGTTTGCCTTGTGCAGTGCTGTTTGATTTCCCAATGCCAAGTGTGCAGTACTGGCATGTACTGGCTGTAGGTGTGGCCATAGTGTGATGGCCATAGTGTGATGGCCATGGCCCAAGGAAAAGAGAGTTGGAATCGCCCAAATTCATCCGAGCACTTCAGACCTTATTCGATCTCACTACGCGGCAGGCCAGGGAGGATGAGCTCGATGAACACTCTGAAGACCTTGAATAATGCTCAAGGGAAAGGAAAAAAGGAGAAAAAGGAGAAAACTACGCGGGCTGGCCCCTTCGGGGCCAGCCTAAGTCCCCAGCAATGCCCCAAGGGGGCGTCAAAAAGACAATAAACTTGTATGTGTAAAAAATAAAAATTCTTTTCCCTTTAGCATTTAGCATTCTGTGTTCAGGTGATCACCAGGGACCGACAAGGGAAGTTGCCGTAACTTGGGCGCAGCGTTAAAAACGCTGAAGCAATGCTGAAGCAAATTTATGACAATTTCTGTCAATCGGTGTTGAAGAAGATGTCAATCCCAACCGCACTGTGAAAGAAATCATAGCAGAATTGTAACAGAAGATTTACAGACTCCCCTAGTGAGAAGTGCGTCGAGTGGACCTAGTGGTCTTGAGAGTTCAAGCACGTTGTAGCATGTTGTAGCATGTTGTAGCTCTTCGTGCTCGTTGTTGAATTGATTTGGTGTAGTTGACGAATGATTTCTTGAATGATTTCTTGTGGTTGCCTCATGTTGCCTTATGTTGCCTCCCCTTGCTTCCCTCGTGTCCGGCTTGACATACCGTACGGCGATGTTCAGCTAAGGACGCGGCTCAAGGTGGAACCTGACACAAAGAGTGACACAGAAAAGTCACAACAAATGGGCACATACTGATCAAACTGACGCAAAAATATCCAAAAGAAAAACACGACATATCTGACATATCTGAAGACTATGTTGGTGCCACTTTGTGCCACTTTGTGTCCATTCAAATTGCAGAAATATATGTTCGGTGCGTTGCCGAAGCTGGCAGGTGGTGAAGGCCAAAAGATCAGTGAATTTGGACGCATACCGTGCAGCTTGGACCAGATAAGCTAAGACTCGGATGAGACTCGGAGACTCGGATGAGTCATGATGAGTCCAAAAGAATGTGCTGGCGTAGCTAAGTGCAGGCTCAGTGGAGGCCATTGGATGTATCAGATAAAGTGACATAAAATTTACATAAAACATGAGACAACAAAAAACCAGGAGTAGCAAGAGGACTGGCAAGATCCAGAGAAAGTATTTCCGAAAGGTGGAACAACTCACGCCACTGGCGCTAGTAGCTGCCTTCGAGAGCTGTCAGTGATTGTCAGAGCATTTGTCGTGCGATGTCGATGAACGAGGCCTACTACGCACGTCGGTCCGAGATTGAAGCTTCAATGGCTTCGACTTCCTCGAACTCACGACATCCCGGACATCCCGGACATCCTGGACATCCTGGACATCCACCTGGCGTACGGCTAGATGACTGTCTCACCACAGGTGCGGCGCAATCTCCATGTCTCTCCATGTCTCCCCAGAAATTGGGTTCCTGTAGCTGAAGGACCTGAAGGACCTGAATGACCTGAAGGACCTTGGTACCCCGTGAGGTTACCCTGTTCAACCTTTTGAAGCAGATAAAAACCATTCAGAATCAACAGAAAGGGAGAGAAATGATCAACAAGCAGAATTCAGCTGAGCACCAACACAAACCAAACCAAATGACAGAAGAGTAGAAGCAGAAACATCAGAAACATAGAAGGAATCAAACACCTGCTGCGACGGCTAATTTTCATGCAGCAGTTCTACAGGCTTTGACTCTTGAGTGTCTTCCTCATTCTTCCTCATTCTTTCTCATTCTTGCTCCTTATTCGCACTCCTTGTTCATAGAGCCACCAGACAAACAGTATCAAACCAAACAGCGATGACCACAGTAAGGATTCAGTGGAGTGAAGCAGCAACTAAGCCCACAGCACTTGTACTTGGTACATCTCGGTACTTGTCACATGCCTTCCCCGCACAACACTTTTCTTGTTTCTTCCGGACCAGCTATCCTTCCTCTGAACCCAACAAAACATCAGAATTTGACATGATTCAAAGTGATACCCAAGCTAATTCGTTGCGCGGTTCAACAATCTTTAAACATCTTTAAACATGTTCTTCAACACATGCATAGCATTGCTGCATAGCATTGCTGCATAGCATTGATAGCCTTTGCATAGTGCCTTGTTATGATCGTTGATGCATAGCCTGCATAGCATTCAACACGCGTTGCATCGCACAGAGGTCCTTCGGGCTGTTACCTCACCCGAGAGCTTCGCTCGCTTCAAGGCCCGGACCTGGATCCGGTTACGAATGAGACGAAAAAATACGGAATGATGAAACTTCCATGAATGACTTTTCATGAATGATTTCGGAAAAATGTCCTACGAAATCATACGGAATTCGAATTCGGCACAAGTTGAATTCCAAAGACACATGCGGACGCTCATGTTACGCTCATGTTACGCTCATGTTACGCTCATGTTACGCTGCGACGCTTGTAGCTGTCGGACACATGGCACGCTTCAAGGCACAGATAGTCGGACAGGCATAGCACAGATGTGGACGAGGGAAAAGTCACAGAACACATCGGAACACCGTCTTGGGAAAACCGAAACACCGAGGCGACGAAAAACGGCTTCCATAGACATCATGGGCACTGTAGATGCTACTGGCAGATCCCCGCCAGATTTGTGGCTCAAGAAGAGCTCAGATGGCACGGGCACAATGATACGATATGATGCTATGAGGCTGCGGAGCAAATCCCAATTTCAGTTGCCGCCCACCTTTCATAAACCGCTGAATTTTGGTTTTGCCCTTTTGATTCTCCAATTTGTCCAGCATTTTGGACTGTCAGAAAGTGCGCTGGTGGCAGATGTCTCCCCAGAAAGCCACAGCAGGCAAGGCAGCCAAGGTGACAGAAGTCAGAGTGCGGGTGCAAAGGATAGTCTGGATGAGAACTTGGATGAGAGTGATGAGAATTTGGAGAAGGATAAGAAGGATAAGAAGGATAAGAAGGCCGAGCAGAAGGCCGAGCAGAAGGCCGAGCTGAGCCAGCTGGAGGATTCGTTGGTTGCGTTGCGCTTGTTGAGTCCAATTCGATCCACTTCGGTCGAGGCCTTGCAGGCCGAGGTGGTGGCAGCGGAGGCGGCCTTGGCGCTGCGTGCTACGACGGATGGCCTCCCGGTGGTCTACGACTCGCCCGCGGTGTCCATTGCGCTCCGAAAAGTGAGTGTTGGAAAATTGTTGAAAAACGGAACTGAAGTCCAGGCACCTGACGGGGCATCCATCAGCATCCCAGCTGATCCTCGGGTGAAAGGCAGATATGACACTCCTGTGACAATTTCAGTCACCAGTTACCATGCAGGAGATGCCATCAACAAGGACATGCCAAAGATCAAGTTTACTCGGCCAGAACGAGGCCCAGACAGCACAAGCCACAGTGACCACAGTCACGACAGTCACGACAGTGACCACAGGGACCACACCAGTGAACCAATCAGTGAACCAATCAGTGAAGGACCTTTGGAACATGTGAGAGACGTGAGAGACCCAGGGAGCTCTTCACACTCCTCGGATTCAGCGCAACCGTCGCCACCGTCGCCACCTGTGGATCGTGTGGATTTCTTCATGACCAAGACCAGTGTGACCTGGCACGGCACGGTGAATGTCAAGGTGCCGGGCCTTTCGGCGAACGTGCCTGCAAGGGATAGGCCATGGACACCTCTGGATGACGAGGCCAACTATGCTGAAGAAAAGGCAGAAGTGAAAGCAGAGTTGGAAAGGTTAGCCTCTCTGCCTTCCACAGAGCGTCTGCCTGGATACCGGAAGCTTGCCAAAAAGTGGCATCCAGACAAGCACCCTCCCGAAGAGCGTGAAAAAGTCACAGAGATATTTGAGTATTTGCAAGAGCTTCGGCTGGCTCTTGGTTCCTTTGGTTCTGGTTCGTCCCGTAGCGCGTGACAAGACAGAGCTGAACGTGCCCCAACGTCAAGTGCAGGTCCCACAAGGACACATAAGGACACCAAAGATGACCGAAGATTACCAAAGATACCGAAGGTGACCGAAGGCGACGAAATGGATCCGCTTGGAATCTTCGCGCAGGGCTTTTGAATGGCTTTCCACCCTCGTCTAGGGGTCACCCGCGGAGAATGCTCACCATGCCCTATGCTGCAAGTAGAAAAAAAGGATGCGGCCGACATGTTCAGAGCCCATCAAATCACAAGCTCCTCACATGCGCTGTGTGGCCAAGATGTAAAGGCAGTTAAGCCAAAATACGGAGTGACTGGTGACATCTTGTGACAAGCGTTGATGAAGTTGATGGCAATCTTGTGTGCCGCCAGCGCCGGCATCCCCAATGCATTCCCACACCATAGAAGTTGGATCAACTTGGATCAACTTTCAGATTTTGTCATATTTTGTCATATTTTGTCATATTTTGTTGTGCTCCGTACGGCTTGGTACGGCTTCGTTCCGCTTCGCACCACCCTCCTGGTGAGGTCTTTGGACGGACTCACAGAATGCCCAATGGCTGGTGGAGGGGAGCCAGGTGAAATTCTCGTGCAGTACGGCATCAACACGGCTTGTTTGTTCGGAAATGGTGTAACAAACACGGAATGGACATGCTGAGTGCTCGTCTCACTACTTCTGAGTGCTTCACCCTGCCAATCCCAAGTAGTAGCCCTGACAATTTCAAAGCATCCCAAAGCGATTTGTTTATCCATCTTTTTCAAATCTCTTCAAGAATTGCTGGGACTCAAAAGCCACCAAAAGCTGTTTCATGCTGTTTCACCGTTTGGTCAGTGCTGGCGAAGGTCTTTCGCGTGGCTGCGCTTGCTGCGCAGTTCCTAGAGCCGGCTAAAGCGCAGGCCTTCTTTGCGGTGGAAGCGTCTCGGAACGAGATCGGATCATGTCGGATCAAACAGTTTCAGACCATTTCAGACCCATAGACACAATAGATGCACACAATATGAACACGTGTTATCAAAACTTAAAACACGCACAGACACAGACACAGACATGGACACGGACACCGCCACCGACACGGACACGGACACAGACACACAGACACACAGACAAACAGACACACAGACACACAGACACAGAGACAGACAGACACAGAGACACAGAGACAGACAGACACAGAGACACACAGACACAGAGACAGACAGACACAGAGACACACAGAGACAGAGACACACAGACACAGAGACACACAGACACAGAGACAGACAGACACAGAGACAGAGACAGAGAGACACAGAGACACAGAGACACACAGAGACAGAGACACACAGACACAGAGACACACAGACACAGAGACACACAGACACAGAGACACACAGACACAGACACACAGACACAGACACACAGACACAGAGACACACAGACACAGAGACACACAGACACAGAGACACAGAGACACACAGACACAGAGACACAGAGACAGACAGACACAGAGACACACAGAGACAGAGACACACAGAGACAGAGACACACAGACACAGAGACACACAGACACAGAGACACACAGACACAGAGACACACAGACACAGAGACACACAGACACAGAGACACACAGACACAGAGACAGACAGACACAGAGACACACAGACACAGAGACNCAGACACAGAGACACACAGACACAGAGACACACAGACACAGAGACAGACAGACACAGAGACACACAGACACAGAGACACACAGACACAGAGACAGACAGACACAGAGACAGACAGACACAGAGACACACAGACACAGAGATACACAGACACAGAGACACACAGACACAGAGACACACAGACACAGAGACACACAGACACAGAGACACACAGACACACAGACACAGAGACACACAGACACACAGACACAGAGACACACAGACACAGAGACACACGGACACAGATACACACAGACACAGAGACACACAGACACAGAGACACACAGACACAGAGACACACAGACACAGAGACACACAGACACAGAGACACACAGACACAGACACACAGACACAGAGACACACAGACACAGAGACACACAGACACAGACACACAGACACAGAGACACAGAGACACAGAGACACACAGACACAGACACAGACACACACACACAATTCGACTATTAAGACTAGAATCTCAATAAAGTCAATTGGAACCAGATAGATCCATGAAAAACATAAGTTGCACAAGTCGTCAGAAACAAGGCATGCTCAGTTGATCTCAGTTCGCCCAAGGATCACTACGAGTTGAAACCCGAGAGTGCGCCTACAAATCTCCTGATGGAAGGCAGGTGAAAGCAACAAGAACCAAAAATACTGAACAGCATGGAACAACTGATGCAACTGGGACTCACAGCTGTCAGCTGATGAGGTGAGAGCATATGAGAGCTACTTTGACAGGTACTGTAGCTACTACAGCAGAGCAAGTATTGGAAATCATGAAACAGCCTGGAGAAGCGCGGAAACGCAAGCAAACCTCAAGGGCCAAAGAGAGAAAGAACGAGGTAAAGGATATTGATATGCTGGAAACTTTGAAGTGCCACCTATATAATGCTTATCTGCTTGAGCTTTAAGAGTATTCCCAAGTATTCTGGTCGCTTGGCGATGGGAACCGCCCGAATCGGAATTGCTCGGGGTAGGACGGGTGAGCTCTCTGAGAAAGACTCAATCACCACAAAACCAGGTTTGTGAAGCTTTGCTAGTTAGTTTAAACTTTGTGAGACCATTGTTTTCTGGTGAGGTCTAGAGACAAGATGAGATCCTAGATATAGACTTTACGGAGCTACAAGAAACTCCTAGAAACCTCCTTGAAATCCAGTTCTCTGCTTGTTTTTGGCCTATGTTGGGGTCATTTGTTGGTTTCGTGGCAATGTTTTAGGCAATTTTGAGCCTAGGCTGAGGGTAAATTTTGCTATTTTGGACTGGTGTCACGCGCATGCTGGACCAATTTTGACCCCACGTAATCCATGTGGGAGACTGCTGGGCTTAATTTTGGCCTGTTTGATTGTTCACCTTACGAGCCCAAGAAAAAGACATGATGTTTGAGGTGTTTTTGCGCTGATGACCAAACCAAATTAGCTCCAAACCTGCTTCGATTCCGGGGAACATAGTTTGACTTAGGATTGGCACGGGCATGAATATGACAAACAGACAAACAATATGTAACATATGTATTTTTTCTATTTTTTTCTTACTGTTTTTTAGAGCCTTTTGGCTGTGTGGTTTCGGCTCGGATGACCGTAGCATTGAAAGATGTTGATCTGGGGAGGAGATTTGGAGCCTACTTTCAGGCAATGTTATGCCATTTGGACCTACTTTGAGCCTTATGGCCGATCTTTATGCCGGGCCTATGGGCCTATATTCGCCAGCTTAGTTCATTTTGTGCCTTTTCAAAAGCGCAAAATGCACCCGGCCCAAGCTGTGGGCGCAAAAAATGCCGCGGCCACTCCTTAGGGGTGGGTGAATTTGCATGTTTCCCCTGTACCTCCAGTGTCCACTGCTTTCAAACTCACCAGCAGTCTTTGTCTTCCAACCCTCCTTAAAGGTAGTGGAAGCAAAGCAGAATTCTGGAAGCTGTGCAGAGTTTCACCCGTGCTGAACATGTGAAATGCCATGTTAAACGCCTGTGTCTCCCCTTAGTGTATGTGAAACATAAGTGAAACTAAGTGAAACATAGGTGAAACATAAGGAAAGCCAGACATAGCGATGACGGACTCATGACAAGGTGATGACAAGGTGATGACAAGGTGATGACGTCAGATGGTGATGGCAGTGATGGCGGTTTCGTTTGGTGAGACGCCGTGGGAGGCGAGCGCCACGGGTCCTCCAGGGCCTCCAGGGCCTCCAGGGCCACGGCCGACGCCAGGGCCTGCGACGGCCGTGCCGGCAGCGTGGCTGTGCCGCAGCAGCTCGGCCGAAGGGACGTGAAAATACATGATATACATACAGAAACATCATTCTTGTCATTGTACATGATACATTCATGAATGTAATGTAATTTTAATGCAATACAAATTTTTAACGCAATACATATGTATTTTCTGTTTGCGTCATAGCTCGAACATTGGAAACAGCACACAGAAGCAGTGCTGCGGCCACAAGTTCTTGTCTTGGTGAACCGTAGCTACTTGTCAAAGCTGAAAGGAAAAGAGGCAAAGAAGTGGTTTAAAAAGGAACCATCTATTTGAATGGGTCGCGCAAGGTTTGAGGCCCTGCTGCCTGCAAGCAAACATCATTCAGGCGTTGCTTGATTTCAAAAGATGTACCCAGGGCCACACCATCGCATTGAAGGAAAACGCGTGATTCAGATCTTTGAGTAGCTTTCCGAAGAAATCGATCCAGACCAAGGGGGCAGATCCTTTTTTTCAAAACAAAACGAGCCATATGAGCAAGAGAGCTCAAAGCCGGCCTCAAAATGGCAGCACTGTATGACCTGGTCTGACATTGCAAGCGATCTGGATTCCAAAAAGGAAAACGAATTCCCTGTTCTTGGATGCACCAAAGAGTGAACTCAATAAAAGTCACCAGGGCAAAAGCATCCGAATTTGTTTCCGAATGAAACACAAGCTCAAAGAGCTGGAAAATAAAATCACTTGGGCACTTCGGTAGAGGAAGTACATGAAAGGGCAGCAGCTTTCCAGGAGATGGGCATCGCATGGGAAAGGGCGATCGGCGATGTCAAGGCCAAGCTCATTCCGGGCTGAAGTTGTCACTCAGAGTATAAGGTCAACCAGGGCAGGACGATCCAACTTGAGCTCAGCAATGGCAAAGCAAGCTTTCCGCAAGCCCCGAAGCCGCTGAGAACAAGTTGGAGTCTGCAACGGTGGTATCACGCAACTGCTGGAAGTAGGCACCACGTTGTTGATTGCATTCAACAGCATTCCATTTAGCCAGCCATTCTTCCCGCTGTGTGGTGCGAAGTGATACATCCAGATGTGGAGGTGTCCTGTGGACTTGAAGAAGGTCGGAAGGAGTGTCTCCAATCAAACCACCTGCTATCTGACAAGGCCATGATTCCCCGCATGAACGTCAGTGAGGTGCCAAATGCTTTCGAGAAAGAGCTTGGAAGACTTGCAACTGTTGAAGGGGAGTCATGCACTTGCTGGTCCATCTCAAAGCGGCCAAAGCACCGTTTTGCAAAAGTCCGGGGAGATGCCCAAACCCGATCAGAAGACCGGTAGAACATAATGCAACAAGTGCCCAAGCTCCCGCACTGAAATTTTGACGGGGATAAGAACAAAAAAGCAAGACCAACCAACGAACCCGAATGCAGTCACGTACAACACTTGTGTAAAACAAGTAATTTCAAGAGTCATGTACGTTGTTCCCCCTGTTGCCATACCAGTGTAGACTGTGGCATGTGGTGGTGGAGTGCAGAGTGTGGAGTGTGAAGACAGTGGGGTGTTGAGTGGGGTGTTGAGTGGGGAATGTAGTGTGTAGAGTGCCGAAATGGAGATTGTGAAGTTTAAAGTGTCGACTGTAAAGTTTACAGTGTAGAGTGTGGATTGTAGAGTGTAAAGTGTAGAGTGTGGAGTGTACAGGGTAAAGTGCAGAGTGTAAAGTTTGGGGTGTAACGTGTGGAGTGTGGAGTGTAAAGGGTGGAGTGCAAAGTGTCAAGTGAAGAGTGTGGAGTGTAGAGTGCGCAGTGTCAAGTGTAGAGAGCCGAGTGTGGAGCGTAAACCGTGGAGTGTAAAGTGTGAAGTCCAGAGTGTGGAGTGCAAAGGGGAAAGTGAAGAGTATAAAGTGTGAAGTGTGAAGTGCAGAATGTGGGGCTTGAAGTGTAAATTGTTAAGTGTAAAGTGGGAAGCGTAAAGTGTAGAGTGTGGAGTTTGGAGTGTAAAGCGTGGAGTATACAGTGTAAAGTGTAGAGTGTGGAGTGTAGAGTGCACAGTGTAAAGTCTAGAGTGTGGAGTGTGGAGTGTAGAGCGTGGAGCGTGGAGTGTGAAGTGTAAAGTGTAGAGTGTGGAGTGTGCAGGGCAAATTGTGAAGTGTAGCGTGTGGAGTGTAGAGAGTGAGAGAGTGGCAGGTCAAGTGAAGAGTGCGGAGTGTGGAGTGTAAGTGCAGTGAAGACTGTGGAGTGCAACGCGTAAAGTGTAGAGTGTAAAGTGTAGAGGGTGGAGTGTTAGGTGTAGATTGTTGAGTGTAAGGTGTAGAGTGCGGAGAGAAAAGTGTAAAGTGTAGAGAGTAGAGTGTGAAGCGTAAAGTGTAGCCGGTGGAGTGTAGAGTGTCTAGTGTAGAGTGCAAAGTGTAAAGTGCAAAGTGTACAGTGTGGAGTGTCAAATAGAGTCTAAAGTGCAAAGTGCAAAGTTTAAAGTGTAGAGTGTCGAGTGTGGAGTGTGTAGTGAAGAGTGAAAAGTGTAGTGTGTGGAGTGTCAAGTAAAAAGCAAAGTGTAAAGTGTAGAGTGTCGAGTGTGGAGTGTGGAGGGAAGAGTAAAAAGTGCAGAGTGTGGAATGTAAGGTGTAGACTGGGAGTGTAATGTGTAAAGTGTAGAGTATAGAGTGTGGAGTGTAGAGTGTAAAGCGTAGAGCGTGGAGTGTAAAATGTAGACTGGGGAGTGTAGAGTGTTAAGTATAAAGTGTAAAGTGTGATTTGTAGAGTGTAGAATGTACAGTGCAGAGTGTGGAGTGCAAAGTGTAGAGTGTGGAGTGTAGAGTGTAAAACTGTAGAGTGTGGAGTGGAAAGTGCAATGTGGAAAGTGTAAAGATATGTCAAGATGTGTAAAGTGCAAGGTGCAGAGTGTAGAGTGTGGAGTGTCAAGTGTGGAGTGTAGAGTGTGGAGTGTGAAGTGTGTAAAGTGTAGAGTGTAAAGTGTAGAGTGTGGAGTGAAAAGTGCGGAGTGTAGTGCGTAAAGTGGAAAGTGTAGAGTGCGAAGTGCAAGTTGCAGAGTGTTGGGTGTAAAGTGTAGAGTGTGAAGTGTAAAGTGTGGAGTTTGGAGTGTAAAGCGTCGAGTGTAAAGTGTAAAGTGTAAATTGTAGAGTGTGGAGTGTAGAGTGTGGAGTGTACAGTGTAAAGTGTAGAGTGTGGAGTGTCAAGTGAAGAGTGTGGAGTGTGGAGTGCAAGTAAAGTGAAGACTGTGGAGTGTAATGTGTGAAGTGCAGTGGTGCAAAGTGTAGACTTTACAGTGTAAAGGGTAAAGTCTAGAGTGTGGAGTGCAAAGTGTAGAGTGTAAAGTGTAGAGTGTGGATTGGGGTGTGGGGATGTGGAGCGCCAAGTGTGTAGTGGAAAGTGTGGAATAGAGAGTGGAGCGGGTCAAGTCTACAGTGGTGAGATGCACTTGCAGCCAATATTGCGTGTGCCACGCAAAATGATTTCCAGACACAACGGATCTGCACCAAATGCAGCGCCTGCCACGCAAAACGAGACTGTCAGAATGCCCCACGCCTGCCAAACCATTTGCATGTCGTCACCACTTGTCGCAGCCCTGACAATGCGTTTTGCCAAAAACACAACACGTCAAAAGTGCTGCACCTGGCATGCAAACTGAACATGGGGGTCTCCAAAGTGTTGCGCCTGCCGTGAAAAAATCAAACACATTTTGGGGAAACTACGCAAAAGTATTGCGCCTCTCACACAGAAAGACTCCCGACACTTTTGTCAGGCGCGTGAGAAGCTCACGAAGTGCCACGCTTGCCACACGAAACGGTGTCACGGCCTCTTTGGAAACCTCCAAGAATGACAGGTTTTGAAGCTTTCCCCATTGGCACGGCGACTTCGCAAGAAAACCAAGGAGAATCGAGACAATACATGTTGGAAAGCTGAAAACGAGGATTTCGTACGAGGCTTCCGTCAATTTTCATCACGTCTCGCCACACAAAACGACCTCTTTTGAAAGTTCCAAAACGAGCATTTCGTACGAGGCTTTCGTCAATTTTCACCACATCTCACAAAATGCCACGCTTGCCACACGATTTGAGCATTCTCACCACTTGAAGCAGCCCTGACAATGCATGTAACGCGACACGTCTAAAGTGCTGCGCTTGCCACACAAATTGACGATGGAGGTCTCCAAAGTGCTGCGCCTGCCATGAAACATGAAACTCATCTTCTGAAAACGACGCGAAGGCATTGCGCCTGCCACACAGAACGGCTTTTGTCACGTCATACAATGCGTTGGAATGTCACAAGTCACAAAGTGCCACGCCTGCCACACGAAACGACCTTTCGACACATTTGAAATTTCCAAAAATGACCACATTTGCAGCTTCCCCCATAGGCACGGCCATACGGCGGCCATGCAAACAGTTGCCAACGGTTGGTGAACAGGACGGCGTCAAACGAACACAGCTCAACCCCTGCGCTGCGCATTTGGGAAAAAAAGTAGGCCACGAGTCAGGGCGAATAGGCAGGACCGTGTACTCCTTGGAGGTCCGCAAACTGTCGGGCGCAGGATTCGTGCAATTCACGAAAGATGGCACCCATGGATTCATTGTATTTGAACTGGATGAGGAGAGTGCACCATGTTCAAGATGCCATCGTTCGAAATATCGAAACTGATGATGACAAGCTTCAAAGATCAAGACTGCACGTTCCGCAGTTGAGGGGTCCAAGGCAAAAGTCGCAATGCTGGACAAAAAGTTCTGCCGATTCCACCAAGATGAGAAAGAAGGATCAAAGCTTGAGGCGCGAAGATCTGAGTTCCAAAGCTCAGCCTGGTAAGCCGCCGTGGCCAATGCTAATGACCGTCTGTGATAGAGTGAGGACTGTGGAGCCATTGTTTGTTTTGCTGGTTTGAGGCGTGAAGCCCTGCGATGCTGGCGTGAAATAAGACCACGTCCGAATGACCAACATAACCGGTGAGAGAATTTTCAAAGTGTTCCGAAAATCTGGTTATAAAGGTATTGGCACCAGAAAGGGTTTCAAAAACCTCAGAGGCACATCGCTCATGCCGCTCATGCCATCCAGTGATGCCAACTCCTTCCCATGGGATCTCCTGTGGCCTAGGCCAAGTCAAAAAAGAGGCAGGTGCTGGAGATAGCCGTGATGGAAAAAGAAATATGGATCCCTGTGCACAGTCAAGCTGCATGCAAAAGCCAGATGAGATCACGTTCAGTGCTCTGTTTGCATGTGGGCTGGGGCTGCCATTCCCGAGCTGCAAGCTCCTGAGCAGATTGCCACCCCTCATGATACCAAACATTGAAGTGACCCAGCTCTTGCGGTCCAAGGTTGGAGTCACTGTAGATGATCACCAGTCCAGAATCTGCAAAAACAAAGGTTCGGAAAGGAAGTCTAAAAGTTTCATTCATCAGAGAGAGGCAGCATCAAGCCATGTTGGTCTTCTCTGAAACCTAAATATGAAATCACCGCCAGCGCGTGATTGCCAACATGGTGAACTGTGGCCAGAATGCGGCCTGATTGCCATAATTCCGCACACCAGCCAATCTGAAGCATATGGGAACAGAAGTCGGAAGTGCAAGCCACTCCCGTCCGATATCCGGCCCAGCAGGCGCCCCGAAGAAAGTTTGCAGCCTTCAGGGCTTTGCTAGAAGAAGCTTGAGTAGCCACTGAAAGCAAAGTTTCAGCGTACGACCAGATGCCGGGCCCTGTCCAATGGCCAACGGCTCTTTGCGTCGAAGCCCTCCAGGGTTTGTGCATCCCACCACCAACTTGGAATGAATCGCAGTCATGAATCGAATGAATCGCAGTCACCCAAAGGTGCCGCGCTGGGAACGTAGTGCTCGGCAAGTGGCTCAGCAAGGGCAGTCCCAAACGCGCCATGTGATGATCTGGTAGACTATCCAAGGGCGTTATAGGGGCTGGTACATCTGCCTTGTCCAGAAGGAGATTTGGCCCTGGATATAGTCATCTGTTACGGGCTTTCTGGTTGCTGAACGCAGCTTCAAAGCGATCAAAACGTTTCTCCAAATCCGTCCCAACTTCGCTCAAAGCAGACTGAAGGGCTTGCCCCACATTCTCCGTGACATTCTTGATCTCACGATGTGAAGCTGAGATTGATGGGTGGACAGTGTATACTGGATACCTTAGATGAAAGATTCAGCCGCCTGCGCTCGTTGATCCAAAGTAGTAAACCAGCCAGATGGCATTTTGCGGTCTTGATGCTGGGCAGTGCGCTGTTCGCTAGCTGCTTGCTGGCAAGCGAAGTCCTCAGATGAAGTGGACTGCGCACATGTGCGCATCTTATCGAATCGCTTCTGCATCGCAGCGGTGACCTCATCTTTTGGGTTTTCCAGTCACTTCTTTGAAGTGCGCTTTGCCCGCAGGGGCAACGGTTTTGGGGCCAAGTGTGGCGGTGGAGAAGATGCTCCAACCTGCCATGACATAGCCTCAGCATTCTTTTTGCCAGGTTGCAAAGGTTTGGCCGTCCAATTCATCCCTTCCAACAAACTGGTGATACCGGCTCTTTGCAATCCGTGAGGAAGTGGAAAGAGTTGGAAGACACGTTGGACCCGGGTGTCAATCCATGCATCCTTAGGTTTGATGAACTTGAAGGTTTTGTTCCTCATGTTCAGCAAGCACCCTGGTTCCGTGTTTACGTTTCATCCTGAGCAAGGCCAAAGCATGAAGAGTGGTCCGGCAAAAGTTCTGGGCTTCATCCGTGACTTCGATGGCAGCCAGATCACTCGGTATCGATCGTCATTGGCACTCGCAGTAGATCCCAGCAATCCCACACTGAAGAGCCGATACCAGAATGAATTCTGGCACCCGAAGAAACATCAAAAAGCTGCGCATCTTAGGCTGCAGTGCGACCTCCTTCCAGCCTTGAAAAGGTTCGTGACCAGATCCTCGCAAGAATGGAGTCTAATTTCTCATCTACAGCAGCATGAGACTTGAGGCAATCAGCGCCCCAGTCTTTGCCGGAGCAAAGTTGTAGTAGAGGCGCAGCTGGGCTCAGTCCAAGAACTTGCAAATTCATTTCAGAAGATTTGCACATTGATAGCCTGTGTATTGATCAAGGCAGGCGAGTCAGCGTTGCCGGGAGTGTCTCCCCACCAATTTTCTCAGGTTCTTCAGGGCACCATAGAAAAGGATTAGCCTTCCTCTTCCTTGGTATTTGGCAGCAGAAGTTATGGGCTTGATGTCACATTGTTCCATTACTTCTGCGGCAGGCCGTTCTGTGGTCAAAATCGTAAGAGGATTGGGGCTGATGGAAACAGAGAACTGCAGGAAGTGATGTCCCTCAGCAGGGGTGCAAATCGCTACCATGTGCTTCAGCTTCAACTTCTCCAAACGCAATCGGCCCACCACATCATCTTCGGAGTCTTTGAAGTATGTGTGGTGAAGTGTGCATTGAGCAGGCAATTCCATTTGCCACATTCCGATCAAGTTGTATTCGTTGAGCATTCAGCAGTTGGGCAGCTGTGGTGGCAGCCGGACTGGCTATGACTATGGAAGCCCCATCGCCAACAGTCAGGGTCAGGTACGGTATAGTGTTGGACGAGCAGCTGAAACCTCAAAAAGCTCCTGAAGTTTGACGAAGCAATTCATGTCGATAGTCATGAAGATTTTCCAGCAGCCGACAACTGTAGAGCATCTGGAGCGGTGAGGCTGCCAAACCAAGCAGGCCCGTGGTCCATGAAGACATTTGAGTGCTAGTCCCTGTTCAAGCAAGCAAGGAGCTCGTGCTCTTGAAGGTGAAACTCCAATTCATCAGGCACTGACCAAGCTCCCCACCTAGAGAAGATGCAGCCAACATTCGCAAAGGTGAGCGAAGGAGACCATGAAGAGAAACCAATCGTGTTCCATGCCTTCGGAAGCATCAATGCCCACCAACGTGAGCGACGGGCAGGCCATTTGTGGTGCAAGTCCATCTTCTGGGATAAGATGTCCCGACTCATCGCCGAGGCTGACATCTGCTGGCGCGCATTTCAAATAAATAATCTTCAAGCAACACCAAAAAGTGGGAAAACGATTGTCTGCTGATCTTAATTCAATCCTTGCTCGGAAAGAGTCTCACAAGGAAAACTAAATTCCACTGTCCCCGGTGTGTCCTCAAATGCCTGGTTGATCAATTTTCGCAGTTCCAGGTTGTTGGAGATTAAGTGCCCCTCCAGGTGAACTGAATCCAAGGTGGGACACTGCCAAATGGTTGACATCAACAGCCGTGTGGGAATAGCTCCTAAAACAGAAAACTCCAAAGCCCGCGCCAAGCTCTAGCAACTTTGGGAGAAGATGCGAAGATTCAGAAGCACTGCGCCACCAAGTCTCCTCGGTGGACGCCAGGTAGATGAAGTCATCAACTGCATTGTTGTGAGCGTCGTAGACACTGACCTTTTCCTCACGCAAGATGCGGGAAAAGAACATGATTGGACACATGTCGGGAAAGCGATGTCCAAATGACGGAACCGTTGACAAAAGTGCTGATCCGAAGAACGCCAGAAACACCAGGTCAGTGTTGAGGCCATAGCAATTAGACACGGGATCACAATTTTCGGTGGAAGCAGGTTCACCAGCTGGCAGATGTTTGGGCAAAAACCCATACGCAATGTATTATTTTAATGCATTGCACTTATATATTTCTTGATTTCATAATATATTTGCAATGACATACGGGGTTGTTCACATGTTACTCAGATGTTGTTCCAATCATAAACTCAACGCATTCAATGATCATGTTGGGAGTACTTCGCTTTACCTCTAAATTCACCAGTCACCAGTCAAAATGTTAATGTTCTCACCCCTTTGCATATCACTGCCAAAATCCTGCATGTGCCTCGGCTTTTCCAAAATGTGCATGGACAGACAAGATCATTGGCTTATCATTGGCTTGGGCTGCAGCGTTCGCGAGAGGCCCCATGAGACATTAGACAAGCTTTTTACAACCACAAGCAAACTTATCCCCATAATGGAACACACAAGACGCGTTGGCAAACCACAGCACATTGGTTGATTGCACCAATGCATACCAAAAGTGGCAATCATCGAACATGTATCAAAACTGATTTTCACAACGCACAATCAATGCGACTCTTTCTAGTGCTCGGATAACTCCTCTCCGTAACGTTGTGATGTTTTCTCATTTTTCCTTCAAAGAGGGAACTCATCAGTTTCATTGCTCCATGCCTTGGCATCAACGACTTCGTCATCAAAGACAAAAAATTGGCATATTTTCTCCATTCATATCATGGGTTTCCCACTGACAATTTGATGATTTATTTATACTGCAATGCCAATGCACTTTTACGCTTGCCGGTGAAACAAACACAATTTCTAAGACAACTTCGGTTTGTGTGTGGTCGACCACAAGCATTTGATTTCATAATCATGGGTTTCTGCCAGCCCTTTGATTTCAGACTTCGATGCTCCAACGGGGTGCAAATTTGAGAGCCCAGAAGGAAACATGAAAACATTGCCAGATATCAGATTTCACACGGCGAGAATCAAGAGTCTCTTAGAGTCTAAAACTCTGAAAATGGAGGGCAACCAAGAAGGTCCTCGAAGTGCCCGCAAGTTCGTGAGAAGTTGTGGGGGCAAGGCAAACAAAAATAGTCGGAATAGTCCACGAGGAATCAACTTGATCATGGTAACACTTCTGTAACACATTGCTAACATAGTTTGAACACACAGTTTGGAGCAGAAGTAAAAAATTAAGCTCGTTGTGGTGCATGTAACTATTTCAGAACAATCTGTCAACATATGCCAACATCTCGATTCTGCAGAGGAGAAACTTGTGACCCGAGGTTTCTGATGGAAGTGAAGAAACGTGTGAAAGATGACGACCCTTGGGCATGTCAGTCAGTAGCTTGTTTCAGTGATGGACTGCGCGAAATGCCTTGAGCATATTCAGTATTCCAGCATATTTCAGTATATTCAGCATGTTTCAGCTCTTCCAACAGCCCCAGGAACCTTGCATTTCAGCGAAATAGATTTCGCTGGGGATCTATCTGTGCACTATTCACGGCTTCATCCAACTCCTGGAATCGCTATTGACTTATCGACTTCGGTTTTGAATTAATCGGTCAGGTCTCCACGTTGCCAACACCAGTCCAACACCAGTCCTGAGACTATGTCCAACACCAGTCCAACAGTCTCAGTCTATGTCACTGATTGCCTGAGACTGTCAATTTGAGGGTTCTCCGGAAACGGTCCTGACACCGGACAGAAGCAGTTCTGTGTCAGCAATGTGTCAGATGGGCGTTTACCATAGGGGTGGTGACCGGGTGGTGGTCATATGTTGTCATGCTGAGTCATGCTGAGTCATGCTGAGTCATGCTGAGTCATGCTGCCACGAGATCGGCCTAGACATCAGCCCAGCCCAGGGCCGACATGGGCTGACACCCTCACCTGACCTGGCCCCAGACGTCCCATGACGTCCCATGAGATCCCATGATGCCGCGTGGCCCAGGATGATGCCGAAGAGTCTCCGCAAGACAAAGCTCCGGTGAAGGAGAGATGGCACGGTCGGCAGCGAGCTCAGAGCGCCCAGGTGGTCGAAGTGGCTGTCGACGGCTGCTTCGAAAACATCTTTCAACACTTTGTGCATATTCTGTGCATCTTCTGTGCAGTTCTAAGGTTTGAATCAGGTCACTTGGAGATGCACTGCGATACTGTGATCATCGCTCCCCTGGCTGTGCACTTTTTGCCGCGCCCAGGAGACCGAGTCACGTGGTACAAAGAAAAAGGTGACAGATCTCAGTGGACTCGCGGCGAGACCATACAAGGTGGGCAGCTGACCATTTTCTCAGGTAGCAATGTTAATTACTACATGTTACTACATCTACGTCGTGTTACTACATGTTACTACCTATATAACTTTATTTATAGAAATATATAGAATCTATTTAAACATATTTAATTGTTCACACACTCACACACAAACAAATGTAAATAAATAAGTAAATAAATAAATGAATGTACTGTAAATAAATGAATAAATACTTAAATAAATAAATAAATAAAAATCTATAGGTATATATATATACACATAAAGATGTATCCATGTTTTTTCTGCTCGGCCTGTTGAGTCACCTCGCTGCGTTCATGCCTATCTTCATATATAGGTGTGTATATGCGTGTATATATTTTTTGTTTGGATTCGGATGCGCTCGAACACATTGAAAATTCGAATCCAAATCTCCAATGCGACGTTGTGTGTATTTTGTGTGCGATGTGTGCGATGTGCCGTCCAGGCTTTTGGCGAGTCTTCAGCAGCTGGGTGCCAAGTTGTGCCTGAAAACTTTTGAGCACGACTCGAATTTCGTACGTTTTGCACGGGGAAACAAAGACAAACAAAGTGACAACGAATGGAAGTTGAGATAGTTGACTTATGAAATTGGCACATGATGAATTTCGTTGTACATTATGAAACCTACTGGAAACACAACGAACCATCATGTCAATTTAGGTCTTGAATCAAATTCACTGTAGAGAGTTTGTGGGGCAGCGAGGGAAACCAAACCCAGGTTCTGGTACAAATGGCCGTTGTTACCCCCCTCAGCGGTCACATTTATTTCTTCGAAGCATTTGTGCTGATTACAGATGAACTCGCGTACAACTGATCAGAGAACATCAGAGATACATGGAGCGAGACATGAGCAATCGGAGAGATGGGCAATGAGGGGCATGCCACACCTTTGAGACAGTCCCAGATACTTGGCGGGGTCACAATCTGAATCTTCCGGCGGCACTTCTCAACTTGGCTAAGGTTATGTCCTGCTGCTCAGCCCACAAGCCTTCCGAGAGGGGGCAGCCCTGCTTGATGCAAAGAGCAGGCAGCGCGATGTTGAGAGAGAGAGAGGGTGGCGCAAGACAGAACACAGAGGCCCAAGTATGTCCACGTCTGCTCGGAAATCCGTATCTCATCCGCTACACCAGTGTAGCGTATGATACCGTATGAATGAGATAAATATATGGGAAATATGCCTGCCCGGGCCTGCCCGGCTGTTGGCTTTGCGGAATCTCTGCGCTTGGACTGATTTGGATTGCACTTGGCAAGGCTTGGCAGATCAGCCCGAAGAGGCATCACCGGCCACTCCTGCCCTTGAAATTGTGATGTCATCAGATCCACCAAATAGATCCAAATCGTACATCAGATTCACAATAAATCCACACCATTCCACACCATTCCACACTAGTGTTCCGGAGGTTGCGCCTGGCTTGAACGAGAGCTTCGAATTCTTCAGGACGAAGGACAGTTCCTCGAGGAACGTCCCGACGACGGTACCGAACCGTCTTTTGTGATGTGCCTCGGTGATTCAGTCTGTACTTCTGTCCTTCTGTGATGAACACAGAGGAGCCGGAGAAAATTGAAAAAATCTGGGGACAAACATGGACAAACATGCAGAGCAGCACGGTTTTTTTTGAGCGGAATTCAGATAAAGGTGGGCAATGTTTGCAATAATTTTTGAAGATTCGGGAAGGATACGATGCGGACTCCATTCTTGGGCATTTTACATTTTCTTCCGGGCATCGCGGAGGGTGCCATATGTGCCATGTGGGTTGAGGCACTGGGTTGGAGAACTGTACCCGATTTGGGTCAAAGAGTCAGGAGCACAGAGTCCTCAGAGCGAGACTTCATAGGGAATCGGTGGGTCGAATGATTCAACAGGATTCGCTCAATTACTGTAATTAATTTCAACAGGATCATTATTTGAATCATTATGGATCATTCCTTTTCAAACAAGCGCCAATATTCGATCGATTCGATATGCCCAAGAATTGGATGATTGCCAGTGATACAACGCCATAGCTTTCGCTATCTTTCGCTATCTTATGATACTTAATGCGCACATGGCAATATATAAATATATATATATAATAGATAATATATATATATATATATGATATAATATATATATATATACATGTAGGTATCGGCCCAAATTCCTTCCAGTGGTGTACCTGTAGCGTCAGAAGATTGGGTTCCTGTAACACACGCAATGTCAGCAGATCTCTTCGGCCCTAAGCAGCCGCTTGCGGGAACCTTCATCGATGGAGTCTACCAGATCACAGACAAGGTCGACGGCATGCTTTATGCTGGACACCGACTTCCTGATGAGCTACCAGTTGTCATTTTAGGAGCTGATCTTCCCATTGGGCGCATCAGTGTCTATGATAGTTTGGTGCTTGACTCAGCAGATGTGACTTTTCTTCAAATCACTCCAGCCACTTGGTGGAAGCAAATCCCACCGAACCACCATGATTTGTCACCCCATTTGGTAGATCTTTGTGCAGGGACTGGAGCCATGAGCATTGGGGCGAAGTTTTTAGGTGGAATTCCAATGCTTGCAGTGGACTGGAATGAGTTAGCGGTCCAACACATGACACCAAACCATGCGGGACATGTCATGAAACTTGACATCACTCTCAGGGACTCAGCCAGAAAAGTGCATCAGGCCTGCGACCATGACCCAGGAACAGTGTTCTTAGGTTTCCCATGTCAGCCACATTCAGTTCAAGGGCAACAACTTGGCAGTCGAGATCCAAGGGCTGAAGTTCTTTGGCACGGGCTTCGCATCGCCTTCATGATCCAGACGCAGTCCATGATCCTCGAATGCACTCCTGCAGCTGGCGCCAATGAGGAGGTGCGCACCTGGATCAACATGCTTGCAGAGGCCATGGGATGGGCAGTGCTGACCACTGAACTCGACCTTCAAGATGTCTGGCCCAGCAAGCGCCACCGATGGTGGGCTCTCTTGCTCCCACACAAGTGGATTCATGTGGGCTTGCCTTCATGGACTTTTCCATCACCTTTCTGTTCCATCGGAGATGTATTGGCAGACTGGGGAATTTGGACTTCAGCAGAGGAGGAACTCCTCCAACTTACTCCCCATGAAGTTCAGTGCTATGGTGATCCTAGCTATGGACATGATCAGCGTCTGATTGACCTACGTGATGTGGCTGCTACGGCACTCCACAGCTACGCCAATGCGCTGCAGCAGTGCCCATGTGGATGTCGCCACAAAGGCTTCCACCCATTGACATTGCGAAAGGGAGGTCTGAGAGGTTTCTTCACTCTCTCCAAATCCACTGGGCTGCCCCGTTTTCTTCACCCACGTGAACTTGGACTCCTATTGGGTCTTCCAGACACAGTGATTTACTCACAGGATGCAAGAGCCAGCCTCGCCCTTCTGGGCCTGATTGCATCACCCATCCAAGTGATCTGGGTTTACGGGCATCACCCAACCTGGCCCTCATCCAGCTGTCGCAGATTGGACTTTGGCATACTGCCATGAACTCCTCCAACAGCTTCGGCAAACTGATGGACGGCTGGCACCTCCCACTTGGTCTTTGGACTTACAGACCGCCAACCTACCCATCTCCATGACAGTGCTTGGCAGTTCCACTGCACGACATCTTCTCCAAGCAGAACGCATCACGTTGAACTGGAATGAATGTGGCACTCTCCTGCTGAATCACCAGCGTCTTGGACTTGACGCTTCTCTCTCAGAGGCCATGGACTTGGATTTACGCCTCCACACTGAACCAGGACTGCCATTGCGCTCTCCTCCAGTTCACCCAGTTGTGCTTGCCATTCAACATCACGATCAACACCACATCCACTTGGTTCAACCTGGCCAGTTCATCTTCGAAATTCTGTCTCAGTTGGAGATTGATGGAGTTCAGAAAGTGCTCACGGCAGAGGGCAAGATTTTGACTGTTGACTTTCGAGTCTGGCATCCGATGTCTCTCCGTACTTTGACAGTCGCTCCTTGGCACCTGGCTGCAGGGTTCTTCCGTTGCGCAAATGGACTTCCTTCTTCTTGCCACCTTGGGCTCCACGATGGCCATATCTGGCATGGACTCCTGTCTCTGCTTGAATCAGCCACAGACTTCACTGGCTCAGTCTTGAAGCTCCACCCAGCATTGGCTCAGGCCATCTTGGCTGACACCATCTCTGTCACTCATCAGCATTACGTCCGAGATGAATTCCTGTCCACCTCTGGCAAAATTGTGTGCATCTTTGAAGCCGACGGGCATTGGACTTTGCTCCTGGGCGAAAAGCAACTTGGACTTCTGGCATGGCGACACTTTGATGGACTTGGCTTTGTCACAGCTATGCATGCCCAGCGACTTGCTTATCAGCTTTCTCAGATTTTGGGTTTGGACTTTCACCCACTCATTCAGCTTTGCCATACTCCACAACTTCACTCCCACACCTGTGGCACCGTGGCCTTGTGTCATCTCTTTCAAGTTCTGAACCCTGGATTTATGGTCCGGCCACGCAAATCTCCACGCTCCATTGCTGGATTTGGGAGCATCTGTCTTGTACTGGCAGTATCTTCGCCACTGGCATCACCACTCTCTCTCCGGAGCAAATTGCTAAGCTCCAAGGACTTCTTGCTGAGCACGGAGTACCAGCATCCAAGCTTGAGGAGCGAACCAACTTGGTGATTCAGAAATTGGGGGCTCCTGCCATCATTGCAGCCTTTGTGGCCAAGAACAGCTGGGCGCAACTCAAAATCCAGGCAAGCAAGCCGTCTGTTGCTCTCCGGCTTGTTCTCCCCGATGAATTGGCCAGACACGTGGCGAAGACAGCCATCACCAAGTATGGGGCAGGCATCTCCAATCACAAGTCCAAGAAGAGGCCAGACAAGAGCTCCCCACCACTCCCACAGCTTGACCCTACAGATCTTCTTCTTCGCCCCGGTCACTTCAAAGACTCTGACGGGGATGAAGTGCCTCAGATTTCCTTCGACTCTCTTGAGGCAGAAGCCCATGGAATTGCTCTTGCCACAGCTTCTCAAAGCATCCAATGGCTTCAGCAGTGTGATTCTATCAGCACCCAAGCCTTGGCTCTTCTGCTGCTCGAAGAACTTCCACCTGACCAGCTGGAAAAGTACCAGGCCTCCAAAGTGTCTTTCCCAGTCACCTACAAGGGGACTGGAGAGCCCATGCTGATCTTTGGCACTTTGAAGAACTTGGGAGATCAGAAGGTCAACAGACATACCACGGGCAATGTCACCCAACTCGAGATTGTGGCCAACATCGCCATCCGCATCCATGTCTACCGTGATGAACTCCAAGCTCCATGGCCAGAATTGGTTCAATCTCCAGTCCGGCTCTTGTGTTCTTTGATCCCAAAACTCCATGAATGTGCTGGCGAAGGATGCGGTCATGATTGCCCCAAATCCCATCAGCCTGTTGGCGATCATCTCGATTCCATCATCATGGAAGTATGGGGCAGATCTTTTGGCAAAGTTGAAGGAGGTCGGGCTCCTGCCCCAGATGCCACATACTTCTCTGTCTTCCTTCGGATCCCTGAAGCCATCCTGAAGAGTCTTCTTCAAACTCACATCCCAGGCATCTACTATGACCCTCGTCAAGCCAAGAATCCTGACGACCGCTTTCGAATCATTTGGCTTCCAGCACGTACTCTTGCTGAAGCCCAACATGCATGCAAAACATGCGTCAAAGCGCTTGGACTTGTGCGCATGAGATCCAAGTACGGCCTACGGGTCGAGGCAGATGACGAAGAAGCCGCTTTCAAACAATTGAAGCCAGAAGCCACCTTCATTGCGACTCGGGTCCAAAGAGTTTTTCAGCTCTTTCCGCTCCCGCATGGACTTCAGCGGGCTGGCATCATCAAGCTCTTGAAAGACATCGGCTGGACTGCCAAGCCGTTGCAGCCTGGTAAAGGCCAAGTTGGCGGGATGTCATGGCAAGTCGGATCGTCAGAAGCCCCTCCAGTCACTGTCTTCACCAGCTTTGACCGAGAAGTCCTGGTAACTGAGCTCACCAAGCCAAGCTCTACGGCCAAGTCTTTGCCATTTGTGGCCTCACACAAGACCCAACAACACCTCCGCACTGAGGCCAGCTCTTCCCATGCCACTGCCTCCCAATCAGATCCATGGCAGGACTCCAAAGCAGATCCTTGGCGAACTTGGCAGCCAACTACCGCTCCTCTGGGTCCAAGCAAGCCCACTTCAGGGAAATCACATCTTGCGGAGATCACTGGCCAACTCCGTGATGAGCTCCATGCTTCAATGCGCAAGGAACTTGAAGGCTTCAAACCTCAGCCTGATCTGGAGCTCGACGATGATGCCACAGAGGAACGCTTCAAGCGAATTGAGTCCACCATGGGCGAGATCCAAGCTCAGCAGTCGCAGTTCACACAGTGGTGCACCCAGATGAATCAATCCACTGCAGCCACTGAAGCAGCCATCCAGACCATTCATTACACCTTGAATACCCACCAGCAGGATCTCCAAGGGCTGCATCATGAGGTCAAGTCTGTCTCAGATACTTTGGGCTCCACTTTCCAGAAGTCCTTGGCTCATCACATATCTGAGATGGCGGCAGACTTCTCAGCTCGCTTCGACAAGCTGGAGGCAATGTTTGCCAAGAAGCACCGCAGTGAATGACTAGGGCAGGCTGCACTTCATCCTGGACACATGAAGCGCCCTAGCCTGTTGCCTCCTTGTCCGTTCTTCAGTGGATTTTGTCGCTTCTTCCTCCTTCTGCTGTTCCTGCCATTTTGGACTGTCTCCGGACAACCATTGGATTTTTCGTCATCTTTTTCTCTCTGTGCAGACAATGCTTTTGGCTGCGGGTGCCAAGTTGTCTCTATGGGAAATGGCGATCTCAATGGCCTTCGCATCGGAGAAGCCAGCCATCCTGGACCTCCTGACCTTCTCACCATTGGGTCCACCAATCCTTCCGGCCTACGGGGCAAAGAACTTTTGGCCATTGACCAAGGAGGTGGTATATGGCACTATGCAGAATCGCAGCTATCAAGCGTCACACAAGCTTCAGCTGCCAAATCATTGAAGTATCATGCCGGCCAAGTCGGACGTCATGTTCGGGTCCACCATAGTGCTCCTGCTGCACTTCGTTCCAGATCCACTTGGGCCGGAGCTTGGTCCGGTATCACCTGCACCAGTGACTTCCCCTCCAAAAGATTGCAGGTTGATTGGCCCCCAGATGTATGGAGTTCAGGCCGGGTGCTGGCCACACAACATTTCTTGGGCAGCCACATCATCACGATCGTGGGCATCTATGGTCTTCCAAGAGGCCCTACATGGCCCCGGGCAGCGGCCCTCACAGATGAGATTCTCACTTTTGTGACCAAAGAGTTTGTTCTGGGCTACCACGGCATAGTTCTGATCCTGGGTGACTTCAACTTCAGCCCCCATGAGCTTCCCAGCTTCGACGCATGGAGAGCCTATGGATTTTGCTCTGCTCAGGAGTTTGCCCATCGCCAATGGCATCAACCAATCCTCCCAACATGCAAGCGGGCCACTGAACGTGACCTAGTGTGGCTATCACCAATGACAGCTGCCTTATGTTCCGAAGTTTCTGTTCAAGAAGTGTTTCAAGACCATGCTACAGTGTCGGTCAAGCTCAACTTGGAGGCCTCTCCCACCTCCATTCAGACATGGCCAAAACCCCGAGAGATTCCTTGGGAACAAGTTCGAATTGATGAATGGCAGTCCAGATGTGCGACAGTCCATGTTCCGTTCAGCGAAGATGCCACTGCCACAATGAGTCACTTTGCCAAAAGCTTCGAACAATCCCTGAATCATCATGTCGATGATCTACCCAACTCCTCTTTGTCACCTGCGCACTGTGGGCGTGCACAGCGACTGATGCCTGCACATCTGATGCCAACATCACGGTCCTGTAGGGCAAGCAGACCGGGAGAGGAAACGATTTTGGCAGACTCAGTGAGCAAAGTGGTAATCTTGTGGTTCAAGCAACTCCGCAGATTGCAGTCCTACCAGCACTCCATCAAAGCTGGTCAAATGCATGCATCTGCGATCCAACATCGCATTGAGCTCTGGTCGACAATACGAAGATCCAAAGGGCTTGGATCTTCAAGATTTTGCTTTGACTTTGGGCTCCTTGCCTGTGGTTCCGCCCAACGTGGAGTGCACATCTCTGATCTACCAAGCCTTTCATCACCAGTTCCGCTCCTTTGAGCAATGGCATCTGGCTCAACGCCAGCTGGTCCTTCAGGCAAAGTATGACAAAACGATGAAAGCTTTGTTTCAAGACCTGCGCAAGCCTAGTCCAGATCAAGTTGATTCTTTTTGGGAGACTACACCTTACGAAGTTGTGGCCATCAAGCATGACACAGATGCGGTACTTCTCAACCGCCACACTTCAGACACGAAGGAGGGCCAATGGTTTCTGCATGGACGCCCCTTGAGGGTGCGAGGGCAACTTGCTGAAATGCTTCTTTTTGACCCCATGCCTGACTTAGCAGTTGGTGACGTTTTGGACTTCCACTACCATACTGCACACATAGGCGAGGTCCACCAGTGCCTCATTGATTTTTGGCAACCTCGATGGAATTGTCAAGCACCTTTGTATGATGCGGTTTGGCAGCGAGTTCTCAACTTTGCGGCGCATCTTCTGCCCCGCCTTCCTTTGCAGCTCCCTGACTTGACCATCGCTGACTGGCGCCGGACAGTGCGGCGATTCAAACCTCGAGCTGCCCGGGGTGCAGATGGCTGGGCAAAACTTGATCTTCTTCACATGCCTGATGCATATGTGGCCTGCCTCCTTCAGTTGCTCACGAACATTGAACAAGGAGCCTGCCCATGGCCGGCTCAGCTTCTGGAAGGCCTGGTGATAGCAATTGCAAAATGTGAAGGAGCTCATCGCCCAAATGAGTTCAGACCCATAGTTCTCCTCTCCATCGTCTACAGATGTTGGGCCTCTTTGCGCTCCAGACAGCTGCTTCGAATGCTCGAGCCCTACATCCATTCTGACGCCCATGGGTTTTTGCCATCTCCAGAACCGGCTCAGACTTGGTTGCTGATCCAAGCGGCTGTTGAAACTTCACTCCAATCGAGTATGCCTTTGGCAGGGTTGGGTACTGATCTCATCAAAGCCTTCAATAGCATACGCCGTGAGCCCTTGTGGATTTTGGCCGAAGCTATTGGAGTACCTGCCTCTTTGCTCAGACCATGGAAGTCCTTCACAAGTTCCTTTACCAGACGATTCATGGTATGCAACCAAGTCAGTTCAGCTCTGACCTCCAACTTGGGATTCGCAGAAGGCTGCCCATTGAGTGTTTGCGCAATGGCGATGGTTGATTGGGGTTTTCACCTTTATCAATACCATTACTCACCTGGTGTACGGCACTTGTCTTTTGTCGACAACATATCCATGCTTGCGAGGGAAGCACGTTTTGTTGCTTGGGCTTTTTTCACTTTGAAGACTTACCTGACGATGTGGGGATTGGCCCTTGACATGACCAAGACGTATGCATGGGGGACCACACCCCAAGCACGCCACCAATTGGCTCAACTTGGCATCAAGATTGTCACAGACTTCAGCGAGTTGGGTGGTGCGCTGACCTTCACTGCTGCACATAGGGTACGATGTTTCCTGCAGAAAGGGTCTCTTTGTTTGTGAAATGGCAACAGCTGCGGAGATCCAGAGCTCCGATTGCTTTGAAGTTGGCATCTCTGCCCATCGTTTTTTGGGCCAAAGCCTTACATGGCACCTTGAGTTGTGTTGCGGCGGAGACCCATGTGCAGAAGCTCCGCACTCAGGCAATCAAGAGTCTTAGCCTGCAGCTTGCTGGCTCCAATCCTATGTTGCGACTGTCATTGGGGCACCCCATTACTGCAGATCCTGGTTTCTTCCAACTACGGACGGCGACCTTTGACTTCCGTAGACTTTGTGCCAAAAGCCCTGACTTGCTGGCCTACTGGCGCATCTTCATGACTAGGTACGATGGAGTTCTTCGCGATGGACCTTTGGCAAAGCTCCTGACTCTTTTTGGTAGCATTGGCTGGAGAGTTTTACAACCACCCTGCATTGCGGACCATGATGGGTTCATCTTTGACTTGTTTGCCATTTCGAAAGGGGCACTGGAAATCTTGCTGGTGGATGCTTGGTTTCAGTACGTGGCATCACAGGTCAACCACAAAACTATGAAGGACTTACATGGCTTGGATGTGTCTCTGATCAGACTTGACCATCACAAGTTGCCTGCCGGAGACATTGGGCGAGTGAAAGCCTTGCAGAGTGGTGCATTTGTCTCGGCCTGGCAGCATGCGAAGTTCGACAAGACCAAGCAGCCAATTTGCCAACTTTGTTTAGTCCCAGATACGCAGAAGCATTGGTTGAGCTGCCCACGTTTTGCGGCTCAGCGACTGGATAGCGGCGATTTGCACACTTGGCTGTCCTCTGCCCCTGAGTGTGTTTCCCTCCATTTGCTGATGCCACGATCACCACATCTGGTTTCTTTGAAGTGCTACTTCATGAATCTACCAGATCAAAGCGGCACCTTCCTGAGCAGTCCAAGGACAGGGTTAGTAAATCAGGTTTTTACTGATGGGTCTTTTTTCAAGGGATGTGTCCCCCCTTTGAACAGAGCCAGTTGGGCTGTTGTCAATGCTTCCACTGGGGAATCCATTAGCTATGGTGGGGTCCCTGGCTTGCATCAAACCATTGGCCGCGCTGAGCTTTGGGCCATCATTTCTGCGGTGAAGTGGTCAGTCGCCCATGACACGGCGGTGATCATTTGGACGGACTCTGTTGGGACTCACAGACGAGCACAGCGTTTGCTTGCTGCACCAGATGAGCTGGCCTTTGAAGGTGAGAATGCTGATTTGTGGGCGAAGTTAGCAGATGTCTTCTCTCAAACCTCTGAGGGGCAAATCGATCTCCGATGGATCCCATCCCATGTTGATCAGACGCTGTGCGAACCTCCGCTAGAAGAGTTTCTGGCTACCTGGAACGATGTAGTGGATCAACATGCAGTCCAATGCAACCGACATCGTGGGAGTTCGTTTGACCGACTCTTTGAGATGGCAGAGCGCTACTACACCACTTGGGACACTCGCTTGCGGCAGCTGCGAAGTTTCTATCTCAAAGTTGCACAACTGCGCCAAGAGGCCCCAGACATCATTGACCTCACGGCAGAACATGATGATTTGGCGGCATCCATCTTTGACACCTCCTTGGGGGACGCCCTTCCAGTGAGCTGGCAACAAATCCTGAGGCATCATGAGGCACGTTTCACTTGCCCTTGTGAATTCATTTTGTTTTTGATTCAAAGTTGCATTGACCAAGAACCGGAGCAACTTCGCTTTGAAGCAGTCAGTTTTGTAGAGCTTGCCATGTGGGTTGTACAAGATCTCGGTGCACAGTTTCCAACTGAGAAAACCATTGACGGCATTTGGCATTTTCTCCAAGTTTCTGACATGCTTTTGAGACCAACTTTAGCTTTCCTGACTCAAAGGATCAGAACAGCTTTTTCAGAAGGGCTCACAGCACTTGGACTGGAAAGTCTTATTTGTAAGGGGTTTAGTCGTCAACAAGCTGGCATTGCTATCCCGATTGATGGTGTTTATTTGTCTGTTTCCTCTGCTTTCTCATCCAGGCTGTGCAGCACAGCTAGTTCATTTTTTGGGCCACGTATGCTGCGCAAGGCAGCAGACCTGGCCAAGCCGTTAGTGTAGCTCAAAGACAGCAAGGACATGGCCGCTGCTGCTCTGCCCGCGCTGAGCACAGTTGCCAAGGGAACGGTGAGTGATATATATTTATATATACATGTATATAATATATACACGCATACATATATATATACACATATATATACATATATTTATATATATATGCACATATATATATATATATATATATACAAATATATATATCTATATATATATATATAATGTATTTTACATATATATATATATATATAGATATATGTAAAATACATTATATATATATGGGGCAATCATGCTATTGGTACATGAGTGTCTGGCGGTTGCAAGACACTTTCTTCAGAAATGCAATCAACAACTCAGACTGAGACCGCACCGCTCAATCTCAAACAAAGTGATTCAAATGCAGATTTTCGGTTGCCAGACCGCACGCAATCCGATCTTTTTCAGTCTCTGGGAACAGTGGAATGAACTCAACTGGTTTGGTTCACAAAATGCACATGCTGGCTGCTGGGGATCGGCTAGGAGTGCAAAGACCTTGCTGCAAGCCGATGCCTACACGACATATCCCCGACCAAACATATCAAGACACCGTCTTCTGCTTTCCATTTCCCTTGAAATCCGCTCAAGTTCTCCACTCTTACCGCTTTGTTCTCTGCTTTGTTCTCGCACCATGTGATGTTTTACGTACAGTCATCATTTGATGTGGAAAGAACTCGTGGTCTCGAGGTCAAGCAATGGCTTCAGCATCAGCTCAACAACTTTCAAAGGCACCTCTTGGCATCGCTCAGTACATTTCTGACGTTTGACAAAACGTTTGACAACATATTGTCAAAATATTATATAATATGATTGAATTCTCAAAATATTTCGATAATTCTAGGATCCATTTTCAATCTGAATGATCTATAATTCTATAATTCATATCTCTTTTCAATTGTATTTAAATATTTCTAGTATATTTTAATATCTGCTCTATCTGCTCCTCTTTCAAGCCATCCTGGCAGAGCCATCCTTCGTCCTTCCGAACTTTCGTGTTTCGAGGCTTTTGCATGACGAAACTGATTGAGCAAGATTCACGAACCCAACATCCAACAACCATTGGACCATGGCCATGGTGGCCATGATGGCCATGATGGCCATGATGGCCATGATACTTTGATGATGACTCGGTGCTTGTCAATTTTTGAAGCATGTTGGAACTTGTTAGGCATGTAAATATCTATCTATATATATATATATATAAATAAATAATGTATGTATATATATATATAGATATGTTTATATATTTGTAAGTTCTGTAAAAATTCATTGGGCTGGGAGATGCCGCCGGGAGGCTTCGTCGATTCAGATGGCACAGAAATGTGCCTGGAACCCGTGGGGCAGCAGGAGCGGCCTGCCTTGGCCAACTTCCGACCCAGGAGGACGCGAAAAACGTTACGAAAACGTTAGGAAAACCGTCAAACGTTGCGAAAACGTTACGAAAAACGTTTGACAAAATCGATGTCTTCGAAAACCTGTTCGAAAGCATGTTGTCAAATGCTTCAACATATGTTCAACACTTCGATTTGCGCATCGACATCGATTTCCACATCAGTCGTCTTGAAATGTCTTGACAAGTTGAATTGTCAACTCTTGTCAAGTCTTGTCAAGTTGACTTGGAATGATGGGAATGTGATGGGAATGTATTTCATAATATTCAGAATCTATTTGATTCTGTTTGACATTTCTTCTGATTGCTTTCATCGGGCAATGTTCGGCATTCTTGCAATCTCTTTCAATATCTTTCAACTAGTTTTGCATTTTCTTTGCTTGACAGTATTTGACAGTCCCAACCCATCGCTCAAATCGTGTTTCTGATGGTGCGCAGGACGCTTCTGAGCATGCGCACAACACACGTGGTTCAGCCGTTTCTGTCGAAGATGTGGGCTCATCGTCAGTTGATGTCAGCAGAGCCTCAGTGGGAACAACTGGGAACTACCAGAAAGCATTTGGTGATATTTTGATATATTTTGCGTCTATCTTTCGACATAGCCCGTCGAAGTACGTCCCTTAGGGAAGGCGATGGTGGAAAAAGGTCCAACACCGCACAAGCACTGTATTTGTTCAACGGGTCAGCCACCATCGCGTTTTCCCGCAACGGTCTCTAACCGTACTCTCTTCATTTCTTTTCCCAGTGTTGGTGAATGGTGACACCAAGGAGCTCAGTGTAAAACAGCTCAGTTTGGCTGCCAACGAGTTCGTTCCTCAGTCCTTCAGTTCCGTCATGTTTCGTCGTAGGCAATGTCTCACTTTGGAATACAAGCTTCTTCAAATTCAAATTCAACTCGGATAACACCCTCCATTTGTTGCATATTTGAAACAAAGTGGCATGGCATGAGTGATGCATGTAAATTACGGCCTATGTCGCTATGTCATGCTATGTCATGCTATGTCGCTGTATCTGTCATGCTGTCGACAACGTGTCGAGGCTGTGGCTGTTCCACGGCACACGGGAGAGCGCGGCCGAGTGCATCACGGAGAACGAGTTCCAGGTGAAGATGGCCGGGAGCAACCGCGGCACCATGTTCGGCCCGGGCATCTACCTGGCCGACTCCGTTTCCGGAACCGAAAAACATAGAAGAGGTAAAAAAACAATCGTATAAAAAGTATAAATGTATGCTTTCAATGTTTGAAAGTATTGTATACTCAATTGACTCCACTGCTTCAAGCAATCGATTTTGTGCAATGCATCACGCCAGATGGCTGCAAACCATCGCATGTGCTTGGCATGTGCTTGGCATGTGATTGGCATGTGCTTGGCATGTGCTCATGTTACGAAGCACCCTTCTTTTCTTTTCCCAAGGTTACGAAGAGTGACGCCGCTCGGCAATGCACACTGTGATCACTTCACTGCAAGTGTTCAGGTGTGGAGGGTTATTGATTTATGTTTCTAACATATTTTAACATGATGATATGTATGTATGTATGGTATGTATACAATATATATCTCCGGGTGTTTTGTGCAGCCTATGCTTCCCAGTGTTTTTTGGGCTATTTTGGTGGTGTGTCGGCGCCCCAACCCAGGAATACACAGATCCAGATCCGACGGGCCTTCGGACCATGATTCTGTCATTTCCTCAGAAAATTCATTTCTTGACAATTCAGCCTGGGAAAATATGATTGATCCTAGGTGCAAAGGAGGGGGTGAAAACCAGCTTACACTGAGATTGATGTAGTCAGGTTGATCAGAGCAACTGCCTCGAAGAACCCTCCCGACATGTCTGACCGCGTCATTCGGGAGGTGACCCATGGAGACGGGGGAGGTCCAGGCGATGATGAGGTGATGGCCAGTCCCTTTCTCTGTGCCGACGCGCCCAGGATCCAGCAAGGGGCCTTCCTTGTGGAGGTGCGGCGGCCACTGTACAGTCAGGGGCTCACACCATGGCCTACCCTAAGCAACCTCAGCCATATGGCGAGGGATGCTGGATGCTGATGCAGATGCTGTCGCAGCTGCTTCCCAGGTGACGGTCCAAGGTGAGCTGCTGGAGTTGGGGACATGTGACGGGAGCAGGTCTGGACGGCGCCTAGGACCAGGTGGATAGCAGCAGTTGGTTGCAAGCCAACTGGAAGGTGACGAGGAGATGCCAACAACGCAAGAAGCCCATCAGAGAGCATTGGGCGAAGGAAGCACTTCGCTTGAAGCACGGCTCAGCACAGAGAAAGACAAGCGCTGAGTCTGACGGAAGCGCTTCTTGCAGAGAAACAGGCGCTGATCCAAGAGCAAAAGAAGAGGTTGAGCGCGATGGAAGCGGCTTCATCAAAGGAAAACCAATGTGGAAGGCCATGGCAGAGAAGTGTGCAGCGCGGACAGGTGCGATGAAATATTGTGACCTGGCGCGAGCCAACATAAAACACATGTTGCAGGAGCTCCTCGACATCCGCTCCGGGAGAGAAAGGCTGACAATGGCTGACAAGAAGGCAAAAGAGCGGCGCAAGAAAGGCATTTTGCAGTCAGTGGCGGTCTCTGCTGGAAAGGGTGAGCTGAAAAGAGAGCATCGTATATTGACCGCTCCCAGTGGGCATTTTCAACCGCAGAAATTCATCAGCAACACCAGCAACGGGAAAATTCAATTCTGTGCTGCCGCACAAAGGGGGGTTAAAAATGTTAAAGATTTGCAAAGGCTGGTAAAGGACTCACCATGGTTCACCCATCCTGCCGTTCTCCTTATTATGGTGGCCACAGGTGTTCACGCGGCGTTTGGTTCCATTCGCCATCGCATACCCTTTCTTTGTTTCCTGCTGTGGCTTCTCAAGTGTTGATGCGAATCCAAAGGGAATTCGCTTCCATGTGTTTACCGAAGTTTTGTCATTCGTGCGTTGTTCCTATTGTGTGGTATGTAGCGTTTTTTTCGTGAGGTGCCGCTGCACAATGGGCCGCGCTGTCCGACAAGAAGGTGGCGGCCGTGAATGCATGAAGGCACGAAGGGGGAAGAGCCGGGACAATAAATCAGGAGGGAAATCGGAAGAGCACTTGGACGAAGAGGGAAGGAACCCTTGAAGAGAGTCATTGAGTCATGAAGACGTTGATTGCACAATCAGAATATAATGACACTCCACGTGATTTGATTGCATAATCAGAATATAATGACATTGCACGTGATTACATATGACATCTAATTGCATGCTGCGCGTGGTGGGCGCAGCTGGTCGCTATCAAAGAAGAGCACCGAATGACCGGTGCAATTCGCCATGGATAAAACATGAATTTTCTCAGCTTGCTGCAAAACAAAGAGTAAGGAAGGTATGACCGTAGCAACCCGAAGCGACAACGTTTAGATTCCCTTTAGATTTTGAATTGGTTTCGTGTTGTTTTTTTTTGCTCTTTCTTGGGAAACCGCACTATCCGCACTGGCATGACTCATATGACTCAAAAAAAGGCGTCCAACTTGACACGCTCGGACAGGTCTGCCAAGCAGGAGGCTTTCATTCTGTGAAGGGTCGCCGGGCATACAACGCCTCTTGTCCACGGATGTCGACGGGCCAAGTGAAAAGAGGCGTTGTCGACAAAATTTTGCATGTCAAATCACATGGTGAAGAAAAATGGTCTCTGTTTAGTTGATCAGTGAACTCAATCACGTTGAACCATGTTTTTTCTCATGTTGAATCTGAGGAATATATTGTTTACGTGTCTTGGGTGCGCTTCATATTGTGTCATCTCCTTCGGTGTTTCACAGCTTTGCCAAGGCCGGACTGAACAAATGGACACACCTAGGTATACCTAGGTCATGGTGAAACAAATGCGAAAATTTGTGAAGGGCGCAGAAACCAGCCCTGGCCGGTGCAATAGGGTGCAACCGCAAAGCCTTGTGGGAATTGTGCCATCGGCCAAGGACGAGAACCAGGTGTATCCGGAGTACATCATTTGGTACCGACGCGTGTACAACATCGAGTGATGACAATTTTCTGAGGCCATCTGCCAAGCAGACAAGGCAAATCCAAACCATTTGCTAGGCCATCTGTGACAACGCAACACCTTGCAACAAGTTGCAACACATTGTTTAGCGGCTTAGAGGGTTTAGTGCTCCGCAGAGGATTCCCAGAAAACATGCTGGGCCCGCAACAAAAGTGCAAAAAGTCTGCAAAGTTGGAATCAAATTGGAAGGGAAATCCGAATGCTACTGTTTTTTCATGGAATTCGGAATTCTGGGCGTTTTAAACCTCCATCTCTGAGCTACAAGCGAAACTTTGTACCCTGACACTTCAACCTGAGTTTTCAGTGATTTCTGCAATGTTTCATCATTTTTATCAAACCATCATTCAATTGCTAATAAGCTGCTCAACTCGTTGTGAATACATCCTACATACATTCTGAACAGCCTGCCATAGCTTGATTCAGGGCAGTGACATCCAGTGACATCCAGTGACACTTTGCTCAAGATTTTTCTAAGATAACCATAGCCATTAACAGCCATCCATACTGACATGCCTTGACTCAAGGCAGCACCGCAATGGAAAGGCCTTCTGAATCGAGATTCAAAGGCGATTGCTATTCAGGTCTTGCTGGAAGCCGTGGAAACAGTGGAAGCCTTGTTCGATGACGAGAAAATGGCTCCAGGATGGCCAGGACGGCCACATCGTTGCTGATTGATCGTGATACGAGTTGCGACAGAATCTTTATCCAAGCGTTTGGAGCTCGATGTCCACACTCTTACACTGTGTTTGGAGCATTCGAGTTGTGACGGATGGCATGATGATAGCAAAAATGCAATGTGGGGCAGTGAGGATGGCAACGGATGGCATGTAGGCCTTGCGTTCATAGCACCAAGGCCAACTGTGTTGACACACTCAATGAGATCCCTCCCAATTTTGCTTGACGATCTTGATGACTTTGATGACTCAATTTATTCGATTCGGCTTGGAAACGACAATGCAAAATCAGTGCAGTCGAGTGTAGTGAAGGCATCATAAAGCACATCTAGACACCGGCCCATAAGCATTCAGAATATTCAGATTATTTCGAAAAAATCGGTGTGCAGCTGTGCAGCTGTGTTTTCTTCATGGCTCAGTTTCTACGCTTGACGACCAAGACCATGCCTCGCAGGAAGGGCACTTAGACCTGCGTTCATAGTGAGGCCATCTGTGAGGAGAGCTTTCCCAAAAGCTGTCTTTCCTGGTGGAAAAATCTTTCTAAAGCCATCTCCAAAACGACCACGTACGACCACGTACGACCATATGGTCGTTCATGAACGACTTTGTCAACGACCACGCTGCATCAGTGCAGTGAGAAAGACATGCATCCATTTTTCCGCTCATAGCAAGCAGGCGAAGTGTGTTGACTCTAAAATCTCTAAACGGTCCTAATTCTCCTTGACTCCTTGACTCGATTTATCCGATTCCGTTCAGAAGCGACCGCACTACCTCGGTGCCGTGAGGATGTCACGTAGACTCCTAGATTCAATGTATAGACATTGCATAGACATTGCCTAGTAGCACGTAGCACTGCCACCAGCCTTTCGAGATCACAGTTTCAGATGACTCCGTTTACCCTAGTTTATCCGACTCAGCTCCGCATGCACGTTGTGTCACACGTCTATACTAAATGCAGCAAGGAAGGGTAAGGAAGGATAAGGAAGGCATGTAGACCTCCGTTCGTAATAGCGCACAGGCTAATTTGTTCGGACAAGCTGGCTATGATCTCTGCCGATTTCTGGATAAGGTGCAGAAGCACCATGCTACAGGGCAGGGAAAAAGAAAGAAGGCTTTCATCCATAGCATCCAAGCCTACTTTGTTGAGAAGCCCGCTGAGAACTATCCGAAGCTTTCCTCCAAACGAATTGGATTAGACACACCGGCCTTCCAGTCAAAGAACATTTTGTTCTTGATTTCCGGAAGACAGGAAGACTGTGCTCATATCACAGGTGACTCTTGCAGATCTTGCAGATCTTGCAGATCAAGACAGTGTTTTTTTGAGTGAAACAACCATAGCCACAGGGCCCTCATGGGAAGCGCTGCATACAGCTGACCTTAGTGCAGCATTCAAGATGTTAGCCTGCATTCTTGGGAGCATGTATAAAGATGCATTAAAGACGTATAAAGTAAGTAGAGTCTAAGTAGAGGTACTCCGTTTGCTTGATTCATTCGATTCATTCGATTCATTCGGCTCCAAAGCTCTTTACAGCGTGTGCATCGCAAGGATTTGTGGCCCGGGAGGCTCCGGGACTCCACTGACTCCGAGGGTCTGGCTCCAAAAAGAATAGGTGTCTGGTTCCAAACTCAACTGGAGATGGCCAACATTGGCGGTTCCAAAGTCCAACATTCGCCAACTCCAAACACAAAAACCTTATTGCCATCTGCCTATTAAATGCCTATTGAATGCCTATTGCTAGTTCATGATTTTCCCATTGTCTAAGCCACTGCTGGGGACAGTCCCCATCAAGCACTCGGGTTGTATTGCAGACTAAAGCCGGAAAGTCTGACGGTTTGGTCCAGTATCCCACGCTTGGAAAACTGTGATTTATCAAACACAGGACATCCGGCTGTGTGCTGTGTTTTATCAACGCAAAGCACACCAAGCAGGCACAGGACGAGGGAAAGAGTGAACGGAGTGAACGGAGTGAATGCAGAAAGAACAGAACAGCGTGCATTGAATCAATGCATTGAGCGCATTGGGCTTCGCATCGCTTTCACGGGCAAGCTTCGTGCACCAGTCGGAAAGAAAACGTCATCAGCGTGGCCGTTGAGTTGGAATTGTTTGACATGACATAAAGAAAGGTTTGGCCTCGGCATCCGCTGGTGCGAGACGCTCCGGTCGGCTTGGCAGTGTAGGCAGTAGAATCATCGGAATGACGGAGACAACGCAGACAGCTGGGCAGAAGAGTTGCAACATGTTGCAACAATTGTACTTGAGTTTTTGTAAAAAATGTGGGTGCCAATTGAGACACCTTTTTACATTCTCTTCCATCGAAGCAGGTGTAGCCGGTGTGGCCGGTGTGGCCTTCAGTTCAAGTTTCTTTGCTGATGCTACACTGTGTGTTACACAGGCTTCACCTGATACCGTATCTGATACCGAGTGACCTTCAGTGACCTGCAACAGTGCAAGGTATTCAGACCAACATGATTTCAGACCTCAGCGAGGGCTCAGATGCGGCAGCGTATGGACTTTCACGGCATGAACTCAGTGAATTCGTCGCAGGACGCCGCAGGACGTCGCAGGACAGGGAGGGATTTATGGCGTTTATGGGATTTGATTTGGAGATATTTCGATTTGATTTCGAGTACTTCGCTGCTTGTCCCAATCCTGTTGTTGTTTACCTGCAGGTGAAAGACTCACAGGTGCTGGAGTTGTCATGATAGACTTCTTGCACCCTTTCACAGGGACTTGCCTACTTAGACTTCAGCCTCTCTCAGCGAATCGTGGCGCGTTTAGAGAAGTACCAAGAGAGATGAGTAGGAGCTACGTAGACGCGGAAAATAGCAGTGCATTGTGTTAAATCGGGCGTTTCTGAGATACCTGCACGCCGCTTAGCGTCACATGATGTCACATGCCCACGAGCTGCAGCCTGTTTTGGTGCCGCCAGAGGTTTACGAACACTTCCTGATTTAGCATTTTTCTATACTCGAGGGAATTTCCGGTAGAAACCCGGGACGCTAGCGTCCTTATAAAACAATTTCTTCATACCGGGTAGGGCCGGGTAGGGCTGTTTTGGAGCATGTAGGGGTCATGTACTGCAATTTTATTGCGAACCCTAGGGGGCTCCATTCCATAGAGGTCTTGTGTTTATGTGTAGATTATGGCAGGAGTCCTTTTGTTTTGGGTCCAATCTTATGTGCAGGCCATGGTTCGAAATTACATGCAGATAGTCTGGTTAAGTTAGGTTCCCCAAATGGATGTCCAGAATTTTCCTCACGCCGTGGCCCTCCTGACCCAAGCCCAAGATTATGTTCTTTTGGATGGCCCCATCTGGTTTGATCACGAAAGCTAGCTTGTGCTACTGTAGCTGAAGTTGTGTTTGCTGTAGCAAGGAACAGGCAGGCAGTAGGAGAGTCCAATCCCTAGAAACTTTCCATGTTGTACCCCACCCCGCCTCACCACCCCCCATCCCACCCTGGCAGGCCCGGGTTCAATCCCCCCTGGTTTGTCATCTTCATCGTCATCTTCTTCATTTTCATCTTCATTAGGAGCATTGTCATCATCATTGTCGTCCTTCTCCTCCTCGTAGTCGTCGTCATCATCATCGTCGTCGTCGTCGTCATCATCATCATCATCATCATCATCATCAGCCCCGTTCGCTGTTTTCATCTCAATCCGATTCTTCCCTTTGGCGGTTAGACACTGAGCAGTTTTCATATTTCAGTTCACTTTTCCATGGGGCCTTATACACGCTATCCACTGTGACTTTTTGCGAGGAAAATTTTGACATCCATTTGGGGAATGTCCTTCTCCAGACCAGATTCATAGAATTTCATGTCGAGAAATTCATGGCATCTATCACTGAAATAAATGTAACCACATGGGGCCATCCAAAATAATATCCGATTGTCCATTGATCCTCCCATGCCCCACTCCAGCTGTCACAGATCCAAGGTAGTGTTGGCCCAAGGGGAATGGTGGGAACATATCCCTGTATAAAATTGAAGGCCTTTACTGTCCATTTTGCGCTATTGTTTGTATCATGTTGTTAGATGGAGGCCCCCCTTGCGGGTAGAGGGTCCAATTTCTAGTGGGTAACTTTGGCCATAAGCAAAAGAAAAGGCTTTCGACGGTGCCTCATGCCTTTCAATTTTATAGGCTTTTCTTTTCCATACTTTTTCGCTTTGTATAAGTTTGGCTGCGGGGCAACCAAGATTTTTCAGCTTGGATGCCTTCGGGTGACTTCCTGGGGTTCAATTCGAGGGCTGGTAAGGGGGTCATCAGGGTCAGCGAAGGGATGAGATAAGGAAGAGTCAGCGAGAGTCAGCAACCTTGAGCAGTGTAGCCATGTGTAGCCCCAAATATAAGGAAAAGGAGATAACTCGGAGATAATATTTCATTAATGTTAATTAAGTACCACTAAGAATCTGGGGATCGGAGAGGGTATTTACCAATTGGGGGGTCGCACCATTATTGGGGGGAGGGGTGAAAGGGGCGAAGACCGTGTCAGACAACAGGGCCGCCAGTCAGACAACCTGAGTCAGACAACAGGAAGGCGCGAGTGAGACAACAGGAACGCGCGAGTCAGACAACAGGAAGGCGCGAGTCAGACAACCAGGAAGGCGCGAGTCGGACAACAGGAACGCGCGAGTCAGACAACAGGAACGCGCGAGTCAGACAACCAGGAAGGCGCGAGCCAGACAACCAGGAAGGCGCGAGTCAGACAAGCTCACTGACTAGTTTACACGCTTGGCAACTCTTGGCACTTTGCAAGATGCTTCGCACGTTTCAGAGATGTTATGGCCTTGCAAGATCTTTGGCACGTCTCACAACATTGTCCACGAATGACCGTGTGATTATTTTTGGGGTGGGGGGGACGGGGGTGGCAGGGAATAATTGGTATAATGCGAGTGTGGCTCTTGAAGATACAATTGCCAACAAAATGAAACGCCCTATGCCTTGATCACTCAAACACAACGAAGATTTACAGCACACATATGGTATTAAATTAAACACGATTGCACAAGAACTTGTGAAGGCAGGCTACAATCTCAACCAAGTCTTTGGAGCTGCCTGCATGGGTCGCTTACTGCTTTGAAAGGGTTGCCTGGTTTTGCTTCAATTTCCAGGCTTGCGTTCCTGAGCCTTGCTTTTCTTCCAGTACGCTCTCCCATGATGCTGTTGGTGATCTGGGCCGCCTGATTTTACACTTGTGTCCCACTTGTCTCTCACAGTCTGAAAGCAACAGATATGCTGCGGATGCTCTGGTCTGCGTGATTCCACGCTTTTCCCCCATATCCCCCGNACTTGTGTCCCACTTGTCTCTCACAGTCTGAAAGCAACAGATATGCTGCGGATGCTCTGGTCTGCGTGATTCCACGCTTTTCCCCCATATCCCCCGAATGTCTCCGACTGTCTCCCAGTATGCTATCGGTGCTTTGGTTTCCGACTTGTCTAAATAGGCTGCGGGTGCTGTGGATTGCATGAGGCTGCCCTTGTCTCCCGCTTGTCCCTCACTTGTCTCCCTTGTCTCGAAGTACGCTGCGCCCGCTCTGAATCTACATTTGTTTCCGATTTGTCTCCCGCTTNCTTGTTTCTCACTTGTTTCCCAGTATGCTGTAGGTGGTCTGAGCCGCATGTCTCCCGCTATGCTCTGGGTGCTCTGGGCCACCTGAATCTAAACTTGTCCCCAATTGTTCCCCACTGTCTCCAGGTATGCTGTGGATGCGCTGGGCCGCATAATTCTGCACTGACAATGCGCTGTGAGTGCTTTGGGCCGCATGATTGTGCGCTTGTCTCCCGCTTGTCTCCCACTTGTTTCTCACTTGTTAGAGACTGTCACCAAATGTGCTGTGGATGGTCTGGGCCACCCCTTCTCTCCCACACTTGTCTCTAGGTTGTGCCCCGCTTCACTCCCACTGTCTCGAAGTACNCCAAATGTGCTGTGGATGGTCTGGGCCACCCCTTCTCTCCCACACTTGTCTCTAGGTTGTGCCCCGCTTCACTCCCACTGTCTCGAAGTACGCTGTGGGCGCCCTAGGCCGCATGACTCCACGCTTGTCCCTGCAGTGGATGCTTTGGGCGGCGAAATGAACCTACACCGGTCTTCTAATTGTTTGAATCTCGGTGGGCGCGCTGTCTCCAAGTTGGCTGCCTGATTTTCATTTTTCCAAATAGGCTGTGGACGCAGTGGGCGTTCTCGACCGCCTGGTTCTACAGTTATCTCCAGTGAGCTGGAGGTGCTTTACGCCGTATGAACCTATACATTTATCTCACGCCTGATTCTGCACTTGCCTCCCACTTGTCTCCCACTTGTGTCCATAACTTGCTCCCTGCTGTCTCGATTTGTGCCGTATGATTCTGCACTTGTCTCCCA